>VZSG01000130.1:627450-646908 GCA_013398315.1 Nothoprocta pentlandii
TAATGCATGATTTGTTTAAGAAACCCTCTGCACAGACTCGGATTTTTACAAAAAATGGAGAGCAGGAAACTCCAGGCGGGATCGCAATGGCAGCCTAGGCCGCTCGCTCCGGGGGCCGGGATGGCCGCGGAGGGAAGCCGCGAGCCGGGGGCCGGAGCGCGTGGAGCGCGCGGGGCACGGAGCCAGGCGCCGAGGCCGCGCGCTCCCGAGCTCGCCCGCCATGGGCAGGGTTTTTTGAAGGAATTCAGCTCGGCGCGGCCGGGTTGTTTGGGAAAGTCGCTCGGTGCTTGGAAGCTGAGGGAGACTTGGCACGTGTGGCTCGCGGGGACCTTTCTGTGCTTTACGGCGGCCTCATCCTGGCCGGGCAGGTGGCAAAATGTGAGGAAAGAGGATAGAAAAGCCTGATCTTTATTCCACCCTTTATTTTCCATACATTTTTAAGCCAGCTCTGCCTGTTGCGAGGCCTGTTTGGGGCCGGGCGGTCGCCTGCACAAAGCAGTGGCCGGCAGTGGGATATAAGTAGGGCTGGCGGGGCGGAAAGAGCTGCCGAAAATCGGGAAGGGGGATGAAGGCGGAAAGGGGGATGAAGGCGGGAGGGGCAGCCCCACCTCCTGCCTCTCCATCCCCCCTCCCAGGACTTCATGGATGAGGAGCAGCCCGGGCAGCTCCGTCATGTCGAGATGGAGTCGGGAAGAGGCCCATTCCAAAAGATTGGCTCCTGCTTGGCTCACAGAAGAGTTTTGGGTGCCGGGCCCCATCTGGCGGGGGCCTGGGCTCCCCCCAGGGATGGGACTTTGCCGGACCCTGTTGCCTCTCTCGTCTCTTCCCAGGGAAGTGCCCAGCGGGAGCCGCCAGAGCTGTTTAGCGAGCGGTTGGGTTGCAAAGCGTGCGATATTTTGCAAAAACAGGAGATAAGCGGGCCTTAATTAACGCGGGGGTATCAGTGTTACGGGCAACATCCCTCTGAAGCGCTGCTCGTGCTTGGGAGCCGGCTGGCTCCCAAAGGCCTCTTGCCAAGTGTAGAGGGAGGGTTGTTTTGGGGGCAGGACTCATCGTTTTGGCCCTTTCCTGGCTGGCCGAGGGATTGCTCCCTGGAAAGCTCCGGCTGTGGAGATTTCCTCCTCTTTTTGGTTTATTCTTACCTGCTGACAGTGCCCGTGCGGGATGGAAACCCTTCTGCGAAGGGCTGTTTTGGGGGGCTCTGTGCCTGCGTGAAGCTCCAGGAGAGAAGGGTTAACGCTTGCCTTGGGTTTCCTGCAAAGACGTTGGGATAAATCTATTAGCAGGGTTTCAAACATCCAATCTGCCTTTGCCAGGACCTCATTTTCAGTTAGCCGAGTGATATATTTATTCATTAGCAAGTGTTGACATAAGGTAGCAAAATGTGTGTAAACAGAAAAGCCGCAGCGCATGAATGTGCCATTTCGAAAGGAAAAGTTCCTCCTATCAGCCAATAGGAAGTGATTAACGCTGCCAATCGGAAGCACAGAAACAACCGGGTTACTCACCAAAAAGTTCCAGTTTCTTTTTTTTTTCTCTCTCTCTTTTTTCCTTTTTCCCCCCCTCTCTTTTCGAGAGAAGAGCCCAGTTGGATGCTGAGCTGGGAGGCCCGGGGAGCGGTGACAGGAGCCCGTCGCTCCGTCATTGCAGGTGGCTTTGGCAACTCCACTGTTGGTTTTTTTCCCCTCTCTGTGTGCACACACGGTGCCTCTTCCATCAGGGCTAGAACAAGAGCGAATTTAAACATCTGGGCACCGTGGCAGTGACGTGTGGCTGGCAAAGCCACCCTGGAGTATCTGCTGTTTCTGTTCCCAAGCTTTGGCCTGTCGATGGCTGGACCTGAGGCTGGTTGAATGAGAGCAGAGCAGTGACTTGGTCTGCAGCCCATTACATGGACTATTAAAATGAGCCCGTCTCGGGCTGCAAGAAGTTGGTTAGGGATGGTCTCTCCATGGGCAGTGTCAGAGAAATTGCTGCAAAAATGGTGGAGAGTGGTGCATCTCAAGGGAAAGTCAACATGGTGCTCTTCCATGAAGTGCAATAATGGGAATAAACATATTTAGAGCTGGTACTAAGTCTCATAAAGGTTTTTGTATAGATGGACGCGTAGGCATCGCTGCGTGTCTCCCTCTTAGGTAGGTTGTGCCATTTGCTTAAGGAAAGGTGGGACAGAGAGGGAGGCGGAGGGGCTGCTATAGTCACGGAAAAGTCACCTGTGCCTTGTTGATGGATTTGTTCCATCAGCTTTCTGCAGAACAGAATGATCTGCCTTCCGACAGCCGTGCTACCGGCGGGAGGCTGTAGCTCTGGGCCAGCTTGCTCAGTTGACTCTCCCAGGGAGGAGTTGTAGCGATGACTCTCTCCATTTCTTATCTGGAGGAGTGTGCATGGGCAGGATGTCTCTCCAGGAGCTGCCCGGTATGACTGTGCTGAAGGCAGGGAGGACAGAGGTGCTCTCAGACACCAGGGTTCAAGTAGATAATTTGTCCTTCTGGTATGGATGTACTTGTAGCCTCTGTTGGAGCCCTTGTCCCGTGCTCTGTCTAGATGCTGCTCCTGAAGGCATCTCCAGCATTGGTGACCAGAGGAGATCCCCCCCAGTGAAGGGGGTGGTTCTCTCATCATAGCAGGGTGGTCCTGATTGGGATATCCACCAACGTGAGGTGCTCACACTGTCTTGGGAAGCCTGGATGGAGGTGGTGCCTGAACACGGCAGTGCAGGAAACCTGCTGAGAGTTCGCCACAGAGGTGCATACCCTCACGTGGTGTGGGTTTTCACGGGAGTTGAAGATTTGGCAACTTCCAGGGAATATTCGGCACCTTGCAAGGTTGGGCCAGTAGCCACTGGGAATAATTGCACGTCTTTGCAATGGTTTTATATTGCGGTAGGAGAATTTTGGGAAGAGACTCGCATGCAGTAGACTTGCATAAACCTTTGAGACCATGACTGCTGCAGTGCTAAAGATAAAGTGAGCCAGAGTGGCCCACATTAGCAAGAGTCCTTGGCTAATCCGTGGGTGACATGAATTGCACAAGGATAAAATTGGCTACGTTTAGTGCTACGAGCTCAGGAGGTCCATGCTTTCCTGTCTGTGCCATACGGGATCATCACCCTTGTTCTGGGGTGAAGGCTGTGTCAGCGCTGTGTCCTGTAGGGAGACCTCTGGCACTCTGCTTGAGAAGGATGTTTGTGATTGATAAAGCAAACTGGCTGTTAGATAGTGAGACATGGGAAGGGAACTGGTAGCTGTCAAGAGAAGCAAACAATAATGAAATACTTCTGTTCTTCTTGGACTCTTACTGCAGATCAGGGAGCAGCCCAGATATTTCAGGAGCCTCTGAATCCATCCTTGCTTTTAGCCTCAGTGGAGAAACTCCAAATGGCCCACGTCTTTGGAGTCAAACTGGAGCAGGACTGCTGTAAATCTTATCATTAGGGTTATGTATTTTAAGTCCTAATTGGACATACTAATCGGATTCGCTCCTGCCATCTTGTGAATTAGATCCTGTTCTCCTGTAAGGTGTCCAGTGCGCTAAGAGAGGACCTGGCCATGTATGACCTCCAGAGTGAGATGAAGTGGAAGGGGCAAATCCTGCCCTTTACCCTCCACGGCTTGCAGGGACTCGTGGAGAAGGTTGCCACATGTGACAGGTGAAGGTTGAAGACCACCATGGGGCACCACATGTAGGGTAACCCAGCCTGCATTCAGATAGCATCCGTAGACAAAGTGGTTGGAATCATCTCAGGGAATCATCTCAGGTGTAAGGGAATTGTCCAGACCAGGAAGTGGAAAGGGTTAAAGAAAGGCAGCAGTGTATTTCTGTGGAACCCAGAAAACACGACCAGGCATTTAGCGAGTGTATAATATACAGTATTTCACAAGTAAGTCCATTTCCTGTCTCCCCCATTGTTTTCGGTTTGATTAAGTATATCCTGTTAAACTGTATATTCCTGTTAGGGCTTATACTTTACTCTGATAAAATGAGGTTATACACACACACAGGGTTTGATTATTTTTTTTTTTTCGCCCAGGTTTTGGGGGTGAATTCTGGAAAGATGACTTACCAGGCCTTGGTCCTCCAAGTGGTGGCCCTTGCTCTTTCAGATGCAGCAATGAGCAATGATGTCAGTAGGGAACCCAAATTTAATGAAACCAAAACTCGCCAAGAGTCTCTCAGGCCCGTGAGGACGCATGAGCTTTGTGGATCTCTTTCCTTTGACCCCAGCCCTGCTGAGCTGTGATGTTTCCTTGAGCTTGAGTCTTCTGGGGTAGTGACCAAAGCCATCCAATCCTTTTCCTGTACTTTCAGCTGTGTGTGGAGGAATACGTGTTGTTGGCCAGGCCTCGTAGGTGCACGTTGTGCTCACAGGAGGTGCTCGGTGGCATTTGAGATCTGCAGGGAATCAGTGATGACAAAGCTGGTGAGGGGAGCACTCTCAACATTAGACCCTTTGCAGCAAAAGGACACTTAACATTAGGCCCTTTGTAGCAATTAGCCATTTCCCTTTTAGTTTGCGCTTTAGCGAGCGCAGGTGTCGGCTAACCTCGACGGAGAAGGCGGTGATTTAGGCTCCTGGGAAGCTTAGTGAGTCCTTATGTCATAAGGACGGCGGGCTGCATTTCATGAGCCTTTAGCTTGGACAGAAAGGTGGCAGCCAGTCTGTAATCCTTGCCAGTCTATAATCATCGTTGGCTGGTGATGAAGTGCAGCGCAGAGCCTTGGTGGAGGCGATGAGTTAGGGTGGATGCGTCTTGATGAACTACCGTGTCTGTGCAGACAATTAGTAATTGCTTCCTGTTCAGCTCCTTGGAATGCGTGCTCTGCTCTCGGCGTTGTTTACGGCATGCTATGGAACAAATATATATGCTTAATTCTTGTTCTTTCCCTCTGCCCCAACAGATTGTCCAGACTCTGTGCCTTCCTCCACTGAAACAGGGGGAACTAATTGTCTAGCCCCTGGGGGGCTTTCAGGTAAGACCTCTCTTGTTGATCTTACTGTTGGGTGTGTTTCCTGGGACAGTTTGTCTCCGTTTGTGTTCCCGCTGTTCCCATTGACCAAGGGGGGGCCCAAGTGAACAAGAAAAGCCACACTGGAGAGTTTGGAGGATGCGAGTTGTTGAGAAAGGTGCGCTTGAAGGGAGGGTTGGGGTCGTTTTTGGTAGCAGCTGAACACCTTGCTTGGAGGGGATGTGTAGACAATCCTGGGCACAGCTCTGTGCTCCCAGCTCCACATTTCCCTTGGATTCCAGCCTTATGCTTTTGGAGTGAGGCCGGAAGAGGTATGCTGGAGAAGGCTAAGTGATGCCCGCAGATTATTCACTGGAGGATACCGGCTGTTGGAGCACGTGCAGTGGTACCCTCGCGGGAGGATTGAGTGGCTGTGTCTTATTCCATCTCTGCTGTGCTGCTGAGATTGTTAGCACGGTGTTTGGGAGCTCGTCATGGGCTCTGTTTTTGTTGGGGTAACCTGTGTGTGACATCACATGGGCATGATTTGTGGGGTTTGCCCGCTCCCAGCTGTTGCGTTGTGCTGTGGACGCCAAGGAGCTGTACCCGTGGGCCAGCAGCACTAGGTGGGCCTGTGGGTGAGGTACCTGTACCTTGTGCCGTGTCTTCTCCTTGCCCGTGGATGGTAGATACAAGCTCCATGGTTGGTTGTATGCTGGGAAGAATGGTGAACGTGAACCCTGCTTTGGTGTTTGTTACCATCTGTGTTGGTGGATGTGGACTACACGTGGGCATCTGCTCCATCGGTCCTGTTTGTGAGGTTGGAGATAGCTGGGGAGAAACCATGACTGCAGCCTTGGAGAAGTCATGGTGTATCCCTCGTTTTCCCATTCACTGCCCCAACCTGCAGGTGACTTTCCGAGTTTTTGGAGGATAGTTTCCCCACTGCTCCCAGGGCTTCTGTGGAGCAGCACATGTGTCTTTCTCAGGGTGTCCCCTTCCTGGCGACTCTCTTCTCCATGGAGCTGGGCTCTCGGCGTCATTCCCGCTCCCAAAGCATTAGCGTACGATGGCCAAGCACCTGAAACCCCATCCCCATGTGTGTGTGGCGCCTTCCCATCAGCGGGACATCGGGATGGCCTTGTGAGCGTGCCTGGGCCTCGGGAGGGCCCTTGGCTCTCTCCAGGAATTGCGCTCCGCGTGGATGTCCTTAAGCGCGCCGTGTTTGTTTTTCTTGCCGTGTAACGTATACCCTGGCCGTTATTCGAGAGGGGACCGTATTGTTTGCTCAAGGGCCCTAATGAGAATTAATCAAATGGAGGGGCAAAGGGAGCGGAGCGACTTGTTGCCAGGTTTCTTTCTCTCTTTTTTTTAAAGAGTGTTTTGGGACAGAGTTGGGTTTTTCTTTACTTTGGAGCCTATAGCTTTTGGGAACCCCTTAAAAAAAAAAAAAAAAGCAGAAGGGCACGGAGCAAAACGGCACAATCAGGATGTTGTTAGGGTTTTTTTTCCCCTTTTTTTTCCTTTCCCCCTTTTTTCGTTCCCTGCGCGGCAGAGGGGCGGAGGGAGCCGAGATCCGCAGGATGCCGCTCCAAGGAGCAGAGGAAGCGCTCGCTTTTAAAAGGGGGGCTTTCTGCGCGGTGCCGGCCTCTCGATAACATCTCGTCTGTCTGGGCTGCTCCTGGAGGAGGCGGCGGAGCAGGGGGGGATGCAGGAAATCACAGCGCCCGCCTGGGAACGCCGGGGCCCGGGGGCCTCCGCGGGGTCGCCTAATCTCCCGGCACATCGACACCCGGCCGGGCCGCTCGCGGGGGAACGCTCCTTCGGAGCGCCTCTTCCCTGGCCCCCACACTAATATTTTTATTCAATTTAACATATTTTTTTTTCTAGGGGGTGAGGTCTTAGTTATCAAAGCTTCCCCACTGCCCACCCCCCAAAAAAAAATCCTGGAAACAGAGCCTTGTAGGATCATTAGCCGCTCTTTTTTCCCCCCTCTTTCCCCCCTCCACCAATGTAATTGTAGCCATTTAGTTTAATGAGGAGCTGATAGGAGAGTTGACTCATGGAGGGATACGGTTAGCTCCACAGGCCGTGAAACAAAGCCGAATGCCTCCACATGAAAGAGCATTTGTTTTGAATTTGCTCTGATTTACTGGCAGCTCCGCTTCCACACACAGGAGTGCAGCGCTGAAAATTCCCAACTGGAGAGACCCAGGCCAGAAAGGAAAATAAACGCAGTTTGCAGCAATGCTCCAAAGTGAACTTTTCTTTTTCTTTTCTTTCTTTTTTCTTTTCTTTCTTTCTTTTTTTTTTTTTTGNTTTTTTTTTTTTTGGTTAGGTGAAGAGCGTGTTTTAATGGAGTTTTGGGGAGTTTTATTGTTTGTATCACAGATGCTCTATGGGAGGAGGAAGACCCTCCTTTGGTCTTCCTCTCCAGCGGGGAGCTTGTGTAGACCCAATCTTCACGCCCCAGTGTTGCAAATTGCTTGCAAAAACTTTAGAAAACAGCACGACCCCCAGTTTGGGTAGGTCTGGAAGCAGACGAGATGTGTTGACCAAGGAGCATGTTGAGGGTTGCATGGACAGCAGCTCTGCCAGGGACACCGAACGCCTTCTGTGAGCCCAGGAGATAACATTGGGCACTGGTGAAGGGCACCTCATGACCACTTGGTTGTAGCCTGCAGCTGGACTCGTTGCTGCTGTTGCAGGGCCGGGGAAGGGAGCTCCCGGCCCCTTCTCCAAGCCCAAAGGGTGGGATTTAGCAAGGCAGATCGCTATCGGCGCGAGAGGGAATTTGGGAAGAGAGCCAGGTGGGGGTTGACAGCTCTGCGGTCAGCAAAGCTCACGCGGGCACTCGGGAAAGATGCTGAACATGGTAAAGAGCGCAGTAAAAAATCCGCATCCCGGGTGAAGAGCCCTCCTTGGAAGAGAACGTTTGGATCCAACCACCAGCGGGACTTGCTGTCTCCTCCTGGAGGCCGGGTCCCGGTGGATGCGGGAGGGTTGAGCGGTTCCCCCTCTCCGTAACCTGTCCCAGCCTCCTCCTGCCTTCGCCGGGCTCCGCTGGCTGTTTTCCTTGCTGGCCCGGCCCGCCCCGCAGAGAGCCGGCCTAATGAATGGGGCTCAGTTCAGGGCGGGAGGAAGGTCGGCAGCCTGCAGCCTGCCACTTGATGCTTTTGGCAAGGGAAGAGAAAAAAAAAGTGGAAAAAAAGAAAAAGGAGAAAAGCAAATGCATGAGAAAACGTCATCCCTCAGGGCAGAGGGGGGGTCCCTCGTCAAGCAGTGAGCTCCTCCCCAAATGCTGGGGTTGACCTGGTCCCTCGTGGGGCTCTCATTGCATATGGGGCCAAGCGGGAGGGCATCTTGTGACCGCGTTAAAGCTCTGGGACTGAGTGAGGTTTGCTTAAGAAGGGAGGAAAAGAATAAAATAAGATAAAGAAAGAAAGTAGGAGTGAGATTTGCTGCAGAGGTCAAAATCAGACCAGAGCCACCTGTGGAGCCCGCGCGGCTTGGCCAGCTTTGAAGGCAATGTTGGTTGCTGCTTTGCTCCCCGCTGGTCTTGTGATGCCTCCGCTGTCACCCCATCCTCGCCAGCTGTGCTGCTCGTACCCCGACTGCCTTTCCATGTCCAGCCTTTCCTTGTTTCTCTGGTTTCACCAGTGGTGGCTTCATGGGTGGGTGAGGACTCCCTGGTCGTGGTGTCCCGCATCTGCATCCTTATTGCAGACTCTTAGCCGTGTTTGGTCAGGACTCTCCTTGCTGGACTCCCCTGGAGTAGGGTGGTCAACCCAGCACTGGTGGTTGAGTGGTGGGAACCCATAGCAGGACCTGGCCATGGTGGCTCCACTAGACCATGCATAGGGCGTTGGGTCTCCTAAGAGCCTTAGAGCCTGTGTCCAGAGATGAGAACATGAGACATCTTTCCTTTTTCTTTGGAAGGGGCTATGAATAAAATTCCAGACCAGGTGTTTTCCCCCCCAGAATTCCCCCGCCTTGAGCTTGGGAGCTCCTGTTGATCCTACCATGTTGGTGGTGGCCGTGGTGGCACCAGCTCCAACGTGGTGCCTCGGGATTCGGCCTCCCTCCCGGCTCTGATGCTGGTGGGATCGGCGGGCGGGCGGCATTTCGTCACGCGGGCCAGGAATGTTTCACTATGTCTTTGATCCCCTCTGGTATCCCTGCTGGCCGGGCCCAAGCACCTTCCCTAAACCTGGAGCTCTTCCCGGGAGGAGCCGCACGGTCCCGCTATCCAACCCCTCGCTCCAGCCTTGGCAGGATCCCGCAGGGCTGCTCCCGCCTGCGCTTCCCTGTCCCCTCTGCCCCCAGCACGGGGTTTATAACCTCCTGGGAAATGCCTTTATTTACAAACACAGCATCCTATTATAATCCGAAATGGAGACGTCTTCCTGTGTCGCTGCCGCTGTGTGTTTGCTCCGGGATAAACAATTGCTTGGGAATATAGCGAGGTATTTTTTCCCCCTGCATTTATTTTTGAGCATTACATCCTTTAAAAAAAGTATATATGTGTGTGTATATATGTGTATTTTTTAAATGCTTTTGCTTTCCTGCTTTTCGGTGACGGTGAGAGAAAAAAAAAGAAGAAAAAAGGCCACAAAAAGGCAACCCCCGCCGTGGCCTCCGGCGGGCTGGGAGGTTATCAGGGGTTAAGGCGGAGATGACAGCATCGGAGTCGCGGGAGCAGAGCCGGCCGCCTGCCAGGCTGGGAGCCGCGCGCATCATCTGACCGTGGCGGCGGCGGCCGCGGAGCCCGCGCCTGGCGCCCGCCCCGCGCCCCGCTTAAGGGGGAGCCGTGCCGGCGGGCTGAGAAAGGGGGAAATAAGACAAAAAGCAAAAAAAAAAAAAAAAAAAAAAAAAACTCTTACGTTTGAGGATTTTTTTTTTTTTCCCCTTTTGTCATAACCCGGTGCCGCTCGGTTTTCAGCAAAAGGGGAAAAACTGGAGTGCCCGCGATTTCCCCGGAGTTATCCTAGGTATTGTCGTTGCTGCTGGGTCGCCTCCTGTGCTCGGGCAGGCTGGCGGGGCCGGTTGGTGCGGGACGAGGCGCAGGCTGCAGGCGGGTGCCAGGGAGGTGTGTGCCTGGGTGCCCGCCGGCGAGCGCCTCGAAACGGCGCTGCTTGCAAAATAAAATGTCCCAATGAGCGGCGGAAACTCGATCCTTTGGGACATTGAAAATGAGACGGGACAAAAACACGCTCGTAAGGGAGCCGTCCCGAGCTGGCAGGGATGGGGCGCTGAAGCCTTTCCATCTAGGATGGCTGCGAGCGGTCGGGTATCGGTTACACTATGGGAACAAGTAACATTAACCCCGCGCGTCTACCGGTGGCGGGGACGGGAGGATGGGGTGTGATGTGGTTTCTAAATGCGGAGGTTGAGGGTGCAGCCACCTTTGGATGTGCTCAGCGGCATGGGGAGATGGGCGCCCACCATGTCGAGGGCCAAGGGTGGCATGATGCCTCATCCCTGGTCTCCAGGCACCTGCAGGAACCTACTTGTTTTGGGCCAGGCGTCCAAAACATGATGCTTTTCCCCTCAAGAGACTTGGTCTGCACCAAGCCGTGGGAGATACAACCTCGAGCTTGGGCCTGGCCAGGATGTCTCCATGGAGGAGCATCTCCACGGGCAGGAGGACAGCCCCGCGCGCCGTCCCGCCGTGGCGGGTGCCCGCGGACGTGGCTGCCAGCCCCACCACGTCCTCCCGTGCCCGGCGGGAATGACCCGCGCGGCCGCCTGGCCGCCTGCCCACTGTCACAAAGGAGCTTCCTTCCCAGTTTATTTTCGGCGCCGGGATGTTATTAACGGGCGGCGCGAGGACGGGCCGAGCCCGCCGCGCGCCCCGCGCTCTCAGACCCAATTTCGCCACGTTTCGCCCAATGCTCAGCGGGCAAAACGGGGTGCCCGGGAGCCAGCCCCAGCTCCCGCCGTGCTGAGCTGGGTGGGAATGGAGGGTGCCGAGCGTCCCGTCCCGTCCCATCCCATCCCGTCCCGCAGGATTTCCGGCCTCCGGCGATTAGCCTTCCATTTATTTATTTATTTAATGAAATAAAAGCCGGTGGCTTTGGGTGTATTCTGCAAGCACCGAGCTGGAGGGGACGGCGCGGTGACCTCATTGCTGCAGCCAGGCTGTCTGTCTGTCTGTCTCTCCCTTGGCATTTTTAACATTTTTCTGTAAGGAAGAAAAAAAAAAAAAAAAGCACTTTGCCGGGATAGCGTTGCAGGGATTTTCCATCCTGGTTCTGGGAAAGCGGAGGGCTCTCCCATGCTCTCATCCCTATGCTCCCAGCGCCGGCGCGGGGGATCCGCGCTGAGCTCCCCAGTGTCCGGGCTGCTCGTGTCCCACAGCTCCAGCCGAGGTACCCTCTGCTCTCCCCTGGGAAAACCTGGGACAAAAGCTGGGACCGGCCATATGGAATATATATAAGCTCTAAAATATATATATATTTTCTTTTGGGGTAGCCATTTAAATACGTGATGATAACTTTCACCCTGTTAATTAACAGGAAACATTGGGACAAGACAGGAAATTACATCAGTCTTTTATGAGCAAAGAGCCAAGAAGAAAGAAAGACACGAAAACAGAGTTACTGGCGAAAGGGAAGAAAGTGATGGGGGAGGAGGAAGCAAAGAAAAGCCGAGCTCCTCTCCCAGCCTGTCGCAGAGGTCTCGTGGTGTTTGGAGAGCGGCTGCGTGAGCGCTTTTGTTTTATTTGTGTGATGCTGGAAAATATTTTAATAGCAGGGTGGCCGTCGCTCGAGCGCTGCCCTCGCCTCTCGCGTTGCTGCAGCCGCCTTTCGTGGCTCTGCTCAGCTTCCTTCCCCGAGCTGTGAGGCCTAGGAAGCTCTTGGCGTGCAGACTAATTTTGGTTTGGCTGCTCAGCCCTCAAAATTGGTCCCCACCCAGTGTCATTATCTTGGTTTTAACTTGCAAAAAAAAAAAAAGAAAAAAAGAGAGAGCAGCTCTGTAAGAGCTGGCTCAGCCCTTCTCTACCCTTTTAACCTCGCTACATGAGAAGTATCGCCTCTCCAGCTCCCTGTCATCGTCCCCTTGGGTCCCGACAGCCCCGTCCCCTTGGCTTGGTGGGCTGGACCTTGCTGTGGTGTGCCCCATGGGCAAGCTGGGCTGGGAAGGAGGTTGCCTTGGTGGGGCTGATCCCAGACCATGGCACCACGAGGAGCTCCACACTCCCAGCTCTGATGTGGATCAGGTTCATGGTGGTGATGCACCAAGCCAACGGGGTTGTTCCAGGCTTTATGCTGCTTGGTTGGCTGCAGGAGGACACCTGAACCTGGCGTAGTGTTGGTGTTGCTGGCAGGTATCACTGATCCCAATGGCATTTTTTTAGCCAACTTGAGTTGGCAGAGTAAGTTCATGTTGGATTGGGGCTTTACTCTTGTTGCTCAGCACCAAGGATGTCTTCCTGGAAGCTCTGCCACCCGATGTTGTGTTGTCAGGCCACAGCTGGGCCTTTCTTGGAACAATATTAGTGGGCCACCGAGATTCAATATCCTCACATGAGTCCTCACGCTCCTCGGGAACCATCCGCCAGGCCAACCAATGGATGGACATAGGGCCCGGAGGTGGAGAAGCTCCAGTCAGGTGGTGATGGACCCTCCTCCACATCTCCTGTCTAGCTTAACTTGGCAAAGCTGCTCCTGGGGTGAGTCCCCCCAGTTTTGGGGACATCAGTGGCACCGTGCTGCTGCCCCAGCACACGCACGTGGCTTTTTCCAAGCCTTTTGCCGAGTATCTGGGCAGGTGGGAAGGTGGCATTTTTTTTGCTTTGAGTGAGTAGCTCGAGAGCTGCCGGGACTGTTAAGCCTTGGGAGTATTGTTGCAAGTATGTACATATACGTGTACATAATGAGCGGGCATGAGGCTATGAATGGTAATTTTCTTTCTTGAATAGATTTTGTTTGTAGAGCTGCCAGAGTTGATTAAAATAAGAGCTCGCTTTGCGAGGGGGAGCGTTAGAGCAGCATTCAAAGGCAGAAAATAGCCCGGCGCGCTGCCTCCGCGTCACGCTTTGCCGCAGCAGGTTCCCCATGGCCGGCTCCTTCCAGAGCCACGGGCAGCCCCGGCGGCACTCGCCGCCCCGCTCGGGTGTTCATTAACTTGGGCAAAAGAGCAGCTTTGGGTCCGGCCGCCCCGGGGAAAGTTCAAACATCCTGCGCTTTTATAACCAGGGAAGTCGGCTCCAAGCTTTCCGCGATGGAGCTGATGGCTCTCGTGGATAGATGCTAAGAGGTCCTGGGAATTAGTGTCCGGCCGGTGGGGAGGCTGGGGGTAGTGTCAGGATAAAGGTGGGTCTGTGAGGCGGGAGGTGGGAAGGGCTGGTTTTCTGCTGGCGCTTTGATGTGCGCCGGGCGTTTGCTGGGCAGGTCTCGGTGGTTGCAGCTCGTTGCAACGCGCTGGGTTTGCACAGCTGAGCTGGGCTTGAAAGTGCGGGGGGGAAAAGCCCCCAAAGAGCAAAAATAGTGGGGAAAAATAAGAGCCTTCCTTGGGCTGGAGCGGCGAAACCCCCCTGCCCAAAGCGCCCTGCTCCAAGCAGCGGCGCGGGAATTGAAGCAACTCAAGTTTTATTTGGAAAACGTGTCGGGAGCCTGGAGTTACATCACTGAGCTCGAGCTGATGAATGCATTTTCTTTGGAAAGCAGGCGGAGACTTTTTAAGCTCATTAGAAGGAACAAACTCATAAATCTTGATGCAAAGAGGCCTGTAGCTTTTTCTGCTCTTTATCACGGGCGGGCCGAGCGGAGCACAGAAAAAGCACCCCAGCGCGGCGCTGCCAGGGCCGGGCTGCACCCGGGACACGGCACAAAGGTGCTTTTCTGCTTATTATCATTATTTTTTTACATTTTTCCAGCGCCAGGGCTGGGTGGCCCCTCTGCCTGCCGGCGGGGTGTCACGACATGGCTAGGTCTCAACCGGAGCCGCCGGCCCTCGCCAGCGCCGCGGGGGTTAATTACTTAATGAACGTCATATTCCCCCGTAATTGCTAAGTATTATTAATCCCCGGCAAAGCGAGGGAGGAGGGGGGATGCTGCGCGAGCGCGGTCCAGGCGCGGGATGCGGGGGGAGCCGGCGCTGCGCGGCCGGGCGGCCCCGCGCGCGGGCTCCGCCGCGATTAGATTAGGCAGGCAGACAGGAGTAATGATTAACTTTTGCAGTCTGCAGGCTGTCTCCAGTCTGGCGCTGGGTGTTTTTTTTTCCCCCCTAAGTAGGCCCTGGCCCAGAGTCGACAGGGTATTAGGTTGTAAAGAAAGACAGAAGGAATGAAAGCCAGGGGAGGGGGGAAAGGGGAAAGCAGAGGGGGGGGCTTTTTTTCCATCAGATCCGGGAATGGAATTTATTGGCTGGAATGCAGTAAATGTTCCAAATGCCATCCCGGCTAAACAGTTTTCATAATTGTTACGGAGCGGGGCTGGGGCGCGAGTGAAAAGCACTTTTGTTCCCAAAAAACCCTGCGGTTTTTCCGCGTTTTGCCCTCCCCGTGCGAGGAGCGTTTCTTCCCGACCCCTCCGGAAAGGCCGTGTGGCCGAGGGTGGGTGCCGCTGCTTTTCCTTTTATTTCTATATATTTTTTTTTTTGGCTAAACGTCTGTTTTCGCTCCTGGAATAACTTTGGGGAGAATTGTAGGTCAGTGGGCTGCAGGGAAGGAGGATAACTTCTGCTCGCTGCCTGCTCGGCGTGCGCCTGCGCGGGGCAGGAATGCGCTCGGGAGCGAATCGCAGCGCACATCTGGGTGTTGGGTATCGCTTTGGAAACCTTAGACGACCGTGCATCGGTTTTTATTGAGGCCTTTACAAGCCTTTTAGCGTGTAAGCCGCCTGGCTACACGCTGCCGGCGGGAAGGAGGAAGCGTGGGGAGCTGCGGCTCTCCCGGGGATGTGGATCCACTTTCCCCCCATGCAAGGCTTGCAGCGGGGGAGAGATTTTTCCCACTTCGTTGTGTTTTAAGCCGTAATTGCACGTGTTTCGGGAGCTCCGTTGCACCAGGATGCGGCCTGGGTGCTGCATTCAGCTCCTTGATGGCCACTGTTGGCTTCAGGCTGGTGGCCACTGGTGGGGTGAGACCTTGTAGGCCTCCTCAGGCGTGTGGTCCCACATTGACACCGAGTCTCCTTCTCCTTGGGGAGCCTCATTGATGGACACGCAAGCAGGGTGACACCGCGTGGTCCTGAGCACCAGGCCACTCTTAAGCCAGGGGGACAAGGCAACCCCAGTGGGGGTGTTGGCAAGATCCAGGGAAGATGCAGGCGAGGAGGTGCCTTGGATGGCATCTCACGCTGCTTCCGAGGTCCTGCAGCTGGTCCAGCACACAGTGCCACACAGCCGCATCGAGCAGCTCCCGCAGTACCATTTGCTTTATTTTCCCCCAAAACACCCAGTGGGATCCTTATTTTCCATGCAGCCACACAACCAGCTTCCCTCTCCCTGCTTCTACAGAATGTGGAACTGTGAAGGAATTCCCTATTATTTTACCCCCCAAAACAGTGGGATTTTCCCACTGCTCCTCTGGAAGGATTCCCCCCCGTTTTATTTTTTTCCACCTCTCTTTACCCTTTGGTCTCCCCCTGGAAGCATTTCTTCTCCCTCTGCGACTCCAGGACTCCTCCTTGGAGCGGCTGGGGCCTAGGGAGGGATTCCCGGCGCGCGGGAGAAGAAAGAGCAAAGTTTCCCACACCTCGGAGCCGAGGGGGGCTGGCGAGGGGAGAGGCAGATAAAGGAGGCGCTTGAAAATTAAAACTTCAAAAATAATTAGCCTGGCTGTATACTAAACAACAGCAAAGAGGCCCATTTACTGTAAATATTATGAATGGATTTGGCTGCCTGCTGCCGTCCCCACCCTTCCTCTAAGGGTTTTTCTCTGCGCCGAGGCAAAATTGGGCCTTCAGACGGCGCGGTGCTCTGTAATTTGCATGGCTGATGAGGCCCAGAAGCCGGTACGGAGGAATCCGGAGTCGGCGGCCTCCTCGCCGGCCGCCCCAGACGCTCTTGGGGTGCGCGTGGTTGTCTCCCCTGCCCTCGCGCCCGCGGCCGCCGCTGAGGCGGGCGCCGAGGAGCTGCTCCTCCTCTCCGGGTTTTTTCAGCCGCCCGCGTTGATTAATGGCCCTAATTAGGCGGCGGTGGTGACTCAGGGGGTGTCGCTGAATCGCGTCGCCTGTCCGACGTCCAGGAGTTCTGCTCAGGCTCTTGCTGTTCGCTTCGCCCCTCGATTTGCACCTGGGTGTCTTGATCTAGGCCCTTGCCGTGCTCCATGAGTATTCATCTTCACATATTCCCCAAGCTTTGACTTCCCTTCTGGAGCCAGCTGTTGACAAAGGCAGTGCTAGCTGGGCACAGCAGAGTCCCCTTGCCCAGGACCCTGTCCAGGTGGCTTTTGGACATCTCCCAAGGATGGAGATTCCAGAACCTTGGTGGGCAACCAAAGGATTTGCTCGTTTTCACGTCCCCTCTCTGAATTGCCTCACAATGTTTGAGGCTGGTTACCACATGGAGCACCTTGGAAGAAGCCTTGGCCCAAGACTTTGCCCCAGGTTGGGATTGGAAACCTTTGGGGATGGCCTCAGGACCAGCTGTCTCCTCTCCCTGCGTAACCTGACCTCATTTTTGTTCCAGAGCTTGGTGGAGATTTCATGAGGGTTTTTTCCAGCCATGATGCTGGTGATGGAAACTCTTACTTGACTCCCCAGGGTGTTATAATGTAGGAGTGGACCTGGTAGCATAGCTGGGCCAAATTAAGGAAGAGTGTTTGGGAGAACTGCAGGGAACTGTTCACCCCTAAAAGAGTCTGGACCAAAGCCCTAGCTACGAATGTTGGGAAATCCCTGACTCCTTCGCTTAATGGCCAATACCAGATTTTATCTGTCGCGTTCCCATCGGACTCAAGGAGTCGGCTCTGTTGGGAACATCCTGTCTTCCAGATAGCCACCCTTATAAAACATGGACAAATAGAGTGCGAAAGCTTCTTCCCCAGGCAAAATACTTCGCTGAGGTCAAAATGGCTTTGGACAGAAGAGTATTTTCAGGCACAGGGTTTCCCCCTGAGAAAGAGGTTCTTCTTTTCCAGATAGGAAGATTTACTGCTATTGGGGTTGAGAAAACAAAAGTTTTTTTGGAGGGGCACTGAGGCCAGGCATGAATATTCATTGTAATTGTAAATTGTTGGGAGTCTTTATGCAATGGACCTGCTTGTGCGGGGTGGTTGGACTAGATGATCTCCAAAGGTCCTTTGCAACCTCAATCATCCTGTGATTGGGTGGGCAACTGGCTAATAAATTAAAGAAATCATCTTAAGGCCCTTCAGCTCACATGGACTGCTGTGTTCCTTGAGTAAGAAGAGCCGCCTAATTAGACATAGACACAATTTTACAGTCTAGCCTGTCAATCTGCGGATTAAGGCCTCTCTAAGCACCTACTGACACGATGGCTCCTAAGGAGATGTTATGGTCTCCCGTGTCAGTAATCCACAGATTAAGGGCTCCCTAAGTATGTGTTGACATGCCAGGATGGACCTGCTCCTCGGGGGCTGCTGTTGCCCAGACCCAAAGAGTGAGCAGCCCTGGTTGGGGTGCATCACCTCCTCCGTGAGCAACCAGAGTCTAACCGTATCAATACTCAAAATTGGCCATTGGTCAATGATCGGAGCCTCTGGAGCAGGGGTTAGAGTTGCCTGGCCCACCTTTGTAGCTGGCTGTGAAGGGCCTGGGGCAGGGGATCGTTGGGGTGGCATGTGGAGATGACCCACAAATGCCATGGAAGGCCCAGAGGCCCTTTCCTGTATCCTGCAATTTAGTTTTTCTGTGCTTTTTTTTTTTTTTTTTTTTTTTTTTTTTTTTTTTTTTTTTTTTTTTTTTTTTTTTTTTTTTTTTCCTGTTTTTTTTTTTTTTTTTTTTTTTTTTTTTTTCTCCAGTGTTCTGAAAACATAGCTGGAAAATTTGGCTCAGAAGGATGTTTTGGACTTGTTGTTTGCTTCCCCCCATCCCCGTCAGTACACTGCAAATTGCAAGAGAGATTAGACAGGAGGTAAAATTCCTCTTTTTCTGTGCCAGTTTCTCTTGGCTTATCACGAGCAGTGGGGTTGCAGGTCACACTCTGTGTCCTCACCACGGCCATCCATTTCTCGAATGGTAGTTGGCACGTAGGTTCTTCCAAGGGTTCCTGCAAAGAGGTTCTTACTGGTGATACTGGGGCCAGACTGGAGCTGGCCCCCTGAGGAGATGGCACACTGTTTGCACTGCTTTTCTCAACCACGTTTGCCCATGATGGTTCCTTGCGGCCCCAAGAGTCTATGTCTGGCATGGGAAAAGGATCTCCCTGGTGCTCCTGACCTTGCAGCACTTGGTGGCTTTCTCAGTCCCTCTGTTGGCTTTTCCCTGCTAGCGTGGAGTTAACGGTCACGTCTGCAGTGTCACAGCCTCCAGTGACCCCACAGGGGCACCACGAAGCAGGCTGCCCTTGGCTCACCGCGTGGGGTGGGACGTGCCAAAGCCGACGTTGCATCAGAGTTGGTCACCTGGACAGGGTCCTGCCACGGAGGTGGCAGAGAAGGAGGGGATGCGGGAGGAGCTCAGGAGAAGCTTGAGAAGGTCGTTTGGGTCAACAGTGCTGAGATCAAAAAAAAAATAATCAAAACACATAGGTCTTGCAATAGCTTTGGGTGCTCTTGAAGCTGGG
The DNA here is from genome assembly GCA_013398315.1 of Nothoprocta pentlandii. Lineage (NCBI taxonomy): Eukaryota > Metazoa > Chordata > Aves > Tinamiformes > Tinamidae > Nothoprocta > Nothoprocta pentlandii. Next base: position 646,096 of record VZSG01000130.1, read on the forward strand.
TGATGCAATGTGTACGTAGTCTTCTTGTCCCTGAGAAATGCTCCAGTAGAAACGCGTGTGAAAAGTTAATGAGGAGCGGAGCTGGATTCCTGTTTTCAGCTAAGAGCTGGTGCATGGAGATGGTTACGGGCAGCAATGGAGCCAGGGATCAGCCGGGATTGGGATCAGCCAGGAGCACGGCTCTCGCAGAAGATGACAGTCCCGACCTTGCAGGAAAACCCTTGGCAGTGTCCAAACAAAACCGGGCGGAACAAGAGCTCCCCTTCCCGCCTCCCATTCCCAGCTCCCTGCCCATGTGCCTGGGAGAGCTTGGCAGGGCAACAAGGCTGGCATGGGAAAACCTGGAAGGAGCTGCAGTGCTGCAAGGGAGCCTTGCCGCCGCTTGGCCACGCTTCAGCACGGAGAGGGAGAAGTGACATCTCCTGCCCCCGTTCCCCCCAAAATAAGTGTGACCAAAACTAAACTAATCCATTTAGCCCCGATTTCTCCCACTGTTGAGCGGAGCAGCCAAAGGGGCTGTGATGGAGGAGGGCTGGCTGTGCTTCCTGGCTGGAAAATGCAGGGAATAAGGGGACTTGTCCCAAAATTGCAGGAGGAAGTGGTGCCGAAGCCAGCAGGGAGGTTGGGCTCTTGCAAATCCCAGCTCCGGGACTTGTCTCCCTCACAGGCACCAGTGCCCAAGGCCTCGCGAGGGGACGTCCCTATGGGACTGCGTTGTGCGAGGGATAGAAGGGATGGAAATGACTTGGTGCTCGTTACTGACTGCGTTGTGCGAGGGATAGAAGGGATGGAAATGACTTGGTGCTCGTTACT
>VZSG01000130.1:659259-671696 GCA_013398315.1 Nothoprocta pentlandii
GGCGCCGCCGCATCCGCGGCCTTCCTGCGCTCCCGCCTCGCTCCAGCCCCCGAATTGAGGGGGAAAAAGGCTGGAAAAACAGAGCAGCCTCCCCTCGGCCTCCGCCAGCGCCCTGGTTTCGGCTCGGGGTGGCTGGAAAGGCGCCGCTTCCCGGCCCCGCGCCGCCCCCCTTCCCTCCCGCTCTGCCTTTTTTATCCGCGCGGGGCGGATTCGGTGCCAGGTTTCAGCAGGAGAGGCTTGCAGGGAACAAAGTGGCGGGAGGCACTGGAAGGGGGAGGCCGAGCGCGCCGAGGCTTTCCCAGGCCGGCCCCTTCCCCGGCGTCAATACGCGGCCGGGCCCATTTTTAGTAGCTGCCTCCAGCGAGCGGAGAAATATTTTCCTTGCTGGCATGGAAATGAGGAAATTAAAAGCGTGCAGCGGGGGATTTTCTGTTTTTTTTTCTGTTTTTTTTTTCTGTTTTTTTTCTTTTTTTTTTCTTTTTAAAGAGGCGCTTTAAAGCAGAGCGCCCGGGCTTCAGGAAAATGCCCGTGTCGGGGAAACAGGGTTTTTCGTAGCAAAAAAAAAAAAAGACAGAAATGGTACAAGCCCGTGAGCTGCGCCAGGCGATGCTCCCTGCTCGTTTTGGGTTCGCTTTGGGACTTTAGCGCTGGTGCTCAGCATCCGTTTGCTCCTATAGCTTTCCAGGTGGGCACGGTTGGGTCCCCAACCTGCACCCACCATCCGGGTGCCCCTGGGATGATTTTAGGAGTCCTCTCTCCCTTGCCGTCCCGGCTTGTTTTTTTTGCCTTTTTTTGTATATACAATTAGGTTAATGGGTTCCCAGGTCTTAACATGCCCGTGAAGGCTGGAGCTGCTGGCTTGGCAGCGTGGGGCTGGTGCCTGTGCTGCAGCAGCGCAGGGTTTTTCCCGTTTCTTGTTTTTTTTGCTCTCGCCTCCCCCTTGGTTTCATGCCCAGACCTCGCTGCTTAGGTGCAGCTGGAAGAGCAGAGATGGGAAGAAGGGCCAAGAGAGCAAACTGGCACTTTTTGCTTTCTTTTTGCCATTTTTGTTAACAAATGGCAAGGCTTCCGGTGCCTGCCCCGCCACTGCCGACTGCAGCCTCGCTGCAGCTCCACTGCAGTAAATATGGACATATAGCAAATTAAATGTGGCTTTCTTGGTAGTGCGGAGTGCATGGAATGCATGGGACTTGCCCTTGTCCCGGGCAACTCGTGTTCCTTGTGGAAAAAGGCCTGGCAGCTCCGCTCTGGAGTTGCCTGCCTGGATTTACTCCTTGTTGGGAGCTGGAAGGCTTGGGGAGACATCGATACCTGTGTCTGGCAGCTCCCTTGGGACCACGGTGGCCTCAGAAAGGGGCTGCTGGGTCTGAAGGCACTGCACTTTGGAAAGCAGCTGGTGGGATTTTGGACTGGAGATAGGCCTTAAAGAAGTTGGATGGACCCCAAGACCAGCACTGGTGGAAATGGTCTTGAGATGGGATCTTAATGCGTCTTCTTCTGAAAACCTTGGGTAGGATGAGGGCATTTGCGTGTGCATTGGAAGGGTCGTGAAGACCATGGCCAAAATGTTGATGTGTGATCCCATCATTGCTTCCAAAGTCTTCAATTCCTTTTTTTTTTTTTCTCCCTTTTAGATTCCCAAGTTCTTCAGGAGCCGGGGGATCGGTCACACTGGTGCGTGGTGGCATACTGGGAAGAGAAGACGCGCGTGGGTCGGCTGTATTCTGTCCAAGAGCCCTCCCTGGATATCTTCTATGATCTACCTCAGGGGAACGGTTTCTGCCTCGGCCAGCTCAATTCGGACAACAAGAGCCAGCTGGTGCAGAAGGTGCGCAGCAAAATCGGATACGGTATCCAGCTCACCAAGGAAGTGGACGGCGTGTGGGTCTACAACCGCAGCAGTTACCCCATCTTCATCAAGTCGGCCACACTGGACAACCCCGACTCGCGGACGTTGCTGGTTCACAAAGTGTTCCCAGGGTTTTCCATCAAGGCGTTCGACTACGAGAAGGCCTACAGCCTGCAGCGGCCCAACGACCACGAGTTCATGCAGCAGCCATGGACCGGCTTTACCGTGCAGATCAGCTTCGTGAAAGGCTGGGGCCAGTGCTACACGAGACAGTTCATCAGCAGTTGCCCGTGCTGGTTGGAGGTTATTTTTAATAACCGGTGACTCGAGACAGTGGACTCATGACATCTATACTACTTTGCTGCTATTATTTCCTTCTGAGTGCTTGCTTTTCATGCAAACTTTTTTGTTGTTGTTGATGTTGTTTCTCTTTTGTTTTGTTTTGTTCATTTGGTTTTTTTTTGGTTTTTTTTCCTCCTGTTTTGAGAAATAGCTTATGGAAAGATTTTTGCCTTGGCGTTTTGATAAATTCTGTCTGTTTTTTAAAAGCGCGAATGACCAATAACTCAGAAGGGCGAGAGAGGGGCCGCGGGAAGGGCCGGGCGGGTTGCGGACGGTCGATATCTCCTTGCTCTGATGACTGGATGCGCTCGGAGCGCTTGGGAGCCGCTTGCTGCCTGCTCCAGGCACCTGAAGCCAAGCCGAGACCCTCTCCCAGGGATGCCGGTCATGCAAAACCTTGCAAATCAGGGTTTTTTTTTGCTCTTCCCGTTTATTTTTCTTGATTTCATGTGTTTTTGAGGCATCCAGCTCGTGGCATTCCCACCTTGCCGAGGTGCTGAGCTGCCCGGGCGCCGTGGGAGCGCTGGGAGAGGCGACGCTTCTCCTTTCCCAGATATTGTTTTGTTGTCACGGATCAATAGGAGGGGAGGAAGAATATGAAAAGAGAGTGGAGAAGAGCGTGCCCAGCCCCTGCTTTGCAATTTGAGCTGAGATGCAAAGCGGTAGAAACATAAGCCTAAGAAAAAACAAACAAACAAAAAACAACGAAACAAAACAAAACAAAGGAAAACAAATGAGGGGAGAAGTTAAAAGAAAAGTGTTCGTGATAGTTGGTCTGTTGGAACCTGCTTAGATCAGGTTATCCCGGTACCATCGTATCTGGAAATGCAGTTGTGCTTTCATTTCTTCTTGAATTCATACACAAGTATGATACTTTTACACTGTTCTTAGCTCAATGAGCATGTTTAGACCTTAACATAAGCTATTTTTCTAAATATAAAGGTTTAAATGAACAAGAGAGCATTCTCGTTGGAACTTTAGCATCGTAGTGCTTTGGAAATAAAACACACAAAAAAAAGGACTCCTTAAAAAAACTCTGAGATTTATTAAAGAAAAAATGTATTTTATGTTATATATAAATATATTATTACTTGTAAATATAAAGACGTTTTATAAGCATCATTATTTATGTATTGTGCAATGTGTATAAACGAGAAAAATAAGAAAGATGCACTTTGCTTTAATATAAATGCAAATAACAAATGCCAAATTAAAAAAAAAAAAAGAACACGAGATTGGTGTTTTTTTCTATGGGTGTTATCATCCAGATGAATGTTTTTTTCTAAAGGAGTTTATGTTCCATTAAAAAATAAAAATGTACACTTGATCCAAGGCTGTGCGGAGTGACTTTGTCAGAGCTGGAAGCAGGTAGGAGATGCTTGAGGCTCTTGTAAGAGGGATCTAGCAGGGGGATCTAGCAGAGACAGGGTCTAGTTGGGATGGGGTCTAGCAGGGATGAGGTTTAGCAGATGAGGTCTAGCAGAGAAAGGGTCTAGTAGAGATGAGGTTTGTGGATGGGGTCTAGCAGAGACAGAGTCTAGCAAAGACAGGTTCTAGTAGAGACAGGGTTTGTGATGGATGAGGTCTAGCAGGCATAGGGCTTAGAAGAGGTGGGGTCTAGCAGAGACTGGGTCTAGCAGAGCAGCTGCAGTTGGCAGTGAGATACCTCTACATGTGCTGTGCAATCCCTTTTCAGTGATGGCACCAAATATGCTGTTTTTTTTGCTTGTTATTGCCCATCTTTGACCTCCTTTGCTACTAAGTGATGTCTCCTATTGGAATGAGATGAAGCTGCGGATGACAGGACATGCTCAAAGTCACAAGAATACCGAGTCTCTTCCTCAACTGGAGGGAAAACCTTGCATTTTTTTTCCAACTGCTTCCTATTTTTCTTCTTTGGATCTCCCACACTATTAATGAGCCTCTGGAAATGCAGGTCTTGGTTTCGTCTAACATCCTTCTCACCCTGCCTTTAGGCTTTGGCTGGTGCAGGCTGTGCCACATCCCACTCTCGCTCTGTCCTCTGCCAGCAAGAAGACAATGAGAACTGGTGCAACCCTTGCCATTCAGGGAGGAGGACATTCCTTAAGAGGAAACTACTACAAATCCTGGAGGCTTCAGACAGGCATGACATCTGGATGGGCTTGTGGACTTGTCCCTGCAAAGTGCTTCGACCCTGGGAATTCAGCTTCATCACTGTTGCTGTCCCATCACGTTTGATGGCCATTATGGTAATTGAAGCTTTGCAAGCATCTGGATGAGGTTTGCTCCATGTTGTGACCTTCGGTTTGGAAGAGAAGCACTGGATGGGATCAGCTGAAATGCTAGGAATATTTGGGTTGCTCTCAACAGTCCAGGCCTTCAGTTGGAGTCATGTCCTCCAGCCCATGAAGCAGATCCAGGATGGCTTTTGGTCAGGTGTGGAGCTAGCACCAGAGGTTTGGATACAAGCCTTTTGTCTCATTTTTAAAGTGGGGATCAGCGTCAAAAGCTGAGCACCTCTTATCTGTACCCATTCTTTTTTGCAGAGGACTAAAATGGTACCTGAGAAGACAGAAGTCAGAGCAATTTCTTCTGCACTACAATTTGGCTCATTTCCTTCTTGCTCGATGCCAACAGATTTGAAATGTTTGATAACCACAGGACATCTTCCCTACGGTCCAGTGGCCCAACTAGTGCTGATGGTGTGCGGTAAAGGCTCAAAGACCAGCGCTCCTGCCCAGGTCTCAGTCACTTGCTGGGGATCATGACATGAGAGGCCCTGCAGATGAGGGCTAAAACCTGCTATTTTTTTTGCAAAACAGACCTCTGACTCCACTGATCTTCGTAGCGTTTAGCAGCTGGAATGGGGCAGCATCTTAGATCGGAAAGATCCCTTCAAACCTATGAGCTATGGGACTTGATGGCCACATGAGGGTTGCAGCTGGCCGTGAGCTGCCTTGTCCTCTGGAGTCACTGGAGGATAGTGCAGACCAGGGGCTCTCAACGCGTTTCCCTCCTGAGGCTCCCTGCTGTACCAGCAACCGGACAAGAGCTGTCTGTGCAGAGGAGATGAGCTGGTGGCTTTGGCCCTGATTCCTGTTGCCAAAGCAGGGCCACATGGGCACACCAGACACCTGGCAAAGACTGCATGTCTGACAGATGTTTTATGGATGTTTTCACTCTTAAGCCCTCTTCTTCACTTTTAAGCAAGGTAGAGCGTGTTCTGGAGGTTAAAACCTTGAAGCCTGGAGATTTTGCTCCTTGTCTCTGCTCACATCATGAGATACAACCAAATCATTTAACTTTTCCATTTCTCAGAGTTTCTGCTTGTGGTTATGAAGCTCTCCTGGACCTTTCTGTTTTTCCTTGGAAAGCAAATGGTGCAAAGGAGGATTAAAATATTGTACTCCTGAAGTAACACCTACGTGGCTGGGATAGAAAGTACATCATTGATGGCGAAAGCAGAGTTTGGAGCTTAAAGTAAGGGGAAGAAATTCTCCTTGGCTTGGACAATGCTGTCACCCATTGCTGGGGCTCAGAAAAGCTACCGCGAGGCACTGACCTGGAGTCAACCTGCCCTGCTCCTTCCAGTCCGCTCCTGTTAGCCCCAGCCGTGCTCGTTCCCGGCCGCCCGGAGCCGTTTGCAGCGCTCGCTCCACGCGGGTCCCCCCGCTGCTGGCCCAGAGCCAGCCTAAAACACGTAGGCTGACATGAACTCTGCTCCAAGGGCTGGAGGCAATTTGTCAGAAATGCTGTTATGTGGCTGCTCTTGATCTGGTTGAGTTTGGATGATCCGGTAATGTGCAGATTAAGGGGCAGAACCACAGCCCAGGACTGCTCGGGAAGAGAGGAGCGATGGGGAAGGACAGAGGCAGCATCTTCCTGCATGAAAACACCTCTGTCCAGACTCCAGGGTGTTCCTGGCCAGCAAAGGCACCTCTTTTTTCTCCATGTCTGCTCGTTTCTGTAATGCCGAAATTGTGGCATGTCCCAAGGTTGGCTCCTTGGCCGGCAGTGGCAAGAAGCAATGAGAATAAACCAGTCCATGCCAGACTTCCAGTGGTGCCCATCTCACACTGGTGATGGAGGGACCCACAGGCACCTGTTCTTCAGTGTAAGGAGCTTTGTGGGCCCTGTTGCAGAAGGACCATTCATGGACATTTTCCAATAAAGTCATGGTGGCCCAAGGAGCTCATGTGTTGCCATACTCTGTTTTCTCTGGAAACTGTTGAGTTTCCCACCGTTTCCTCCTTGGAAATCACCTTAAAGCTCATTCCTTTAAGAAGCTCAGGCTTGAGCTGGTGGAGACAGTTTCACATCCTCATTTCCCAGGGGATGGCTGTCTGTGTCTCTCTGCTCCCCACCTTCCTTTTCTTCTGGAAAGCTGGGAAGTCTGAAATCAGCCTTCTGCTGTTCACTGCAATCTTGCTTTGGACCAAGGCTCCAGTGTAATCAGTACTAAACCTTCTAATCATATACTGTGAACCAGTGAATTACAGCACAGTTGGGTCTTTTCTTTCCAATGTGGCTCTGCTGAGCAGTAATCAAGTAAAAAAAATCAAGTAAAAAAAAAATCAAGCAGTAAAAGAAGAGTCAAACCATGTAACTTTTTGCTGATAAATCGTATGTGAAATATGCTCAAACTGTCAACTGCTGATGAAAGTCTGTCTGCAATGGCTAGGGACAGAGGTGAAACTTCTCAAGATTATCAGAATGAGTGGCTTATCATAGTGCAGAGACGTAATTCTGGTCTTATGTAGGTAACCCTGATTCCCTGTTCATCCCAACTTGTGCGGAGGGTCTGTTGTTTTCAAGTTCATTGCCAGGTTCATTAGATTGGTTTGCCCATGCAGCCATCAGGATAAAGCGGTGACTTTGGGCTGGTTGTTCCACAGACTCTCAATTCAAAGAGCGAGTCCTTGGAAAAGTATTTGCTTTGCACTAGTTGTACTTTGCTCTGGGTGATTAACCAGCGGAAAGTTGCAGCCGTGGAGCTTAACTCGGTCTAAAAACTGTAGCTCAAGGCAGGTCTGTGTACCTATGCATGTCCTGCTTTGCAAGGGCTTCTGGAGGTACCATGAGAAGACGTGATATCATTGGGGATACCATTAAAAGGTCTTGCTGTAAGAGCCTATTTCCAAGAAATGACACGTGGTGCTAGACCAGATACAGCTGCGGGGAGTGTTGCCCTCATTGTCTGCCCTCATCTCTGCCCCCAAAGCAGAGCTCAAGGGACATCCCTAGGCTCTCCAGCAAGTCATTGTGTGAATTTCTGGGCAGCTTTCAGGCAAAACAAAACAAAAACCAAAACATTTGAGGGGTCAGGTGGCGCTTGTGGTTGAAAGGGAAGTCGCTGCTGCGTCATGCTTGCCAGTCAGGGACGGTGACATCATCACTGGTGGAAATCCCAGGGACGTTTGCCTCTTGGTCACCCTGACCAGACTAACATCACCGCCTGACTAATTACTCTTGGTTGTGAATCTGGTTTCTGGCTGTCCTTCTTCTTTATTCTTTTTCACACTAGTTTTCTCATGCCGAAGATCTCCCATATCTCCTCTTGTATGACCACTGGGTTGCATGAGAGAAAGAAAAAAGAAAAAAAGAATCTTGTGTCTTACAGGGAACTAATTATGAATTTTGCTGCAATGGCAATGCTTAGGACTGGCATTACTACAGAAGTATTTATATCCCCTGTCCTGAAGCAAACATGTAAGTTATTCTGAGACGTGTGCACAAGCAGAGCTCGAGCCCTGTGAACCCCTGGGAGTTCATTGCGTGAGAGCAGAGGTGGATCCTGCGGCTGCTCCTTGCCCTTGGCCAAAGGCAACGCCGATCTGAGCGCGCTTGAAAGCAGGAAAACTCACATTCCAGCCCCACAGGTTTATAGCACAGGGCATCCTGAGGGAAAAAGGACTACGACCTGGGTCTCATCGTTTAACCAGCGAAGACCTGTAACTGCTCCTGGTATCACAGCTACTGACGCTTAGTTCAGTTCAGAGTCAGTGTCCAGTTAAAGATATATTAAAAACTTTGGCTCCAATCAACAAGGAATACTCAGGTTGCGAGCTCGGAGGAGAAGGGAAACACAAAAGATGGCCATGACAAGAGGGGTCCGGAGGAAGGAAAAACAGATCAGGAGATGAGTCACCTGCTAGAGCCTCAAGGAGAGAAGATGAGGGCAAGCAGCCCTTCTGACCCACACGTTTTTGGCCCTGTGGCCAGCACAGCCAGCGTGGACATGGGAGCCAAGGAGGGCCATGCCTGACACAGGGGCTGCAGTCAACCAGTTGGTCTTGGTTCATCTGCACCGCCTAAGGCCTGGGCGAGGACCAAGCATTGGTGACAACACAACCCTTGTGGAGATGGCCCAATGGCCCCAAACGACAACCTGGACAGCCTGGTTTACTCATTTCCCAGGCTGGAAGGGCAGCTCCGTGGTTTGGTTTTCCAGCTCAGCACGCTGCAGGGAAGCTGAGATGAATTTCATGCTTGGAGACTTTTCTGCTTTTAATAATTGATGAAGAGCTTTAAACGGCGACCGTCCACCCGCGGGGTGCCCGGGCCAGCTCGTCCCGCTGAAACCAACTGGTTTTAGTGACCAGACCAAGCGGAGGGGCCTGGGAGGGCCCTGCCTCGCGAGCCGGGCCCGCGCTGCGCCCGGCCGGCTGTTAAGGGCTTAGTGCCTCGGCGGCCAGGCGAAGGGGATTGCTTTAATCTTCCTGTTTGGAGCATCTGGAGCCTGCACTCGTAAAACTCCCCTCGTTCCTTTAACCCTTCGGGCCCCTTCTGGGGACGGCGGGGCTGTGTGAGCACGCGGATCGGCCCGGCCGGCCGCGGATGATCCGGCCGCTCCTGTTATTCAGCGGGAGAGTGGAAAAAAGGCTCGTTTCTCAAGCACTGTCTCCGAACTCCCGTGGGAGAGGGCAAAGCAGTCAGACACCAATGCGTGTCCACGCTGTCTACTGCTGCCTTGACGTCCCAACCCTTGTAAAGCAAGCACCAAGGCCTTATTTTATCCTTTTTCTTGGCTTTGAGCCGGGCTGATGGTGGCCAATCATGAGCTGATGGTGAGACTCAGGTCCTGCTAACACTTGGGAACGGGAAGCTCCAACCTGCTCTTTCTTGGGAAGTCAGAAGGTGACCAAATGATCGCAGCGTGCAGCAAGGACCGTGTTCCTCTTTCCCTGCCAGTGTAACAAACGCTATCCTAGAGTTTTAGCAGCTATTCTGTAAAAGTAAAGCTAATTGATGCTGAAAACAGGTCTTTTTTTTTTTCTGGGAAGTGTCTCAAGCGTCGGCATCTTGGCTCCTGCCTTGGATTGATTTTTAATGCAGCCAACCCCAACGCTCCTAATCCGAAGCCTTTTAGCTCGCCGAGGTCACGACAAGTTCAGGAGGCAGCTTCTCACCTGGGGCATAGTTTTGTTACAGGAAAGCAGATCTCCAGATAGGGACCTGTCTTGTTACAGGAAACCTGTCTCCAGATACAGACCTGCTTGTAGCTTGGGAAACGCCGGCAAAACTAGAGATAGGGGGATTTGGGTGTTTATAGCTGAGAAGCTTAAAATTAATTCACCTCCTTGCAGGAGAGACAGGCAGGCTGGTAAGACACCTCAGCGGGAGCAATGAGGGAGCAAAGAGCTGCGATAAGGCAGAATTCGAAGAATGTCTCAAGTGGGGCTGGAAGTGGAGATGCTCAACAGGAGGGAGTGAGAAACCTCGGGGAGCAGCGGTTCTCGCTCTTACGTTTCTGCTCCAAAGCTTTGTCTGCTTTTTTAAGCTCCATGTCTCGTTCTCAGCGAGGAGGCTCCATGCAGCACCTCTCCCGTGCCTGTTGGGAGCTCGTGAACCTCATTGCTCCTTTGGAAGCCCAGAAGGCTGCATGGGCGTCTTGTCATTGCTGGTAGCACAACTCCCCTCCAGTCGCAGGAGAAGTTTGAAGACACGAGCTAAGTGCTTGCTGCAGGCTGAGACTGGTAGGCCTAGAGAAGAAAAGATTGCCATGAGATACCTTGGCTTTAAAGTAATGCTTGTGTTGGTCGGGCCCTGCTGGACTCTGGGGATCCCGCTACCCACCTGTAATGAGGGATTTCTGCTGGGCCAGAGCTGCTTGTCCAGCCCCAGGCTGGGTGTCCACAAGGGTAGGGGAGCTTCTCTGGCAAACCCTGAAACCTCCCGAGAGCCCCTTCTGCCTCAGTTTCCCCTTCAGGAAGCTGCGGTGTAGCACGGAGAAGTCCACGAGTGCCCACCACGAGGGTTCCTTGCATTGCCCTCACCCAGGCCCCGGTGCCTCCCGCCCCGCATGGCAAACCCAGCATCAACTCTGCGTTGCCTCAGTCGCCGACACCAACCCGTGCGTCCCGGACGAGCCGCTGCGTCCGCCTGGGACAGCGGCCGGCAGGACCTTCCTCCACCACGGCAGCTGTTTATGTTAGAGGCTCCGGTTGCTTCTCCCCAGCCTATTTACGTGCCCGTTGCAGATGAAAGCCGAGTGGCTTCCCGAGGGCCAACGCGCCATGGGAAGGGTGTCTTCAGAAGCTGCGTTAGCGCGGCCGCCACCGCTGCTGCCGGCGTTTGCAAAACCTCCACGCCAGGAGACTTCAAAGCAGCCGGGGCAGCCTGGGCTCGGAGGCAGCAGCGAGGCGAGATGCCCTTCCAGTTCAGGCACGCCTTGCACTTCACTAAAAAACCCCACTTCTTATTAATCTGCAATTGAAACTGCAATTATGTCATCGCTCTGAACAGCCCCATCGACAAGTTGAGGCAGGGGAGGACCTGAGGCACGAGGCTGGAGCTGTGCATCTCCCAGGCTGGCTGCTCATGCTGCAGAGATCAGGGCTGGCCAAACACGTCGGGTACTCCGCTGTCCTCTGCAGTGGGGCAAAGCTGCTGGTGGTTCCTGCTGGGGACTGTCCTGCTCTCCAGTGAGCCATGGAGAACAGCACTCATCAACCTGTGGAGTAACCAGGCCCCAAAGAGACCATAGGGAGGCAGCAGGACTCATGGTGGAGGTTGCAATGTACTTCTCCATGCCACAGAATGGTCCTCAAGGCTCTTCTCCAGAAGGAAATGCAACATTCAGAGCATTATTTCCCCAGGAGGATCTTCTGGGAGATCTTCCTCAGGTGTCCCTCATTCCCCATGATGATCAACAGCCTCTCCCCAATCCCACACTCTTCTCTCCCTGCTTTGTAGAATGCAGGACTTGCACCTCTGCCTTCATTGCTCTCAGATGTTTTGGACCTCACTAAATAACATTTCAACTGCTGATGTTAATTAAAATTCCTTCAAACCACTCCCAACTCTCCCTCATCTTGAAATCCGGCTGGAGTTTGGGACCTTCCCAAACTCTTGCTCTCCACAGCAAGCTCCTCCGTGCCATGGGCCTCCCCAGTGCAGAGGTGAGACATGGAGCTCCACGTGAGAAGGCTTCTTCTTCATCACCACCGTATTATCGTTCTGTCTGCCTTTGGTGTCCAACTTGGAGATCCTCAGAGTGGATTTGGACAGTATTTCCCTCACTATCTGTTCTTTCTTGGTGCCTGGAACACGGGGCCATGCGCTAGCAATGGATATGTATCATTGTGTGAAAACAATTCCTCCCCACACTTGAGTGTACATCTCTTTGAAAGATGACATTTCAGAATCTGAGCTCTCCTCTGTTCTGCATGGACATTAAATATGCCAAATAAAATCTAGAAGTTCTCATTTTTTCATTTTATTTGGTGTTAGTAAAGTCCGTTCTAGGTTTTTGGCCCATTGCACGGGCAGTGTACACGTCCTTTCGACATTGTGCTAGCCTTCATGAAGAAGACCTCCCCCCTGCAGAAAGACTGGTGGTGCAGGTGAGGGAGAAAAGATGTTCAATTGAGACCTGTCATTACATTCTGAAATTCAGTCCAAACAAATACAAAAAATACCAACTAACAGAAGATGAAGCTGGAGGGATTGCTGAGGACCAGCGATCACTGCAGCTCATGTCCAGTTACCTGCCAGCTTCCACTGGTGATGGGCAGCTGTGCTAAAACCAGCTAGTGCGGCAGCAAATTGCAATGGGACAACATGGAGCTCGTGGGATTTTTACACAGTGCCAGGAGCGGCGAATTCCTCCTGGGATAGTGACTCACCTGGCGGTTGTGCCCAGGGCAGAGCAGACGGTGCTGGGGCATTGCCTGTAGGAGAGGAAGGGTCTTTGGGCAGCCTCACACCTTGGCGAGTTGTCTGCAAGCCCCAACAATATCATTTTTGTCATGTTGTGTCTTAT
>VZSG01000130.1:672646-743165 GCA_013398315.1 Nothoprocta pentlandii
GCCGGGCGCCCTGCGGAGTCCCCGCGAAGCGCCGCGGTGCCGTGACGTCTGGGCGCCCGGCCAGGCCCCGTCATGGGACGCCGAGCAAATCCCCCGGGGGCAACGCGATCCGCGGGACGCCACGCCGCCGGGCACCTCTCGCCCGCCCGCCACCCGCTCGGGTTACGCAGGGCTTTCCAGCGCCGCTTAAGGCGGCTCATTGAGAGCGCCGGGGGCTCCTGCCCTCGGCCACCTCGGCGGACGCGCTCCCCAAACCGGCCCGTTTGCCACCTCGTGCACCTGTGGCCTCGGGTCCCGTGGCTAGTAAACACCCGGGGAAAAATAAAAAACACCCGCCCCCCCCGCCTTGCCTGGTGGCGCCCAGATAGCAGGGTTAGAGAGCAGCCGGGGGACGCGAGCGGCTTCATTTCACGGCGCATCAGCCCCGATGACGAAACTCCGTCTGCAGCTTCGCGGGGACAGAATTACACATGTTTCCCAGTAGTCCTTGAATGGCTATCAAATGTGTCAGAGTTAGAAGCCAGCCAGCAGCGACGTTTTCCCTAGTCGCTGCCATTCCAGGAACTGCGTCTGCCCCGCACATTCCCTAAATTTGCGAGCGGTCGAGCGGGGCATCGGTGTTAAAACCAGGGCATCTTTTTTGGTCCAGTTTCAAGCAGCTCTTGAGTAATTTCAGAGGCAAAACAGCCACGTGGGTGCCCAGGTTGCACAGCTGTCCCTGGCTGGGTCACGGGGAGGGCTAGGAAAGACGGCTCCTTATTCTTATAATAAGGGGATTTTAGGAAAGAAGAGGCTTGTGGAGCAGCCAGCTTGCTGGAAGATGACAAACTCGTTTCATACCTTCCAGCTGCGGGCACCAAGACAAGCGTCTCTGCAGAAGCTGCCCAGGATGTCCTGGTGGCCCATTGGGAACCGGTGGCCACCTTGGGAACAGGAGCAGGGAGCAGCGCAGGAGCAGCGTGGGACCATCTCTTGACTGGGAAGCACAGGACACGGGAGCCTTGGTGGTGAGGCCAGGCTGGCTGCAGGCTGGAGGCTGCAACACGACATCGGTCGGTGCCCATTTGATTAGCACCTGGCTTTGGATTTGGCATCGCAGGCAGCTGGGCTGGTTTTCTTTCTTTTTATTGATAAAGTGGTAAAAGAGGGAGCCAGAGCAAGGGGCATTGGAAGCACCCACGAGCAGAACTGGGAATGACTGGGACCCACTGAGCCTCTTTGTGGAGCGCCAGCATTTCCACGCAAGCACAGAAGTCACATTCCTGCAAAATCATAAAACGTGCAACTTCTTAAAAAAAATCCCGTCCTCCCTCCCGCCCCACGTCGCCTCCCTCCCTGTGAACTTTTTTTTGAACTTGGGAAAAAAAAAAATAAACAAAGCAAAACAGGGCCGGGTTCAGCCTCAGTTCAGGCCATAGATAGAGCTCAGCCCTGTGCTTATTTTATCCCAGCGGTTCCCACCGTTCCCGGCGGAGCTGCTCCGGTGAAGCCTCCGGGTGCCCCGTGCGCTGCGTGCAGCCCGACGGGCATCTCTGGCCACCAGCACCTCCAGGCTCGAGCACCAGCAGCCACCAGGCACCTCCGCACAGACCTCCGGCCATCTCCGTGCGCTGCACCATCACCTTCCAAACGGTTTCTCCTCCCTGCAAAAACAAGACTGCCTCTATCTTTAGGAAACCAGCACACTTTTCCAGTGCCCCTGCACAAGCCCCCACGGGGAAAATGTGGCTTTCCACCTCCATAGCCACAAACGCTGACTTTGCACAGGTCTTCCCGGAGCACTTTCCTTGCCTGTCTCCCCTCCGTGCAGCTCCACGTGCCATAACCCGGCTCCTTCGCTGGGCGAATTCACCGCATCTCTGCTGGCGGCAAATGCACCCACCTGATTTCAGGGCTTTTCGACGCTCCTCTCATCGTGCAGCCACCGATGACCATTACAGCAGGGAGGAGAGGTTGCTTAAATCATCCTACCATTAACCTTGCTGCATTCAGGCTGGCTCAGCAGGGGAGCGACTCCAGCATCCCTGGAAATGCTTAAAGCAAGACCGGACTATTTCTTTTCCCAAGGAGTTAGCCTCTAGGAATTAATTCAGAAAAAAACCCTGTGGTTTGGGATAGAAAGGAAGCTAAACTGAACCATCACTTGCAAGGAGCAAGTCTCTGGCTTTATACTAAACGACCAGAGCGGAGGCCCTGTGCTCTTGCCACGTGCGTTACTGCTTGAATATCCACGCAGCCCTGCCTGTTACTAAAGCTGTGATAGCGCCCAAAGCTCAAGAGCTTGTTCCTCCCGCGGTGGAAAAATTGCTTCTGGTGCCCGAGGAGCCTTTCCAGCCCCGTTGTGGCTGGGGCGCCTCGCCGTGTCACTTAGCCGGGATTTAGCTCCCTGATCCGCTTTGCCACCCGGGCGAGTGCTTCAGAACTCCGATATTAGTCAGCGTGGAAGGGGAGCATCCCCGCTCCTGGCACGTTCGCTGTGGTTTAGCAAAGCGAAGCGCCTGGCCCTGGTTCACGGGGGTTTCTTTCCTTGCTGCTCTCCGGGCTTTCCTGCGAGGGATTCTCGGAAACATCCCTGCGTCCAGAAAGTTTCCAAACTGCAGCAGTGACCGGTCACCCGCTCCAAAACGTCTCATCTTTGCTACACACTGTTTTCTCATTAGAAAACAAAACAAAACTCCTGCTGTGCTCAAAGAAATCTGTCCCGCTCGCTGCAGAACTCTCTCCTGCCCGGTTGATGCAGCAACAGAAGCTACAGGAACAGCGCAGGGGGGTGTAAAAGCACCACGACAAAACCAGTTCCTGGCCAGGTCAGCTTTTCAGCAGCTAATGGGGGATAACACAAGTCGGCTTGCTGTTTTGCTCCGTGTTGTCACCCGTGTTGTCACGGCCATCGTTTGCAGGAGGACTGAATAGTCCTTTTAGCATCTCCAGCGTGGGAGCAGTTGCTTCCCCATCCCTGCTGATTTGGGGTTGGATTGCCCACAGTTCTCCTCTTTTCCCAGTTCTGTAGGTAAGGAGATGAACGCTGAGCGTGGCAGGAATAACCTGCGGCAGCAGTGACAGGACTGCCCGGCGTTACAGCACAACGATGGGTTTCCTGGCAAGACCAGAGCAAATTGTGTCTTTAATAACTCACTTGGGCCAGCTGCAGGGAGCCAGGCTGGTGATGTGGGTGCCATCAGAAATCCCCATCTGTTCCTGGAAATCTGGCAGGCCCCACAGTCCGGCCAGAGAGATCAGAAGGGGCTGCTTTTCCTGTTGGGATGGCCATGGGTACGTAGTGGGGTCTGGATCAAGGCGAAAGGTTAAAATGCAATAATTTGTGCAACGTTAAACTGATCTCCACTGCAGCCAAATAACTGAATGCGTCAACATAAACGATAGAGAAGAAGGGGCCAAGAGCCAGGCGCTGTGTGTGCCAAGTTCACTGCGTTTCCCACATGATGAGAAGCCCGGCTCACTACCACCTGGCTCAACAAGAGCCTGGTTCAACACTGTCCAGCTTAATGACAGCAGGACTCAACAAAAGCCCAGGTCAATGCAATTCAGTTCAACAAGAGCCCAGGTCAACACCACCCAGGTTAACAAGAGCCCAGCTCAACACCATCTGGCTCATTTTGAGAGCCTGACTAATGCCGTCCAGCTCAATGAGTGTCCAGCTCAACATTGTCTGGCTTAATGCAAGTCCATCTCAGTGCTATCTGGCTCAGCATGAGCCTGGCTCAACACCATCTGTCTCATTGGCAACTCAGCTCAATGACAGTCCAACTCTATGCCATTCAGCTCAACAAGAGCCTGGCTCGACACCGTCTAGCTCAATGAGAGCCTGGCTCAGTTCCATTCAGCTTGACAAGAGCTCAGCTCAACACCATCCAGCTCAATGAGTGCGTGGTTCATCATCCAACAAGATGGTCAACAGGAAGGTCAACAAGTGCCTGGGTTGACACCATCCAGCTCAACAAGAGCCCAGTTTGGCACCTTCCAACTCAACAAGAGTTCTCTTGACACCACCCAGCTCAAGAAGAGCCTCTTGCAACAGCATCCAGCTCAACAAGAGCCCAGCTCAACACCATCCAACATAACAACAGCCAGGGACAAAGAGTCCCCAGCTCAGAGCTACCCACGTCAGGACAATCCCCGTAGCCGAGCTAGCATGTGGGTTATGGCCCCCATCTCTGACTAAGGCACGAGTCCCTCACGGTGCCTCGCAGACCCCCTGCCTCCTGGGATTAATTTCTTTGTCAGAGAACAATGTGCCTCCAGGCTGAGGCTGCCTTCGCCAGCACGCGAGTCTTTGAAGGCTGGGCTTCCCCGAGCCTGCTGCGAGCGGAGCCTGCAGATGAAAAGGCTCCCGCCGACAGCTGAACACAGTCTCTCCTCCGCGGCCCTCACGCTCACTGCCCGACGACAGCCGCGGGACGCAGTACCCAAAGGCTCGATGCCCAAACGCGGCCTCCACCCGCGAGCACTAAACGGGGCCGTCCTGGGTGAAGGTTTCAGCTGGTTTCTGCCTGCATCTCGCAGGCTCTGCCTTGGTTGCTCCCCAGCTCCCATGGTTGCACCCACATGGCTGTCCCATTCCCAGGGACCATCTTCCGTCATCACAGACATTTTGGGTTAGTTTAACGCAACAAGGCAGGTACTGTTGGCTCTTCATCAGGTGCCAGGTGGGAGTGAAGGTCAATCCATGCGGAGTCCCATCAAGGAAACAGGGCGAAATGGGAGCTTGCTGAGTATGATGGTTCGGGCACACGGGGTAGCTCCTTCACCTGGGCATGTGTAGAAACAGGAACAACTGCCCCTGCCCAGGGTGGCAGAAATAAGAAGGCAAAGAAGATGTCCAAACATTGCCTTTCATATTTATTCTGTGATCAAGGTCACATTTCTGTGTACGAGCGGTGCTGGTTGTCATCTGCTCAGAGGAAACCACAATCTATTAAAACTGACCAGGGCGGCGGTGCGTGCATTAAACTGCAGACTTGACAACAACACCCAAATGTGCAACACCCTCCCCAAAAGAACGTGCGAGGCCTCCATGGAGCAGCCCGAGGAACCCCCATGCTGAGGCCTTTAGCCCTGCTTCCCATCATCACCAAAGCCACCGGCAGTCACAACCCCAGCATCCCCTTGCACCTTGAACCCTACCGTGGTGGCGATGGCCCCTGGTGCCACCCCCTCGGTGCTGAGTCCTTCCAGACAACCCAGCGAGAGGGCAGGATCCGACCTTCTGTCTGCTGCACATCCAGCCCATCCAGCCAGACGTGGTTTTTTTTCCTGCATCTTCCTCTGTTCCCAGCCAAGCAAAAACAAAAGATAATCTCTTCAGACCACCAGAACTGATAGCGCGTACCAACAAAGACATGGTGAAATGTCAAGCTTTAAACATTTATTACTCAGATGATGCATTTTATAGCATACAGTGGGTCTGGATGTTCTATAAACAAGACTGAATTGCCACAAAGAGTTATTAGCTCCCTTGTTTTAACAGTCTCTGCAATGCTGAAAACAATGACTTTTTTTCTAGTATGAATATCTAGTCTTTATTCTCCCCAAAACCTCTTTCCTTTTTTTTTTTTTCTTTTATCTTAAAGCGCTTAGTTTAACAAATATGATTAAATTAAAAATGTTGCTTTCTTCAAATGCAAATAAATACATAAAAAAAAAGAACTGCTAGCATTAACTCTGTGTTCTGCAGGACACCACAGCTCCCTTGGCTAGTGACAGTGGACTTTGAGACCTTTAGTGTCGTTCCTCCTCCTGAAAAAATGCTAGGAGGATCCCCAGGACTGGCTAATAGCGAACACCGAGAAGAGCAAAATTAGTGTAAAGCCATAAAATACCCAGTGGGGAAATAAAAATTGTATTTAAGATTTTGTGAGATTTCCAAGTGAGGGATGTTATAAAAATAAGCACAAAAATAAATCATAAGTTATTCTGACAAGCTTTCCTTCTAAACCATC
The DNA here is from genome assembly GCA_013398315.1 of Nothoprocta pentlandii. Taxonomy (NCBI): domain Eukaryota; kingdom Metazoa; phylum Chordata; class Aves; order Tinamiformes; family Tinamidae; genus Nothoprocta; species Nothoprocta pentlandii. The sequence continues at coordinate 678,607 of VZSG01000130.1, forward strand.
AATCATGCCAAGAATAGATACTAATTAACCTCCTTTGGGAGCAGAGGGGAACCAAGCACACTGCTTGCTTTGCCATTATCCCCCCCATCTTCATTTCACCTCCATGCAAACGAGTCTTCTCCAAGCCGGGGTGCAATCCCTCACGGGGAAACAAGCGAGCCACTTTGCGGAATGGTAAAAGCTTCAGTTTAGGAATATTTTTGCTCTGAACGAGGCGAACTGGACACCGTAGGGCTTTGGGCAGAGGACTAAGCGCTCCCATAAGGGCCAGTGACTCGCCCGCTCATACCCAGCCCCAGGTTTGGCCGGACACGCATTTGGCCCAAGGAGGACATTCTCCTCCTGGCTGATTTAGCCTTAGGGGGGCAACGTTGGAAGCTCCCCAGCTAGGTACACTGAGAAGCGAAGAGTGAATCTGGCTAGGAACTCGTAGGGAGACGTATACGGTGGCTTCACGCCTTCAAAAATCCACTTGATGCATCTTATAGAATTACACTCTTTGGCAACCTTCTGTTAAGGATGCCAAAAATTAATAATAATAATAATAAACAGAAGAAAGCAGTTGATTTCTTTAGGTGCTCTCTTCAAGCATCACGACAGCAGCACCAAATCCCCAGATCTGCTCTACAGTGAGGTTCTCCCCATCCACCTACACCAGAACATCTCTTCCCACCCTGGCAGTGCCCTCCCCAGCGGGTGATACTGGCACCTGCAAATCACTGGTGATGTTCTCCCTTTCAGACACAACCTCCACATGCAGCTGCTGGATTCTGAGACCTGCAAACCAAACCCAAGCAGAAACCTCAGGCCAGAGGCAATATTGGAGGGGAGTCTCTTCTTTGCTTGTTTGCAATGCTGCAGTGGTTAATGACACTCTATGTAGGCTGGCTCGTCACTCATGGACTGAAAAGGTATGATTGGCAGCACAGACTTTCACGAAAAAATACATTTGGTCAACATTTAGATTCTTACATATTGATGGAGCAACGGAAGTTCTCTGTTACGAAGCAGTTAATGTCTGAATGAACTTGCGTTAGTGAAATGGTGGCAGTGACTCACGGACATTATAAAAGACAGATTTCACATCAGAAGAAGTTCTTAGATGCTGCCCAAAGATGGGGAGAAATCCCAGCAATGAGACATTATGGCCCAAATCTGGTCAGCTTGGGTTACAGGACTGCATCTCAACGGCAACCTCTAGTAATGGAAAAAGTAAAAAATAATAATAATAAAAAAACACCCTCATGCCTAGCAGTGAGGAAGCACTTAAGCACAATTACTGTCATGAGGCTTGCACGTTGACTCCGAATGACTCCTAGCACAGTGTTGGGTTTAGAAACAAAACTTCCAACTCTTCTCCGGGCTTCTTCTTTTTTTTTTTCCTTTTTTTCACTACATTCAGGTATCAAATAGGTGGAAGCGGAAGAGGGAAGATGCAGAATCCAGTCCTGATTGTTCCGCAGATCAGGAAGAGAAGAACAGGCAACTGATGGGGGATTTACTATCCCAGGTGTTTGCTGGTTGGCTCTCTGGCACGCCTGCCCATCAGACTATGCCTGTATTATGTGATTTTTCTCCTCTCTGAGAAGAAAAATGAAGAGGAAACTGTTTTGAAGGCCTTCTCCCAAGGTCTGAAAAAGTAACAGCAGCTCAACAGATACAGTGACCTCATGAATCTTTCGGACTGGCTGTGTCTCATTTCCATCAGGAAAGGCCAAAAGCGAAGGGTGAGATCCTGGTCCTTACAATACTGCCGGGTTTTGCTGTTCCGATGAAGCTCAGCTTCCCAGAGATATCTGCTATCAACCATCCTTGCCTTTTAGCAGAACTAACAAACGGAGCTGCTCTAACACAAGCCGTCATCTTCCCCAGGCTCATCTCCCAGGCAAGCCCAGTTGATGTTGCAACCTAGATATTATCCTTCCACAGACATCCAGCACATTATTTTACTGCTTTCTTTCTAGACATGAAAAATGACGTTTCTGTTCCCTGCAACATTTTCTCTGGCTTCATATATGGATTAGAAAAGATACCAGCAGACAAGCAGATGAAAAGTTTACATAGTATTGAACCAAAAAATACTGAATTGAACCATCTCTCCTCGAAAATTTGTGTCCTCAAATTGTGTCATGTACTTCGTGGAAGCTTCCTGCCCATCACAGCCAGACCAGTATCTTCATATAGCACCCCAGAACATATATAACAGCAAAAAAAAAAAAAAAAAAAAAAAAAAAAAAAAAAAAAAAAAAAAAAAAAAAAAAAAAAAAAAAAGAGGAAATTTCTCTTCTCTTCTATAAGCTGGCACGAATACAACATCTTCCTTAGGGAAATGGACTTGAGGTGAGGAGTTCAGATCTCAACTGTCTGGAGATGAGGGCCTGGCTTGGGTCTGTGTTTGGCCAACATCATGCTCCTCTTCTGTGGGGTGGAGACTATTCTCTTCTCACTAAGGGAAAGTATCTTGAATAACGGGAAGAAAATGAAGAATTAGAGTAGACCTCTCCAATCACATATGTACGTGTTTCAAGCACTGACCCCAAAACAATCTGCCTTTGCGAATCGTTTGGTGTGTGTCTTGTAAACTCTGAAAGTAGTAAGTGGCTTCCTAGACCTGCGGCGACACTGAAGTCAGGTGGGTCTCACACATGGATCTTCGCCGTGCGACCTCCTTGTCTGGTGGTTGCTCAGAGGGCAAGATGAGATGCTGGGGTTATGGTTTCCTTGGCTTGCCTTTTGCTGCACAGATCAAAAAAAGGGAAACTGCCACCTCCTGTTAGACTTCATCAAAATAAGCACCAGAAGTGATTTAGTAAGTAAAAGCATCGATAAAGAAGCAAATAAGGAAATCACCAAGTCCTGACATTTCCTGGTCACTCTTCAGGAAGTGAAGTCATGGCTTGGCAAACCCCTCTTGACCCATAGAGAGCTGCCGAAACGAGCAACTTCAAAGCATGTCTCCAACACGGGGCTCGAGCGGATCTCCACATCGGAAATAAACCCAAGGGACTCAACTGGACTTCGAAACTTGGTGGAAGTTAGTTGAGTGCAAGCAATAAGTACTGGGCTCTCATCCTTCCTGGAATGCATCACCTGTCTTGTGCTACACGTGAGGACCAAGTCCTGCAACCTGCTGAACATCTGCGGTTCCTGTCAATATTCCCGGGATCTTAAGGCGTCAGCCCGCTGCAAGCCTGCAGTGGTGTGAAGGGTTTGGAGGGCAGCTTCACTCTTCTTGGACCAGAACAGCGATTTCACGAAGCAGACGCACAGAAGCTGCCACTTCTCTGCCCAACCTGCACGCGCTTCAGGACCAGTGCTCATCTCCCTGGGCTCCTCGCCACTGGCTCCCCTCTTAGCACCTACCCATGCCATGAGACTGGCTCCCTCCAGGACATGCTCTTGGGAAGACTACTCCATGTTCGAGCTGTTCCTGCACAACACAAGCCTAGAAACACCAGGTAGAGAATTCAACTAGTTAAAAGCCAGGCTTGAAAACCTGTATTTTTGGCTTTTCTTCTTGCCATGCGCTCCATGTCTTCTCTTTACCATTTTCTGAAGAAAAGACATCAAGTCTTCATTTCTTCCTTGCCTTCACACTATTTGGCCCATTTATAACAGGCCTGCTTTAAAATGTATAATTACAACTGTGACAGTAATTACAATAAAGCACTCTTTCGACAGAAACAAACAAAAAAAAATCCCCAAATAAATGGATTATAGTTTAGTGAATGAGGGATGCCGCAACTTTGACAGCAAGAGCAAACAGCCGCAGGGCTCCTGTGTTTCTTGGAGCTACCAGCTCGGAGCACATGTTTTTCAATTACTCTAATGGGTTACTGGCAAGACAACTGTGGCTACGGTATTTCTATAGTGGCTTTTGGACTTCTTGAAAATTCTCCTTCCATTTTCGCGTCTTCATGTAAACCATTTCTGAGCTCAGGCCGTGGCGTTACTGCCGCGTTTCCGAGTCGACCGCCTCTGTCCATCCCAAAAAAACAAAGTAAAATGAAAAAAAAATGAAATAAAAATAAGGTAAAGTAAAGTAAAGTAAAGTAAAGTAAAATAAAATAAAATAAAATAAAATAAAATAAAATAAAATAAAATAAAATAAAATAAAATTGAATGAAATAAATGAAACAAAATAAAATGAAATGAAATAAAACGAAATAACCACAAGAAAAGAAAACCCAGTGCAAATACAAATCCATCCGACTCTCAGATCCGGTTTTGGAGGGGTGGAGAACAGAAGGAACGGAGGTGGGGACACAGAGGCGAGGACACGACGAGGCAGAAGGGATGATGAAAGCGCCGCTCACAAAAGCCGTCGGCTGCCGGCGTCTGGTGCGCGTTGAGCGCCGGGGCCATCTGCTCCGCGCCGCGCGGGCCGGCGAGGGCGACGGGCAGCGCGGCGCGCTCCGTGCGAGCCCGCGCTCCTCCTCGCCCGCCGGCTCCCGCGCGGCCTTTTCTCCGGGTGGACAATGCCCCGGCGGGACGCGCCGCCGCCGCGGAGGAGAAACCCGGACACAAAGACGTGGCGGGGAGGGGAAGAGCGGTGGCACTCGGCGGCTGAAAAGAAACATGCTGCTCCCTCCCCACCCCGCGAGCGTATCCGTAAGCATGCTGGGGGGTCTCCTTAGCTATGGAAATCGGCAAGGTCCCGGCTCCCCGCTCCGCTGCCGGCCTGGCGCCTCGTCAGGTGCGTGCCTGCTGCTCAGCCCCCCAGCCCCGGCCGCCCGCCCTCGCCGGCCGCCTCAGGCCGTCAGTTTTTGGATGGTCTTGTTGTAGTACTGCGTGATGGTGGGCGTCAGCGGGTTCCAGGTGTTGGCGTGCAGCTCGATGACCTCCAGCAGCAGCGAGCGCGTCAGCATGGACTCCGAGGGGCAGAGCATCTTGTCGCGGGCGATGGCCAGCAGCTCCGTCATCATCTCGGGCAGCTGCTCCTCCAGCAGCCGCCCGGTGCTTTGCAGCTGCGGGGAGAGACGGGGTGAGAGATGCACGTCAGCACCCGATTCACTGTGACGATGGCTTTGAGAGCTGTTTCTCCCCCCAAACAGACACTTTTTCCCTCTTTTTCCCTGTTAAAAAGTGCTGCCCCCCTTTCTGCAGCACGGCTGCCGTGCGCGCAGGGTGAGGTTTCCAGAAGCCTCTCTCTGCTCCCGCAGGAGTGGATGGTTCAGCTCCCACTGACTTCAAAGGCGGCGGCGCTGGATGCTTTGGAAAAATCCCACCTAAACCCAGGCTATTGTCAAAACAAAGTGCAGGCTGTGATGTGGTGGCGCTGCCTCCTAGCCGGGCCTTCATTTGCTCTCTGATTCACGGCTGCCGGAGACTCCCAGTCATTAATCTGACTAAGCCGGGCTCTCCCGCATGCATAACAAAGCCTGCCCTTTGCACAACGGCCACGCTTGCGTTTCTGCCTGTCGCACCTTTTCCCCGAGGGAGGCCACGTATTTTTAAAGCAATGTGCTGCTCAGAATGCTTCGCGGAGCAGGGTTAAGATGTCTCTGCGATGTCTCCCCACAGAGGAGGGCATCAAAGTGGAGAGCGGACAGCACTGGGTCCACCAGCCTTTATGGCCTGTTCGTTAGGGATACGAAGATAGTTGCTCTAATCTTAAAAATGCAAAAGCTTCTTGCCAGCTTCCTGTCATTTTGTTCAATTTCTACCATTCAGGCTGCAATTTTGCCTCCTACTTCCACCGTGCTCTTCAAGGAAAGCATCTATATCCCCATGGGCCAATTGCTTCCAAAAAGCAAAGCTAATGAACCTGAGCAATTGCCTCCGTGCTGTATTTCTCTAAGCGGTTCTCAGCAAAGATGCTACTGAGCACAGCGAACCTGTCTGTGGGCAACTAGTGTTCCAGTGCAGGTGTTTCGTGCTTAAAAACCTGCAGGTGACATTTGAAGGAACTAGGATCCTCACCAGTCACCCCAGGAGCCATGAGATTTGCTATGCAGGACACTTGTTCAGTATGGATATATAAAATAGAGTCATTCTGGCTGACCTGAGGGGCTCTGCAGTCCTTCCTCTCTTGTGCTCCTCACTCCATAAGAAGTCCTCTATGAACTTTTAAGGCACTAGACTACTTCTGGAATGAACCTCCTGTACATGACCTGTTTTGACTGTAGCTAGTTTGTGACAGGATCCCAGCTACCAAACCTATGTTGCGTCCTTTTAAAACGAGGGAAGACAGAGGGGAAGAAAGTTATGGAGTTAACATTCCTATTTTTGATAAAAAATAGGCAAAAGAGAGCACAGGATTTTTGATAACCCCAGGGAACTCAAGCACTTGGTTTTACAGCTCATCTGGATAAGGATCGAGTGATTTCTGCTACTTGCAGAAATCTGGGGGAGAAAAATCACTTTTGTTGCCGTGTCTTTCATGCACTCGTCCCTACCTCCATGGAGCAGCAAAGGACAGCGTCTTCCTTCACGTCCTGAGATTGCAACAACTGCAAAAAGAGAAAGGACCGAGCTGGTGAATGGACTTGGGTGACCTTCTCCTCCTCCCTTGCGGCCCTTCTGCATCTCATAACCCAGCTGGACTTTTGTCAGAATAATTTTATTCCGAATAATGTTCTTCTCCCATGGTAGGCAATGAGCAAACACACTCATTTCACACACACAGCCACCAACATGCCCTCAGATGACAATATTCAAGCAGTACAGCCTAGGGAAGCTGCTGCATCAAAGCGAGCTCTGGGAGGTGACCCCACATTCCCAAACCTCTCATTCCTGGTGGAAACCTTCTTTTTCCAGCCACAACACCACCTGATGGGAAAGTGTTACTTCAAATGCGCTGCAATTAATGTGGTACCTTCCTGACTAATTATATATTACCGTAAGTGCAATGGTTCCAGTGAAACCATTACATCTTAGGAGCAAATTTCCTTGGGAAACCTCACTGCATGCTGAAAGCACCGGCATGGATTTCCCCACAATTTCATCTCTCCAGTCTGAGGCGTCATTGCAGCGAAGCAGAATTCACACGTTGGCATTTTATTAGCCACGTCTGAGCTCATTTCCCACTCGTGTAATATAAGCAACAGTTCCAGATCCTGCTCTGCTCTCTGTAGTCTCATCCCAGAGCTGAGCCTGGACTCATCGATCAACAGTTGTAGGCATGAGCAACCTTCAACAGAAACACGTGGCCTGGGACGGCAAGGGAAGGTGCCTGCATCATTTCCAGGCAAGCTGATGCACCTCGTGCTTAAGAGCCACCTTAGTCAAGACTAACTTGGGTTCCCATCGTGTTCCAAGTTCAGTGTGTGCTGTGAGGGCTCCATCACTCTACCTGCCAACGGTAAAGCCTACGGGGTAAGTATGTTCCATCTCACAAGCCCCCAAATCATGAGTAAGAGGCCCACAAACTGGCTCAAAATAAGCATTTTTTTCATAAACTATTCTTCCTTGTATTCATTTTGTTTCAGGGGTTTGTCATGCACATGAAGACACGCTTTCAAGCTTTTTGCTAAAACCACAAGAGATAAAGCGTAGCTGTGCTGGTTGTTTTTCCAGAAGATAAAAACGGAGATTCTCACTTAATCAGCCAACACAGTGAGCTGGAACATTAAGAAAAACACTGTATCATGAGACTGCTGATAAAAATCACAGGTGCTGGCAGCACTCGTACTCTAAACACATGAAGATGCAGCCACTTCTATTCCATCAGTTCTAGAAGTGAGTTTAACTTTTGCACTCTCCTTTGCTGGCCCTTTGTAAAGGCAGATCTCCACCATCCAGGCTAAAGAGGACTTTAAGAATCTGAGTCATAGGAAAAGTATTTCCAAGCATGGGGGTCTGGAGTCTGAAGGCATCTTGGTCCTGAGGGCATCTAGGTCCAGAGAGGTTTTCAGAAGAGCTGGTGTGTCCAGAAGCTGCACGGGTCCTACCATGTACTGCCCACCACGTGTGAGCAGAACAAGCCCTGCTTGAGCAGAGCCAACCTGTACCTGTCCTAGGCAGCTGGACATCTACACTGAAAATGAAGAGAATAATTGACTTCAGCAGTATCTGGACCTCAAGGAAAGCTAAGCTTTGGAAAGGTGGCTGTACTCATTAAAATGTGGCCACATACACCGTGCAACTAAATTTGGTCTGAAGTCACACCTTTTAGGAAAAAATGGCGCTGATTCTCAGCCTTATCCTCTCTCGTTCCCATTTTCATGTTTTTCATCTTTACCTTTCAAAGAAATGCCTGTTTATTTACAAAGTCCCCAACTGCTGGGGAAAAAAAATAAGTTAGCAAATAAAAGGATTAAGGAATTATCATTGCCCTCAAAGTTTTGTCTTCACTTGTTTCTCTCCTCAATACACAGCAGTTTGCCCATTTTGAGGACCAGGTTTACAGCACCTGGACTAGCAAGCGGTCCATGGGTTTTATCTCACATTAGCCAAAGGTTCAGCCAAGGTTTTACATGCGTGCAGCAGTTTCCCCAAGTTTATCTTTCTGCAAGTTGTTTGGAAAATGTTAGTTAAGCCCAAGCCGCATATTATGAGATAATCTCTCACAAACAGTTCACAGATTCTTTACCAAAAAAAACATAAGATTATTTTCAACCCAACAAAAAAAAAATCAATTAGGGGCAAAAATAAACAAGTAGCAGCTTAGAAATCCACTCCTTGGCTATTTGGCAGACTGGCTTGCTAGCATGGGATGAAATAGAGGGCTGTAAGTCAGCATAATATTCTCATATTCATATTGCCTCGGGGCTGAAGGAGACCACCAGACCCCCAGCTCACCATGCCCACGCCCTCCTATGCCACAGATGGTCAAATACTTTGTTCCAATAGCTTTGGGATGAAAGACGGAGAGCCCAACACAAGGACAGCTCTTCCAAAGCCCTGGTCCTCAGCTCCGTGGAGACCTCTCCCACACTGACAGCAGGGAGGGCAGCGGAGCCAGTCGGGGCTGACCGCACGTCACCAAGTGTGGAAACACCTCGTGGCTTGGGAGCATGAGCACTCCTCAGCTTGTGGAAACTGCAGTGCTGAAGCACCAGCTCTTGTGCGATCCAAATCTGAACCTGAACCAATTGCGCTCATCGTTCGCAAGCTAATTTATATTTACTTAAAATATGTTAAAGTAAGCATGTTATACCCCTTAAATTAGCACTCCCACATCACAATTATTATTTATTTAACTATTTATAACTGCTCCTCCCTGCTGCATTTATCTGGAGAAATTCCACCAGGGCAATCAGGCCGTCCTTCTCCAACAGGTTCCCACATCATTCGGAGCGGTGGGCGAGCGCGGACGCGGGGACTTGAAAAGCAGCAGCGAGACGACAGCCCAGGTGAGCTGAGACTCGCACGCTTCTTGGTTTAACCTGTAATCATCCCCTGGAGGCTCAGGCTGCCCGAGCGAACGCTTCCCTTTGCTCTGGAGTCGATTCCCTGCATCAAGCGTGCGGTGAAAGGAGCAGTTCCTGCTGGAAAGCAGACAAAGAGTCTACTCGATTTCCTAAGAGCAGGGGCTGCGTGCCAGAAGCTGCCCGGCTGGTCACATAATACCCAAGCCTGCTTGCGAAAGGGCTCTCGCTTTTGTTTTTGGGCCTGGACTAACAGCTTTGTAGACTGGCAGGAGACAGCAGCATCTCTGCAGGGGAGGGCTCTCTCCTCCAAATTTCCCTGTCCCACCAATAGATGAGGCACCTGGTAGCACAGCGGGGTGCCCCTGTTGGGCTTTGGGTGCTGGATGCTTTCATGGGCAGGCAAAAATAAACTGCGGGTCTGTTCCTGGAAATGCCCTGGGGAGGGTGACGGCAGGGATTCTCCAGGAGCTGCAATTCATTTTTCCCAGAATTTATTAATCCTCTGGGCTGCAGAAGGAAGCAGCCCACATCCTTCTAGCAGTTCCAGACAAAATGTCCTCCTCTGACACTGGGGCAGTCAAGAACCAAACCCCGAGTGGTCCCTGAGAGAGCAGATGCCCTCATAATGTTCAAGACCCTCCAGCATCATTGCCAATGCTCTTCATGTCCACCTGGTACCCAACCACCTGCTTAACAAATGCACATTAAGCTCACGGGTATCTCCTGACCATAGGAATCAAAGGGGGATTATGATCCAGCAAGGGGGCCACATTTGGGAGCAAAATTTGGCTCAAAATGTGGGAACTAAGGTGACAGGGTACACACAGCCGTGTTTATTTGGGTTTCTTACCTGCTTCTACACGGATAAACTGGGATGCAAGGACCTTGAACTGCTGCCCTGGTATCCAGCACCAAAAGCAGTGCTGAAGAACCTGACTTGCAGTCCCCTTGCTTATCGCTGCAAGTTTAATTGTCTTCTGTAGCTCCATAGAATCACTGGGAGATGGAATGGGAGCAGTCAAGCGCATACATTACCCTTCATCAGCGCCACGATATTATTCCTGTAAGGCACAGGACTAATTACTGTGTACGATACCGCTTGCAAAACGACATAAGCAACGCTTGCCACAAAGTAGCTCTTAGCATGCAGCATTTTTGGATACTTTGGGGATGACTCCAGCACAAGAGCAAAGGAAGGGTTTCCACCTCCAGAAATATTCATCCAGATAAGCCCAACCCTGCCCACTCCTTCCAGACAGCCACGGAAAGACTGGGAGTTCTGGAAGAGCTCTGCTGCAAAGGCCAAACTGCCGGCTGTCCTTGTGCCTCTTGCCCTAGCTCCCTGCTGGGTGCCCACGCTTCAATCACAGGTTCTTTATCAAAGTGACAGCGTGCACGGACTCATGGACAACCCCTGGCATGAAGCTTCAGCTGTGGAACCCTCCAGTCCTGTGGTAACTGCCCACAGGTGCATGTTTAATCTAACTCATAGGTCAACACACCCCCTATTCTTACTCCCCTTGGGGAGTGTAGACTATTACTGCCAAATTTGGACCCGTTACTGGAGCCAAACATAACCCATTTGTACTAAGTCTCACTTGGTGGGACTTACTGCCACTGGTGGTAAAAGAGGTAGGCAGATTTGGACTAGGAAGAAGGAGCAATGCGCTTACTTATGCCATTCTGAGCTCAAACAGAATGAATATGTAACAGTCTGCACAAGCTGCAGGAGAGACTGTGCTTTCCAATCCCATTTTCAAGCAGAGGAGCCCTTGGGAAGGGCCCTGGTGGATTTTCTCATAGCCAGACTGACGTGTCCCAGGCTGGTGGTTGGCAACATCTCACGGAATTGAGGCACTATCAAGGCGATGTGTTGTGCTACTAACATGGCTCTACGGTGTCACCTGGGCCGATCCTGCACCCACCAACAAACTACAACCACCAACAAACTACACCCAGTACCAAATTCTCTAAATGACATTGATTCCCACCCAAGGCATGCCATGGAGCTAAGAAAGTCAGGTGGCTGGTGAATTTGATTTTTTTTTTCTTGAGAGAGAAAAAAAAAAAAGCACTTGGGAAGAGTGGACCTTTAGAAGCTCATAGTCATTGTGTCAAGTGGTATCTTCTGTGGTTTGACTTTCTACACCAGGGCTGGATGGAGCTACCCCAAGACCTGCAGCGTGCAGCCTCCCAGCAAGCCTCCTATAGATGAGGTCTGCATGAAGATGGGTAACAGGTCCCAGAGCATACTTTAGCACACCAGGCAGTGACCACACAGCTCAGGCTCAACCTGTCCACACCAACCTTGAGAAGCACCAGCCTCACGTCACCAGCACGTCTGACCTGTTTGCGTTGCACAGACAAGATCCTTTGTGTCATGGTGTGCACCATGCTCTGACCACCCCGTTCAGACAGGTGTAAGGTGGCAACTTACCCAACTTAACCTTGAGATTTTGCAGTGCACATGGTGAGCTGAAGTCGACTTGGGACTGGGCTCAAACCCTGCATTTAATTGCCTATGTGGATCTACCTTTCTGACTACGCTGGTGAGCCAGGAGCACACCTGTAGCCAGTGCCACCAGCACTGCTTTTCCTTCTTGTATTAGGGAACTAATACAAGAAGTCAACAGAGAAGGAGTGGGGGAAGTTGGTAAAAGCACAAAAAGTACCCAACATTTGCGCAACTTGGTCTGAGACTCAACTCACACGACCATATCCAGCTGTAATGCCTACCTGTGAGTTTTCTAAACGCTATAGTTGACAGAGAAAGAAGCACTTCTAGGACACAGTCCACTGGTTCTGATTTCGGTATGTACCCTGTGATGAGATTAACTGTGTTGTAATAGTGGGGATATAATGGGCCTCTGCTCCATAAAGTACTCCAGATACACAGGACAGTTGTAGACCTCACAAAGAATATGAGGTGAATTTCCCATCCCTCCTTCAGACCATCAGAAAGACCCCAAATGGTCTTGATTCAGGTCCATACGGACCAACACTTCAACTATGGCAGTTTGAAATGCCATAGGGGCTCCAGGAGGTCTGCAGGAGGCTGAAAGACACAGGAGTTGTAAGAGATGTGCTATTCTAGAGCAGAAGATGGAGACCACCCGGGATACCAAAACACGTGGGCAACTAAAATGGCACTAGATGCCCCTGGGCAGGCAAATGAATTGTGCCTCAGCCTCGCATTAGAATCATTAACAGCATTGTACATGTCTTGATTAACTGTAATTGCTGTGCTAAACCCTTTACAGTAGAAAGCATCTCTGCTGAAAAACACATCTCATCTAAAATGGCTATTGTATTGCTGAGATTGCAAAACTGAAGCACGTTCACTGAGTGACAGGGTTCACTACCACTTTGCTGGGCTTTGAAAACTCAATTTAACTAGGAGTCCAGCTGTGTTGGCACACACAGCCACCAGAAATGGTTCTTTCTGCATTGTCTTCTAGTCACGTCTTCCAGTGATGTGCCTGGCAATGAAGCTCAGTGAAGATGCACAAAATGCCTCCATCCCATTCACTTTTTTACATCATCTCAGAGAATATTTGGGGTAAGAAGTAATGTTAGAGGCCCTTCCTCCTGCCACCAAATGCATTGCTGTTTCTAAAAGCGGCAGAACCTTCTTCTTGTAGGGTCAAAATCCACACCACATAATTTCGTCTTCCCGCAGCAGGGCTTTAGTTAAGAGGGGTGAACAAGCCCTTGCCCTGATATAAACAGCTGCTTGGGGCATGGTGATTCCCACAGCAACACCAGCATACGGATATCCCTCTCCCCACACCTCAGCTGCGGTGGCCTCGTCTCAGGACACTAGCTTGTCCCAGGTCAAACTCCATCAGGAAAGGGGTTCAGTGAGAGTCAGGTCCGTAGGAGGCATTTTCTTTAACATATTCAAGATGACTTGAAACAGTTAATTTGGTGGCACCTACTCCTTTTGCAGCAAGGTGCTACTCTTAACTGAGGAGGAGACTTCTGATCTCCTGTTACCCAACCAGGACACTCTGGGAGGATGGTAAGAAGAGATGAGTTTGTTTACTGCACCAAATAAACCAAAAATGGTGGTTATCCTCCTTTACAGGCTCCTGAGGAACTCAAATGAAAGATATTTAGAAGTAAATTGAATTAAAGCCAGAGGAAAAAAAATCCTGTACCCAGTCGTGGGAAACTCCATCTATTCCTTTCCATTGCAGACAAGGAAAACCATAAAACATGACTCTCTCCCCCCAGATCTGGAAGAGCAAAAGAGATTCCTACTAGAATGGAAACCATTAAAAGGCAATTACTGGAGACAATGATGAAGAAAATCTGGTCACTCATCAAGGCAGACAGCGCAATCCCCCAGTAGCCTGGTGGTTCCCATTAAGCCCCCCAGGCAGAGGTGGAGGTTATCACCCTCATGGGTGGGACCGGAGCCTCGGTGGCTTTCGGAGAGCGGCTGGAGCGCGGGGAAGGCGCCGAGCCACCCAGCCTGAGCGCGCGACAGAGCCACCCAGCCGGCAGACTTCATCCTGCCCGTCTCGAGACATAATAACCCTGGGAGTGGAGGATGTGATCTCACCCCACGGGTCCAGGGAAACACAAAACATGGAAAGAAAAAGCGGCGAGACCATCGCGCTTGATTGCGAAGGGCTCCACCCTTGCCCGCCGGACATTCTCCGCTTTCCTGGCTCTTCTAGGAGAGCATGGTGGCAGACGCAAACAGTTGTGTTTACATCCCATGGAAAGGGCTTGGGGAGCTAACAATGCCCGGTATGCCCGGCGAGGGGCAAAAACAAAGCCACGCGAGAAGGAGGGACCATCCTGTGAGATGGTATCTAGCTCTGCTTCTTATCTGCCCTAATGACTTCCCCTGCCATCTGAGCGGGTCGCGGGGAGCCGACCACGATGGCAGCCGGCCACCCCTGTCCTCGCTGGGGTCCCAAACAGGTTGCCACCACGATGATGCTCAGAGGTGCTGCACAACAGAGGAACTGCACCAGAAGCTTAGACAGAAGAGGACAAAACTCAGGGCTGCTGGGTCAGCAGCTACGTAAACACAAGCACATGCTTTTCCTTGGAAATTCTCTTCTGGTACCAGAGCCCTCCCCTATTTAAAATATGCCACTGTGGTTGTAAAGCTCACTGGTTGGACTTGAACAAGTCCTGTGACTTTCTAAGAATACGTGTGCCTGAGCGCATGTTCCTGAACCAAAACCGGGGACTATGCAGTGAATTCAACTGTCGTTAGCTAATTATTTACCCAGCTCTCCTCACTTATAAGGCACAGGCTCTTTGCCCGGCAGAGCCTGGTTTAGAAGTCCCTTGGGGATCTGTACTGGTAAAACTACGTTGACTTCTCCTTCCCTGCAGTGGATGTGCAGCTTGTCCTACCGAAAGAGCCCTTTTACCTCAAACCTGCCCTTTGAACAAAGCAAACGGCGCTGATGAGAGGCACCCCTTTTCGTCCGTACAGGTCGCGCTCGCGGAGTTTGTGCCAACGCTGCTCCGGGGGTTACGGGCGCGCGGCGGAGCCTCTGCTCCGGGCTAGCGTGGGGCTGCTGTGGCTATCTGGAGTCTGGGCCAAGCCTAAATAAAGCAACTGCAACAAAATAAAATAACAAAAACAGGAGAGGGAGGTAGATGCTGTGGGAGACTGGCAAGCTCTGAGTGCTGGTGATGCTCCTGCGCTCCACCCAGCTCACCCGGATCCACGCGGAGCCCTCGGAGATGTCCGAGCTGCTGGGATCTATCCCTGCCAACGCAATCCAGAGCTCCAGGACACCGAGGCACCAGAGAAGAGAGGTTTCTGAACTGGGAGGGTTTTTGTCTGTGCTGAATAGGCCTCCTGTGAGCCAAGAAAGCCCTCCTGGGGGAATCTAACCACAGCAGCTACCAGCCATGTTCAGAGGTGTGGCCTGCGGTAGCTCTGTCTCCCTAGATTACTATCAGCATTCAAGACAGAGAAACAGCCCTTGCAGAGGACAGCCGTGCAACGAGGACAGCCGTGTAATGACTGCGTGTGCGGGGAGGGCAGCGCCGGCTCCTCCCGGCTTTTCATCTGCTCCGCTGGCACTGCACACGGCCTCTCCCCGCGCTTTCAAAGGCTCCTTTTGAGGAGCTCTTGCAGGAGCCGAGGCTGAGGCTGGAGGGATCTCCACAGCTCAGCGGGAAGTGTCACAGTGGACACCGAAGCTGGAAGAGGTCCCTGCTGGGAGCTGGCGAGCGGCTCGCACGCGGAGGAGCAGTGACGGCCGTGCGGCTCCCAGCGCCGCGCCAGGACAGGGCAGCCGTCGGAGGGGACGCAATGAGGTTTGGGCACGCAGAGAGGGCAGGAGTTGCCTTGCTTGCGTGTTCATTCTGCAGAGAAACTCTAGCCCTTGGCTCTTTTCTTTACATATCCGGCTCTATCCTTACATATCCGTGTAATCTGTCCCATGCCTGAAGGTCCAGGTCACTGTGTGGATACACACACCTTGCTTGCTCCAAATCCCAGTCTTTTCTCCCTGCTTTGCCAGCTCTTGCATCCTCCCCATCTCCTGGACTCCTCTAGTGCCTTTTCCCACTTGTCTGGTCTCCTCATGCTTCTCCTTTCTTCCTCCTTCTCCTGTGTCCCGACACACAATCTGCTCTTTCTCCGTGCTTCCCTCGAGATCTCTTCCCTTCTGATCCACCCTCCGTGTAACCCACCCACACCCACATCCTGTGCCAAGCACGTTACCGCTTCCCTCTCATTCGTCCAACGCCTCCTTCCTTTCCCCATGGAAGAACCTCCCCGTTGCTCCCCCAGGCCTCGCTGCCCGATCCGCTTGCTCCCGACACACGGACTCCAGTGGCACCATCCACGGCACCCAAGGGATTCCCAAGCTCCAGGGCTCGAGCAGAACGCTGGACACAAGCGCAAAGTGGTCTCAGCATGACGTGTCTCACGGGGCACCTTTTGCCTTTTCCCCATGCAGAAAATTATACAGGACTGGAGACAAAAATGCTGCTTTTGCACAACCAGCTGGGGCAGCAGGACTCGCAGAGACCAAGGCGCTGTCCGCGTCTTGAGGCATGAGAGTAAAAACGTGCTGCTTCCCTTCTGCCCCACAAATCTTCACGTGGGGCTTATTTTCTCCCCGGCGAGCCCTGTCTCCAGGCACCAGTGTCAGCGAGGCTGGGCCAAGCGCGGTTCCCCGGCCAAAGAACAACCCCAAGGTCAGAATCCAGCCTCGGTGGCCTCTTCACTCACACCATAAACAGCAGCAAACCCTGTCTCCGTCCCCACGGGGAGCAGCCTCTGAAAACCCTAGCACCTCATTACACTGTGAAAGACCCTCTTTTGACTCAAAAGGCTGATGCTTTGCAAAAAGTGAGAAGGATTAAAAAAAGAAAAGAAAAAATCCTGCACACTAAAAGATACAATTTTCTTTTCCAAACAGCACCGCCCTCCCAGCTCCTCTGACTGCACTTGGAAAGGTTTTTCCTCCCTCTTCCTCTAAAGGAGACAGCGAAAAGGCAGTGCCCTCTTGAAGTTCAGACGTTAATTACCGTGCTAGAATATTTTTCTAAATTACACAGCATGGCCCCAGGAGATAACAGGCACTAGAAGGGAGGGGAGTGGATACCAGTCGACGCGCTGCACCGCAGACTCAGACGTGGGGGGAAGGCAATTAGACGGGAGTATTTATCCTCCCTGCTCCACCACCCCGAGGCTTTCGGTTCGCAGCGTGTACCCTGGGCAGGGAAGCCATGGGACTGCGCCAGGGTTTTTTCAACGCTGCTGAAAGGGGCCCGGCGCTGCCAGGCGGACAGGAGGCAGGATCCGCTCCTGCCACCGAGCAGCTCCCCTGCCCTCCCGAGCTGCTCCCATTGTCTCTGCTGGGCTGATTCATCCCGCCCGGCATCGCTAGGCGCTAGGGTCGTTAATGAGAACAGAAGAACGGCTATCTGGGGTGAGGGCAATGGCCCACCCAGCCCAGTAGGGTGGTCCCGGCCCTGAGTGGAGCGGGAGACACGTTGTGCCCCTCTGCCAAGGTGCTCTGCAGCCCCCAGCAAGGACAGCCCTCCACCTCCAGCAACTGCTCCTGGTGGTTTCTGAGCCCCAGCAAACACCCTGCATCTCCAGACACCTGAAGGAAGGAGTTTTGCAGTTTGATTTTACTCTCTGTGCAGAGCTCCTCGTGCATGCTTTGAGCCCAAGCGCTGAGGGTCTTGCTTGGTGCAGCTGAGGGCACAGAGAGATGGCCCGTGAGGCTGCTATCACCTCTGCAAAGTCACAGAGACTGGGGGGAGTCACAGGAAGATCCCCCATGACTGGAGAAAGGAAAACATTACCTTCAGAAGAGGCCACGTGTGTGACCTGGGGAACTATAGGCCTGTCAGCCTCACTTCAGGCCGTGGAAGAATCAATCAGGGAGCGAGTCCTCTCGGACCACCCTCCTGTGCATACCTAGGTGGTGGCGACTGGGACAAGGCAGTATTGACCCAGGGTAAATCATGCCTGATCAACCTGATCACCTTCTATGGTAAAATGGATGTACCACCTTCTATGGTCTTCTGGATGAGAGAAGAGCAGTGGGTGTCATTTACCCTCACTTCACTGAGGCATTCAACACCATCTCCCACAATATTCTTATATCCAAGTTAGGGAGCTGGTGGACAATCAGTTGGTTTAAAAGACTATTTTGATGATTGGGCTGTACTCCTCTGTTTGGGCAACAGGACCAGTAACAAGGGAACCCAAGGGCTCCATCCTGGGACCCGTCCTGTTAAACATCCTTATCAGAGATACAGAGGTGGTGAGGAGTGCACTCTCACCAACTCTGCAGATGACACCCAACCAGCTGGGATCAGTTCAATATGCTTGAGCACAGGGCTGCCACCCACAGGGAGGAGTCAAGAGGAATCTTTAAAAAAATAAATATCAACATGGACAAAAGGTAAGCCCTGCATCTGAGAAGGAAGGTCCCTTTGCAACAACCCAGGTTGAACGGAGTCTGGTTGGGGAGCAGCTCTGCTGGAAAGGCTCCAGTAGCACCAATACACACAAACTTGGCTTGACCTAGAGATGTGCCCAGGCACCAAAGGTAGGTAGCAGCATCCTAGCTGGACGAACTGATCATCCCTTTATTCCCAGGACTTGTTAGACCACATCTAGATATGGAGTCTAGTTTCAGGCCCTCTAGTATATGAACAGATCGATTAACTGGAGTGAATTCAGCAGAGGGCCACAGAAATGGCTAGGGGGATGGAGCACAGGCTCTTTGAAAAGGGGCTGAGGGAATGGGGCTTGTTTCATATAGAGAAGAGAAGGTTTCAGGGTGACCTAATAAGGAGCCTTTCCATAACTCTGAGGAGGTTATGAAGATGGAGCCTGGCAGTTCTCAGGGGCCAGTATGGAAGAACTAGAGACAATGGGTATAAACTGAACCAAGCAACATTCAGCCTGGGTATGAGGAAACCTTTTTCATCATGAGGAGTATGAAGCAGATTCCCCAGAGAAGCTGCATCAATTTCAATGCTTTTGAGACCAGCTAGGCCAAGCCTTGAGCAACCTGGGGTCTGACCTCATAACATACCCTGGTTAGAGCAAGAGGTTGAACTAGAGACCTCCTGTGGGCTCCTTCAAGTTGAATCATCCTCTGATCTTGTATCTTATGCTCGTTCTCCTACCGTGAGAAGACATAATACAGCTCTCCCTCTCCCCTTCTTCACTCAGTGCTTGGGGGGCAACAGAAAGGTGAAGGATTCTGCAGTGGAGGCAAAAGTGAACTTTGCTGCCCCTAGAACAGGGTAAAGGGACTTTGGGGAGTGTCAGAAGAGCAGGTTCCCCAGCACCTCCCTCTGCAGCAACTTCCCAAGTGAACTATGGGAGTCTCTAGGGCAGTGTGAGGCTTGGAGGGAGCTGGGAATCCCTGCCAGCGATATGACCTGACCTCTCATGGCAGAGAGGGTTATGAGACGGGCCAGGTTTCATAAGTTCAGGGATCTCCATCCTCCAGAGGCCCAGCTCCCCACCTCTCCCCAGAGCACAAGCAAAGCCCTGTCTACACCTGGACAGCATTGGAAGGACAGGGATAGAACAGGGGGAAGAGGGAGCTAGAGCCCACAGTGAGGCCCCAACTCACAAAGCATCTTGTCAGACTACAGTGATATTCCTGCCTGGCATCTCTTAAGCTTTAGCATCTGCAAACCCTTTTTTTCCACCTCCTCCCTCTACTGCCACAGGCAACTGCTCAGCTTCCCTGGATGCAAAGCGAGCTCTGACTGCTGGGTGATGTCATGAAAATACACAAATACACCCAAAGCAGCACTCGACACCTGCCACCTCGGCTCAAACTGGTCCCTCCTGGCAAGGAGGGTACCAATCCAGGCCCACAGACACCTCTTAGATTGGCATTCAAACAACATCCGTTGAGGAGGAGATTGAGGCAGAGGAGGAACCAAACTTGTTAAAACCACAGATTTGTCCCTATTTTAACAGAGTACAGCAGTAGCTCTAAGCTGGTGACAATCCTCCCTTCCCAGCTGACCTGAGACACTGCTGACCATCACCAAGATCTCCCCCAAGTGCCTCCTGACCTAACGTTCCTCCTCCACTGAGGCTACTTGCTAGTGCTGGGGCAGAGAAGTGGGATGGGAAGGGAGCTGGGCTGCCCTACAGCAACACCAGCTACGCAAGCTGTGACTCATGCAGTCACAGACAGCACAAACCAAGCTTAGGGAAAAGCTAGGAAGGCTGGGAACAGCAACAGTTAATGACTAATAGATGGCAAGCAATATTATTTGTTGTCTCTATTTCTGTAGTAGCGGTGGGATAACTGCTATAGGCACAGGGCACTGCAGTGCCCCTGCTCACTGACTGTTCATCTGACATTTGTTGGGCCTCAATCTTAACCTATTTTCTACTCCTCTACTTGCTGACTTTGCTGAAGGGCCACAAAGAAATAAGAAATACGGAAGAAATACAGATGTGCACAAACAACTGGAGTCCCTTGGTTGCTCTCCTGTTTTCAGCTGCCTTTTTGAGGACACAAACTGAAGGATGCAGGCCAAGGATGGGCACTGATGCTGGAAAGTCAGCACAGTTTTATGGCACGGCTGAACAGCGCCTGGGTACAGCCTGGTGCCTTCGGAGCACCAGGGATGTCAGCAAGTTGACTCCGTTGCATTCTGGAGGAGACAGAAGGAGATTCAGAGGGACAAATTTGGTGTGGCTTTGTGAGTTAAAGCAAGGCCACAGTTGAGCGTACATGACTCCAGGGCTAGGAGAACACAATGGGACATCCCTCTTGCTTAGGCCATCAAGCAAGGGAGCCAGGGCAATTTCCTAAAAACGCTAAGAGCCTTTTCACTGAGCCAGAGATTAAGCTCTGCAAGGACCTCGACCCGGGACGAGCTCGCCAGTGGTGTGGACTGCAGTGCCCTGCCAGGGGAGCCAAGGCTGGAGCCGCCTCCTGGAACCAGGCAGCCAAGGGCCAGGCCCGCTGTGCTCCGACTGAAAGGCCACATGTCCCCAAGGGAAAGCCTTTCCCAAGGAACAATGTCCTTTTCCACGTCGCTGTGGATTCCCTGAAGCTTAGAGGGATGAATAGGAGGAAAGCTCTTTCTTTTTTATTTATATTTAACTTTTTTGCTTTGTTATTCTTTTCCCAAACTCCCCAGATTTGAGGGTTGTGATAGTCCTCAGCTTCTCATCTGCAGAGATGCTCTCTCCTCCCCTTGCAGTGTCCTCCTGGCCATAACTCCCAGCTCCTGGTAATAACAAGCTTGGGTTTGGGTGCCCCATTTTCCTTGTCCAACTTAAACTGAACAGTCCTCCAAGCAAACGTGTTTCAAACCAGAGTCCCACATAAAACCACTGTGCTGTGCAAGCCACTTTTAAGCAGGGCTGGCCCTCCCTTTCTTGGCAGTCAACAATTTTGTCCCAAATCCCGCTTTTAACCCTCTTTACCTTTTTGTGAATACATCTCCCATCCTGCCTACATGCTGCTCACCCCGAGACCTCAGAAGGGTTTTGAAAATTCAGTCCTTTGAGTCTTGGCCTCTGGTTCCCGCAGCTGGGGACTCCGCACTCAGGTCCCTTCCCATGCCGGGTAGGGGCAACTGTTCTGCAAAGGGACATGGCTGTTCCTTTGGCTTCCGAAATGCTGCCCAAGCACCTGAGCGAAGCTACAATTCTCACACAAGTTTCCTTTACTATGAGCAGAAACCCAGTGCCGTGCCCGACACCAGAGCGCCTGCCGCATTCCCAAGGGATATGCCTCATCCCATCTGCCATGAATTCCCACTCGACTAGCCAGCAAACCTGAGTATTTACCACCCCGGTGTAGCCTGAAATGAACTTCTGTTTTGATTTTTCAGGCTGGCCACTGAACCACAAAACCAATCCATCCACACCACTTTGTGAACAATAAATCAGAGCCGCCCCGCGGCCCGGCACCCCAGGCGCGTTCCTGGCGCCTGTCCCCACCTCGCTTCACCTTTCCCAAGGTCGGCTCCGCCGCTGAGTCCGAGCGGGACACAGGGAGCTGACACGCAGCAAAACCCCGGGCTTACTCATCGCCTTCCCTTGCGGCACCGCTTCCCCTGCTGCAAGGAAAGCCACCGCGGTGGTGACCTCTGGGTCCTGCTCATCACACACCAGGTCCACCCAGCACCAAGGGCTTCATTGGCATCTTGGCTTCCTCCCCGTTTGAGCCCAGCCCAGCGCCAGCAGTCGTAGGAGATGTTAATAAACCTTTCCAGGCGCAGGAGTGGAAAGGAGGCTGGTGCAGGAAGCCTTGCTGGGGGAAGGGAAGAGACATTCCTGCCGCAGTCATCATGCAACTTTCCCCTTCCTCTTGCTCACTCCCTTGCTGACCTTTGGCTGAGTCTGCCAAAGCCGTAAAGGAAAAGGGAAAAAGAAAAAAAAAAAAAAACAGAGACAGAGAAACTAAAAAGCAAGACAGGCTGAAAGGACAGGCAGAGACAGAGATGTTATCTCGCCCTAATAATGATTTATTGCCAGAGGATGGGTGGATGGAGGCAGAGAGCTAAGTGTGCGCCTTTGTAGGCGGCAGAGAGGATTTGCACAGGGACATCCAAGGAGGCAGAGACATGCTGAACAGCAGGAAGGAGGAAAAAATGCCCCGTGATGAGGGCTCCTAACTGTGCAAACCTGTCCCGAGGCAAGCGGAGCAATTCCCGTGGCTGCTGGTCATTCCCAAGGCAGACAGGCCAGCAGGACACATGGCACAGAGGAGGAGATCCAGCCCACCTCACGCATTTCACAGAGCGCATCACAGGTTCTGAACACCCAGTTCATGCCCAGACATCCCTGGCATCTCTGAAGATCTCAACCATGATTCCTACAGTGCTATGCCAGGTTTTAACAGCCCTAGATGAAGGAGAGACCTGGGGAGCTCTCATCTGCATCCTCCACCCCAGCAGCATTTCCAAGTTCCTCCTCACATCATTTCTTCAGCATGCATCAAAACATGTTAAAGGGGACCTCAAGCTGCCTAGGCCCCAAATATGAGGTTTACGTAGCTAAAATGAGACAAGCAATGGGGATGGCTTAACTTAAGTTACAGCAGTGTTTCTTGTCTGGACAGGAATAGTCTAATAGCCGAAAGGGACAGCCCTGCTTCCCCTACCTTCTCCCTCTTCTCCCTGCTGTCCACTCATCTTGCACTTGCTTTGGTCTTCTGGTGAACCAGTGCAACTCACTGAAGGAGTAGAGCACTGATCCAGCAAGTTCCCCATTCCTACTGATTCATGGAGCAGAACGAGCTCCCATCAGGCTGAAGAGGGGCCAGGAGAGGGACCAGGCCAGGAGACAAGGAGCAAAGGATACTGAAGTGCGACTCTTCCAACACTGAGACATTATAGTGCTTCACTGTCTCATGGAACATCTGATGGGGCTGCACTACAAAAATAATCCCTGTCTTCCTGGGCACAGTGAGAAGAGCTCAAGGCCATCTCCTAGACTATCCCAAGCTGCCAGGAGTCCTCAATGTGGTGCGTGAGTTTATTTTGTATGTAAAAGAACTCTACAGCTTGCACTGTTTAGTTTTTCAAAATAAATCCAGATTATTGCTATATTGCTGGCTCAGTTCTTGCAACCATTTTAGCATTTGCTACCTATCACTGAGGACAAATAGCTGGTCTCATTCACATAGGTTGGGCCTTGGGAGACAGGATTAGCTGACTGTAGTAAAAAACAGCACCACTGCTAAGACCCAACCCAGAGCCACTGAACAGGAACAGTGTGAGTCAAGGTCACAGCCCTGCAGAGCAGGACAGTCATGGATCAGTCATCTCAAGGCAGGACAGCTAGAGGGACTCGCCAACCTCAGATAATCTTATTGTCTAAGAAAGAAAAGCACTTGGACAGAGCTGTCTTCCTGAGGAGCAGAGATGTTCTTTTAAGAAGCAATTTCATGCACAACTTCTTGATGTAATTAGTTATGTTTTTGTAAAGTCACCCATAGCAAAAAAGTATCACTGATAAAAAATTAATCCACTGCTGTCCACATGTCCTTCTACATGTCTTCAGGTCGCTATCCAGTCCCCACGTCCTAGCGTGACGGCAGGGAGGGAACAGAATGTCATGGAGAGCAGACAAGAGTGGGCAGAGACAAAGTGTGGGAGAACTAGCCCTGGTTTTGTCATGACTTGGATGGGAAGTCCAGGGGAATGGGGACTTTACTGGGAGCCAAGATCTCCCCAGGGAGGTGACACATACTGCTGCGGGTAGGGGTTTGGGGAAGTCACACTATTCTTAGCCTATCTTTCCTCTCCTGGATATTTGTGCCTGAACAAGATTCCCAGAGATTTTTTCACTGTTACAGTCACCGACTGCGAACTCTACTCACAGTGAACACTGTGAAGACAAAAGGTTTATAACATGTTTGCATTCAGACAAAACTTTCCATGTGCACAAAAAGTCATTACCGACAGTTCTTTCCCCCCTGCTCCTGTTTTCTTTGCCCAAAGTCTAGAGCAGAGCTTATTTTGCAGCCAGCTATTCATGGCCTGACAAAGGCACTACCAACAATTTGGGATTCACAGCTCCATTCCTGGGTGACAGGACAGATTTTCTTAGAAAGTCTTCTTCAGTCAGCCACACAAGACAAAAACAGCTCTAAGACTGGATGATGAAGGTTTCTCTCTTGTTCTTTTGAACATTAACACTTGAGTTTCATTTTATATTTGCCTCCATCTACTTTTCCACCACCAGTGTGGATCATGCTCAGCATCACCATTCATCATCACCACCATTCAATTCAAATCACTGAAATGCTCCCCCCCCACTGCCAGAGCTGGGTCTCTACTGTACTAGGGTGGGAGAAATGCTGTCTGGGATCTTCCCCCGCTCTGTTCTCCAAGTCGTTGCATTTCTTTATTTCTCTCCTCCCCTCAGTCCGTTTTGCCTGTTCAGACTGTACATTCCTTTGGGCAGGAACCCTCTTCATTGAGAAACCACTCCATGCTTGTACCTAACAAGCTATCCTGCCTGGACACATCTTTCCACTAGGAAATGCTTCTGGACATTTGGCTGCATCGGACAGCTTAGTGGGTTTGCTTCATGTTCTTATAAAAACCATAATGCTCCCTTGCTGGGGACCCTTTTTTTTTTTTTTTTTTCCTCCAAGTTGGGATTTGCAAACCCAACCTGGAACAAAGGGGTCTTGGAACAAGTGTTTTT
Source organism: Nothoprocta pentlandii (assembly GCA_013398315.1). Classification (NCBI taxonomy): domain Eukaryota; kingdom Metazoa; phylum Chordata; class Aves; order Tinamiformes; family Tinamidae; genus Nothoprocta; species Nothoprocta pentlandii. The sequence continues at coordinate 703,582 of VZSG01000130.1, forward strand.
AGCTAGCAGAACCACAAGAGGCAGGACGAACCAACTGCCCATGCAGACAGAGGTACTCTTAGGGTGAGAAGCCCTCATATCCATAAAGTAAGTACCAAGAAACCACTACTGTAACTCAATAGCTTGACCAATGGGTAGGAGAACCTTTGAGGACATTACCTCCCTGAGGCAGGTATAAATGGGACAGACAAGGACTCGAAAGGGCTCTCCGGTGCTGCTCCTCATGGTGCCGAAGACTTCGCAGAGGAAGGTGATGAAGCCCAGCCAGCGCTCCACGTCCCGCTGCTGCAACTCCTCCCGCATGGTGAAATCCTTCTGCAAGAGGGACAGAGACAACAGGCTTCATCAGCAAAACCGCATTGCCACAGGAGAGGCAACGGCCTCAACGGCTGTCTAGAGAGAGAATTAAGAGGAAATTGAAACTCGGGGTGGGGAGAGGAAGAGAGACAGACTGACTCTTTAGTAACAAGCGGAGAGATTACTCAACACAGAGCGGCTGAAATTTCAACACTGCAAAACCACCATAAAGTAGGTACTGTAGAAAGAACATCAACTTCTGCAATAACTGTCACAACCTGAGGTAGATAAGGCTTCCCCAGTGTCCTGCCTCCCCTCGCCTCCTCTAAGAGGCTTGAGGGTCCTTTTCTGCATGCAAAAGTAAAGCTGAAGAAAGCCAGCAACAAACAGGTCCAATGCAAGATGAACACAAAGGATGCAAGTGGCCCAGCTGGGTTTGGTGGACATTAACTCAGCCTGCCCACATCCTTCACTCCTTTATCCATGGGGAGCTTCCCAATGGCACGGATTTGGCACTAAGGGTCACCTCGCTTCTGAGCTGCATGGATGCCGTGATCAATGATTACGAGAATGACATGGTCTATGGAGCAACATCAGGATGAAAACTTGAGAGATGGGAGATGGTTGCTTCCCCATCAATCTTCCAATCAGAAGGGAAAACCAAAAAGCTGTTTGCTCATCCCAAAGCAGGATATAAGAACACATCTGTATGGTAAAGACCAAATGAAACACAGAAAAATCAAGCAAGAAAGCTTCTAGAGGGCAATCCCTGTGACCGTGGTGACACGAGACAGTGTGTGCTGTGCAGAGCTAAGGGCACTTCCCTGACATCGCAGCAACACCTCAGGAGCTTCTAGCAAGACATCTCACATGGCCTTGCTTGTCTGTCTCCATAGTGACCCTCCCTCGTTGTTAAAAATCAGTAGATAACATGAAGGGCAAAATTGGAGACCAAGACAAGTTCATGCTCAACACCGTGTTCCCAACGCGCCTTGCGCAACGTGGCAAATCCACCAACTAAATAAATTATCCTGTATCTTTTTCATCTCAGTTTATTCCCGCTGCCTGAGACAAAGCCGTCGCTGCTCCCAGTGTCCCAACCTGCAGCTGCACTCTGCAGACTCAGACACACATAAAGCCACCACACCAAGCACTGGGCTCATGCCTGGACGACACATGGGAGCTCCTTCTTTTGAAGCAAAGGTAGGTAAAGCAGCTGCTAAAGAAGGCGAGGTCAAAGCTCAGTGATAATTTTCATGACAATTGCATGCACAGAAGATGCAAGAAAGAAGTTATTTATGTTTCATTACAAAAGGAAAAAAAGTATTTGCATATGCAGGAAAAAGACTTGTAAAATAACTGAGCCACTTATTAACCAAACGGGGATGACTAATTCCTCCCTACACCCATTTCTATACGGCACTTGCCCAACCGTGTCTGCGGATCCGAGAGGGACCTGCAGCCAAGCCCTGCTCTCACATTTTCGGGGGAGGTCTCCCCTGCCCTGAGCCAGCCCGGGGTGGCGGTGGAGGACAGCGAGCTGGTCGCTCTGCCTGCCACCCCTGGCTGACCCAGGGAGCTGTTCTGCACGCTCCACTCAAGCTCTAAGCAGAAAAGAACCCAAAACAACAACAAAAACACAAGCAAAAGTGAACAAGCAAAGAAAACAGTGAGAAGTGTATTTTTAAAATTTTTTTAAATTTTATTTATTTTTTACCACCTAGCAATCCAAAAGCCCCAAATACCCAAGTGCTTGGGCACATGCAGGGGTTCCTCCTGCCCTTTGCACCCGCTGAATCCATCCTCTTTGGGCTTCCAGGCTCTCAGCCGCCGGGTGCCCGCGGCCTCGGTGGCGGGGCCTGGTGCCGGCCGTGCCCCGCGCCAGCCTCCTCCGCAGCGCCGCCGCCGAAGGCTCCCTACAAACCCCAGCTTCCTGCCTGGAAACGCGCGCTGACGCACTGCTCCTTCCTGCAGGGGACCACATCAATCCCTCCCGAAAGCCGGTTCATGTTTCGGGATGGCCGGGGCACGCCGGGAAATTCTTCGCTGCTCGGGATAACCGCATGAACTCTGGCAGCAGGCACGACGTGGACAAGCCAAAAACAGCCCCGTGCAAGCAGCGGAGGAGGAAAAAAGTGTATATATACATATCCCATGGGGATTCGCTTGGAGAGATTCAGGGGGCCACCACACAAACCACGCTCTGTGTTTCCAGAGTTCCTTAAGGAGGCAGTCCTCCTATCAACCCTAAAACCAGCCAGGCTGGGGTACCTTGCAGCTCAAACACAAGGTTTATGTTTTGATCATGTCCGGAGAGATGGATTTGTTGCCAGCTCAAACACTTTGCGCAGAAAATACACCTTGTCTTATTTACTGCTGGCAGAGTGCAGCCATCTGCAGCAAGTGATTCATGGTCGATTACTGGAAAACTAAAGGGAAAAAATAAAAAACACTGCAGGAAACTCTTCCTTTACATCTCTCCTTCCAACATATTGCTCTGCTTCAGTCTAGCAAACAAAATCCTCTGAAGTGTGTCAGAGAAAAACACCCGCCCTGCTCAGAGATTCAACCTGCCTGTCGCTGCTCAGCTCCAAACCAAGGCATCTGCACTGCTGGCTGAGGGCTTGGAAGAGGAGAAAAACCTCTTCTTTGACAGCAGATGAGGCATCTCTGGCATACATGATCAGGGAGAGCAAGTTGAGAGTCTTAGGAGAGTTATCCTTGATGGGATAACATCTGCAAGGCAACAGGCTGGACTTTTCTTCAGCTTTCCCTTCCTGTTGCAGCAGGGGAAAGGGCTTGGAAACACCACAAGCTGCTGATGGGTTTGATCATGCACCAGCAGGAAAGATCCCAGAGGATGCTGCCGCTTTGCAGTGACGCCAGCTCATCCTGTCCTGCCGACCTGCTCCATGGCCTACTGGATCTTCTGGCACCCGGGGTATCTGGAGCTCTCCAGTGGCAGCTGGTTGACTTGGCAGGGATGCTGAGCCCTTACAGAAGCAGGGCCCTACCCTATGTTGCTGCAGTTCCCAGCATGGTCCAAAGCACCATCTTTTCCAGCACTTGTGCAGTTGCAATCTCCAAGCAGGGGCAGGGACAACTGTCAGGTTCTCTCTGCTGCAGTCTAACCAAGCTCTCTCCAGCCCTCTGCCCTACACCAGCTACAGCAGAAGGTCACAAAACAGCAAGGGCTCCTGCTGCAACTCCCCTAAGCAGCCCTGCTGCAAGAGGCACACAGAAGGGGAGGCCAGGACTGGCATGAGATGGGCCATAGGTGAGAAAGAAGGGAAGACCTCATGCCCAGGTTTCACCATATAGCAGCATGATGGGACCCAGCAGAGACCTCAAGAAATACTCTGCTTGCAACTTCAGTGCTGAAAAGGGGGCAAAACTCCAGCAAGGACATGTCAAGGGGGCTTGGGAGATGGAAACAACCTTCTGGCACTCATAACTAGAAGCTGGCACACCACAGGGACTGATGGCCTGGACTGTGCAGCAGCCTTGTCCCCTGGGGGCTGCCATCCCAGCCCATTTTGACCCAGAACGGGAGACTGCTGTGAAAAACACCTTGCTTCAATTGTGGCTCTCAGGCTGGGCCAAGTGTCACCTGTTCCTGTGGAGTAACTTGGAACAGAAAGAAATAATCTGCATTTACTTTCCAGCATCCAACCTCAACGTGCCCCAGCCTCACACAGGGGTCTGCATGGACATTCCCATGGTGGCAGCAGCTCCCACAGCTGGATCTCCCCTGGCTTTACAGGCAGCCTTCCCTTCTGTTTTTTGCAAGGTTAAAGATAGATATCTGCAGTTTTCCTCATTTTACTGTCCCTTCAGGGCAATTTACCCATTTTCTACCAAAAGCCAAGGTAGATTGATGGTGTGCTCAGCCACATTTGTTACACACACTATCTGTCCATGCACACGTGTGATGCACATACTTGTGCAATCCATGAAATTACAGAAAAATGTCCTTTCCTGCTTCAGTCCAGACTGAAAAGTCTCCTTCCTAAGGGGCTTTGGCAACATCCATGCAACGTTAACACAAGCATTTCTTGTCCAAGAAAACTTTCTCCTTTCTTTTTGGTAACTTCTCATGCCAAATCCTTCTCATTTCTTCATGAGAGCATGAAAAATCTGCACAGGAGCCCACGTTCTTCAAAAACCACCTTTCAGTTTCAGTCATAAGAGCACTAAAGCCCTTTAACAGCAAGTCCCTGCTGCACTGAGAGAAGGTCTGGGTGCCAGGGTTTTGCACCCTGCTACCAACAGAAGCCTTCTCGGCTCTGTAAGAAACAAAAATCAGCCAAGCTGGAGTGCAACAAGACGCCCCAGCGCTGGGAAGCCCAAGTCCTGGGACCTTCGCTGGCTCTGGAGTGAACCCACTGGCCCAAGGCTTTTGCCAAACATGTTGCCGAGGATTATATGGGGGTAGCAAGGGCCACCCACCGCTGGTGGGAGAAACCTGTCCTGAATTCCACGAGTGCTAATTTACTTGAGTGCATTTACTTGCAGCAAATCATTTACTCGACTCCATCCACTGCCACAGAAAGCATGTGCAGTATTTCAGTGACATGTCGTGTCTGAACAACTTCATTGAATGCAGCAGCATGCATCCACCCAGCGCCCCAGAACACTTTCCACCGCTAAATAATAAATAAACCCTGAGAAGGAAATCTCAGCAGGGCAGGCTGCAGAAAGCATTCCGCTGGCAGATCCGGGGTGAGGGCCATCTCCAGGAGCAGATACAGCATGGGAGGGCTGTTTCAGGCTGCACTGGTGCTGCTCTGGGGAAAGCCTTCCTGCAAAAGCCATTAGCAGGATGAGCAAAGCAGCCTCCACATCTGGTTACGCAGCTGGGCTCTACTCTCGTCTCACTGGCTGCAAAACAGTCACTGCACCTTGTGCACGGTGCCCTGGTGCCTGTTAAAGGGAGGTGATACCAACAGCTTTGCCAAAGCAGGAAAAGTATCATATAGGTATTACAAGAATCAACCCCTAGAGCGGTGAACCTCAAGAAAAGCTGAGCTTGGAGCATCTGGGGTCTCTCTTCAAAGCACCACAGAGACCTTTACATCTGCCCTACCCAAGACACTGCTGAGGATGGCTTCACAGCAGGTAGCATGGAAGTAGCTCATGGAGCTGTGTCCTCAAGCTTGGCCTTAAGGCAGCAGGATTCACTAGCAGGACAGCACACGGATTGGTGAACCAAGAGAAACATGGCCCAGCTAGAGGCTGCCTCATCTCCCCTTGGGTGCCCACATTGCAGACACTTCCTTCCGAGCAGTCTGACAAGACTGCTGTTGTAATCAACAGTGATCCAGTTGACTTGGTCAACAGAACTAAGGATGTGATTCATCTGGCCAAGCGTAGGCTGGGTGAGTCGAGATGGATTTGCACCCTTGCCGCTTCTGACAGCGGTGGCTACCTCCCCATTGACTATTACGATAGATGAGGATGAATTGCAGACACCAACAGTTAACTGGAGGAATCTCACCCAAGTAGAGAAGAACAGCACTTCACTAGGCTTTCAAAAACCATGACTGACTCAGTGGATTGCAGCCCAACACAGTGGTATTGCTATTACTTAGACTATAAGAACACTTCCAGCTACACTGGTGACCCAGAGGACTGGGCACAAGAATGGTGCAGGGCAACCCAGTTGCTCCCCCCAGAAGCTCACAACCACAGAATCTCAGAATCACAGAATATTCAAGGTTGGAAGGGACCTCTAGAGATCTAGTCCAACCTTCCAGCTCAAGTAGGCACACCTAGAGCATGTGGCACAGGGTGGCATCCAGGCGGGTTTTGGAGACCTCCAGAGAAGAGGAGCAAAGCCAAGAGGTAAGAGAGGTGAAGAGCTTCAAAGACCTCTCTCCACCTGTCTAAGAGCACAAAGAGCTCTCTTTGCTATCACAACATCAACACAGCAATGACACAGACCAGTGACAGCCCGGACAACAGAATCCCTGCCCCGACTCCCCCGCACAGCCACATCCGATAGAATCACAGCTGGGAGGCTGCTGGCCCTGCAGCTTATGAGCCACGCTGCAGGAATGGCCTTCAGCCCTCTGGACCAGGAATGCAAAGCCCAAGAGAAGATTTCAAAAGGCACACAAAGAAACAAGATGTCATGGCTGCTGCCCTGCCCAATGAACTTCATTTGCTCTGGAAATGCCTCACACAGTTATATAAAAATAACCTGTGGATTGGCTTGCCCCATGCTTAGGTTGTGATGTCAGTGCAGTAGGCAAATTATCTTTCATCAGTTTGACTGTATTTTTAAACACCAACCTTATTACTAATTTGGGGGTGCCCTAGCCTGTAGATAATCTGAGCATGTTTATTGGATGACCTGCCTCCAGTGCTTGTAGCTTAAAATATAGGGTATTTATACCAGGTAGGAAGGTTTGACCTCACTTCACTGCCTGGTTTGGGAGAAGAGTTCATTAGAAAACCATGCAACAAGTGGTCGGGATGCTGACAGGATCTTCAGCGAGGTCTCAGGCAGGAGATGACTGGGGCATAAGCCACAATGCAGGATGCCAAGCACTTCATCATGTAGTGCCACAGCATATGGAGGCTCAAGGAACTGAAAAATAGAAGCAGAGACCCCAAGAGGTCACCTCAGCTCATGCTCTTGAAGACAGCCCCTCATGCCTGTGTTAGGGGTGGTCCACGCTCCCATTCCCATGGGACGGATGAAGCCTGGACACAGCTCAGCCCTCCTTTTGGCATCCTGAGTTTAATCCTTTCTAAGCTTGGCAAAGTCTTTTTGAGGTTGAGGAATGGGAACAGCAAATGCCACTGTCTCAGAGCTCTCCAGTCTTGCATCCCTGTCAAACTCCTCATCTCCCAATGCAGGTGCAACTCATGTAACACTCCTTGGCCCAGGCATCAAGCTTCTCAAAAACCAGGATCAAGCTCTAAGGACCATCTACTCCACAGTAGGAGAAAAAATCCTTTCTCTTTTCCTACACCATTTTTGTCAGGCAGACTCAAGCAAGAAGAGAAGCTACACTGCACTTTGACCATAGGATCTAAGGCTTTGCTCCAGCTCAGACAGCTGGGGCTGAAATTCATCCCCTGGGAGTCGGTCACTCTTTTTAAGACGGCTCCCAAATAACTCTGCCCCAGATCTGGGCCCACCAACTCAGGGCTGACAGTGTCAGCAGCAAGTTAGAGGGCAAAAGTTTACAATGGGATCAAACTGAGGCTAATTTAAGCACCACCACCTTCTGATGGAGGAAAAAAAATAACACATTTGAGCTTGTTGCTCCGTAAATATAGGGCTCTTCTGGCAGCGCTGCTGTTTACTCAGTCATTGTCAAGGAGGCAGGAATTACCGAGTCAGAAATACTGTGCAAAATATATAAATATAATGCTTAGATATCACAGAGAGAGGCACTACATAAAGAGCTGAGAGCGGCTGTGCTAATTCCTTGATCTTACTGGCAAGTGCTACAACAGGTTAGAGCCTTAAATGGCTCTTTGGAAAGGGTCTGTGATATGAAGAGATTCGGAGGGAGCTGCCTGGTGCCAGCTGGGACAGCACAGACCTGGGTTGCTCTTCTTTCCTCCCAATTGCACTCGCAGATGGGCCTTGTGGAGCTTCTGCTCATGCAGGCACCCTCTGTCTGCTCCCTTAAACTCCTCCCCAAAATAACTATAATTAATGATACGGTCTACTTAATGTCACCATTTTACTCTCTAAGACTTGGATTCTTTTTTAAAAGATCAGCAGTTAGGGCCCAGCTTGGATGGCTTCTGGAGCCGAGCCTTGCTTGATGGTCAATGTAATCCAGTTAGACAAGTTGTTTCATGGCCACCAGCTTGCAGATGATGTTCAGGAGCCGCTTGAGGAATCTATGATAGCAGAAGGAATCAATCAAGCATCTGAGCAATGGCCTATACTTGGGCAAAACCTTAGCTCAGAGGATGCTGAAGTGGCCATCCCACCACATCAGCTCCAGCACCAAGGCAGGCTGTCACTCCTCATATGACTCCTGAGGCGCAAAACTTGCTACGTGCTGCTGCCTGGTCTGGCACAGACACCCCTGCAGACCAGGGATGGGCACAAGATGGACTGGGAACGTTGAATCCACTTGGCTTTGCAAAGTTATCACGACCTACAGAGCTTATTGACAGCTCCAAGTAACATTGAGTGCTAGAAGCTCTCGGCATCTTTACCTCCTAATCTTCCCTCCCTAGCAGAAATCAAGGCGAATGATGCCCTCACACTGGGGGTGCCCTTGTCGTGCCAGGGATGAATTTTCGAATTTTGCCTCATTCACAAAGTTTACTTATTCTCAAGCCAAAAGAAATTGCTGCCTACGTAACTGCAGCCACAAATCAGTATGAAGTCACAGAACAGTTGAGGGTGGCAAACACCTCTGGAGATCGTGTGGTCCAAACTCAGACTCAAGCAGGTTGCCCAGGGCCATGTCCAGTTTTGTTCTGAATATCTTTAAGGTTGGAGATATAGATATATATAAGACCTAGGATTGCTACACGTAGTCATCTCATCAGGACTACCTTCATTTCTGGGTCTGACAGTGTTTTCAAAGCAGAGTTATCACCCAAGCTGACAGTTTCCATTGAAATGCCATATTCCACATGGACATAAATCCTAAAGCTTATTTGTTGTACTAAACTTTGGGGTAACTCTGGATATGGCTCTAAGGAGAATTAGAGGCTCAGGTTTCTTGCTTCTTTGAAATATCCCTCAACTTTCATACACCTGCAGAAGGAAAGGAGGAAGAGGAAGGTGCCCCTGACTTGGCCAGGCAGGGATGGCCCTCACAGCCTCTCCACCCTCACCAGTTGTGAAAGCCAGACAAGGTAAATAAGGGTCATGACATCATTTTGTTTAAGAGCAGGAGGGTTCACCAGCTGGAACCAGCTGTCCTTCCTTGTGCCTCTGCCTCCAAGAGAGGGGCCTTTTTCTCCAAGGAGGACCAGGCTCTCCGCCCAAATCTCTGTTGACACCCCAACCTGAGGGCCACCACATTCCCTGTAGCCTGATGACAGCACATCAGCTTCCTCCTAGTGACCACCTCCTCACAAGAGGTGGCTCCAACCTGCCAGGGAAGAGCAGGTCCTCTCAGCATCCAAGAGGAAGACCAGGCAACTTGGAGCATGACGACAGCTCTCGGAAGCAGACTTATTTCCAGCTTCACATGGGTTCCTATCACCTCTGTACCCTGATTTCCCAGCTGGCAATTGGAAACAATTTGGAAACCTTCCTTTACAGAGTGCTTTGGGGTGTGTGCCCGAGACATGCAAATCACAGTTACTATTACTCCAACAAAGGCGCTATTGACATTTAAAAGAGATAAGCCTTTTAAATTACAGACGACATTCTGTAGGCAGCCCTGCAAAGGCCTGGGCTTCACCCAGCTGCAAGGCATTTCCCTCCCACAGATTTTCACCACCACTTCCTCTAAGCTCCATCGAGACACACAAGCCTACACTGGCTCTTCCTGGAGTGCTCCAACCACTTGAGCAAGAGCAGCAAATGCCATCAGTTGTCTTTAAGATAGACCTGACTTCATCATCCTCTGGATCAGCCCTGCTTTCCACACTGAGCTCTGCCCAAGCACTTTTCACACAGGTCTCCAAGGGGCACTACATGGGGAAGATGGGGGTACAGGTCCTCACCTGACCTGCAACCACCTTCACACAGCCAACTGCTACCCACCAGCTCACAACCAAAAGAAAACCTGCAGAATCAGTCCACACCACCACCACAAGGAAGTCATGCTTCTTCCTCACTAAGAATTGGGGCAGGAAAGGGAAATGACAGGCAATTCCTGACTCTTCTGAAGATTTCCTGGGAAATGATGCCAGGCAAACTGTCTAGGACTGGGAACACCCATGCATTTTGAATTCCTCATTTTTTGGGCACCTCCTTGAAGGTAACTGATTATCAGAAGCATGCAGACTGGAGCCTACTGCAGCTTCTGCCAATTCACCTACCTCAGCAGGTGTTACCCAGGTACCTCACAGGCTCTCATCTCCCCACGACCCTCTGTTTGGCCCTAACTTTGGGATCAATAGCAATCACCCACCTGATGTGGGCATCTGAAGGCTTGAGTCTGCAATGCCTCCGAGGTCCGTGGGGGCTCTGGAGGCACTAGCAGCTAGCTATTAATGCAAGCAAGTTGTACAACACCAGAACCAAAACAGAATAGTGAGAATCTTCTCTTCGAGAAGAAGGAAAAATAAAGATGAATTCAGATGTGGTCGCATCCTCAAAGGGCAGCATAGCCCAAGGATCAGTGGAGATCACAGCACAGTTGTGCCCCAGCAGAAAGCCTCCTGTTGCCCAGGTCACAGCATCACCTCTAACAAACCAGAGGTGTACACCAAGTGATTGCAGGACTATTCCCTCAAATAGCTTTCAGGTGGGGCAATGGGCAGAGCACAGACACTGCAAATAGTCAGTTAGTCACCAAGAGCAGCCAGGGATGATTTTGGTGCTGCTCAGGTTGCTTCATCAGAGGGCTACTTGCCCACACTTCCTCCAATGAAAACCCTCCCACCTGGGCTGCTTCCCTGTTATTCAGATTTTCTGTCACCCTTCCGGGTTAATGCAGGAATCACAAACACACACGAGGAAATTAGCCTTTGTCTTAGCTGGTCAAGAAGATGTCACCATCACTTCAAGCCCCTTTTCTCCCACAAATACATGGTTTATGAAGCAGGTCACAAGCTCTGTATAAACACACACAGCAAAGAGACAGCACATTCCCCAGGTAGAGCATGGGAGGGACACACACAGACACAGGGTTATGGATAACTGGATGCCACCCTGTGCCACATGCTGTAGGTGTGCCTGCTTGAGCAGGAAGGTTGGACTAGATGATCTCTAGAGGTCCCTTCCAACCTTAATATTCTGTGATTCTGTGATAACCACCACATTTGCACCCAAGCCATTGCCACCTTCTTTGCCACCCCCAAAGAGGAACCTGCACAAGATCCTCCCATACCACAAATACCTCTTAGACAATGCAACACATGAAGGGCATTAGGCTGGAGTCTTCAAGAGATCCATAAATCCCTCTGGAAAGGGTGTGGCAGGACAGGGACCACTCAGGGCCTCAGGGTGCAGAGAGCACCATGTGGTAAAAGTCAGGAGAGGGACATGGAGAGGGAGAGAGCATCATGCAAGCACTGTAGCCTGCCTGGAGGCAAGGAGGACAGGATAGCAGTGGTCAAGGTGCAAATAAACACCAAGGTTGGTGTGTCCACACAGGAACAAAACCCACAGTAAACAAGGAAGACAAAAGGATAAAACACCAGAGAAGCAGGGACAGGGAAAGCTGGAGCAGAACTGCAGGAGGGAGGCATCACCTCAGCTTCCTGGCAAAGCACTGACCACAAGCAGAAACACCATCTCTGGGTGCTCCCTGCTGCATGCAGGGCTTTATGGTCTTTCTCAACGAGCAGATCATCTCTAGCAGCTGCTGCTTTCACCACCTTTTCCTCCAGCTGCAAGAAGCAGCCGGCGTTATCGTGCACCTGGCTGCTCCGCAGAGTCGCTGCCACAGATTTCAACTGTACCTGATCCACTAAAACCTCCTCACAAAGCCGCTTTGTCCCTCCTCTGCTTTTGAGCCGAGATAAGACCAGGACTAAAGCAAAACAAAACAGTGGCTCTGCTCCACCCCGCGCGCTGCTTTGCAGCCACGGGTGCAATTATTCAAGAACGCTTCGATAGGAGAAACATGGGCAGGAGGCTGAGGTTCAGCTGCAGCTTTCCAAGGAAAGCCCCGGGAAGCCTTGGCAAAGCTGAGCAGCACAGTCTGTTTCCTGCTTTCTTTCCCGGTCGGAGGGCCCGGGCACACAGACGGGCAGGCAGCGCCGGGGCCCAGCTGGGTTTTGCCACCGGGCTGCGAGCTTATTTTAAGCTTCACACATGCAACGCGGCCTCTTTACGAGGCCGAGGTGCCGGGGAGTCTACGGGCAGGGCCAAGTTTGCAAAGGGAGATGCCAGGGCAAGGAAAGGCGAGGAGGGGGCAGCTGCGGCGGGTGCCCGTGGCCCCTGCCCTGCAAGGACGGCTGTGAGGCACCGCGGACTGAGATCCGCAGCTCGCGCGCGGACACAAAGCGCCCAGCCAAACGTCAGCCCGCCCGTGCAAACGGGGAAAGAAGGCAGGGAAAGGGGCTAATCCCGTTCACCATCAGGGGTTTTCTCTGCCCGAGGGCTCCCTGTTTCCAGCAGCCCTGGCAGGCACGTTTGCGGCGCAGTAGCGCTGGCCACGTCGAGCTGCTGGCCCTTGCTGTGAAGGACAGGCAGGGAAGAAAGGAAAGCCCTCACATGCCTTTTATTCCACCCGTTTTGTCCCTCCAAATGCATTTGTCACAAATGTGGTCCCTACCCTGCTTATGCCAAGACACAGAAGTTGCCATTCAGCCCCTAAAGCTGCTGTGCTGGGCCCAAGTCAAGCCTTGGGAGGTCACGGGCACTAAAATCCCACCCAGGCCGCTCTCCTCCAGCCTTGCACTGTGAGGGACCAGAGTACGACCATCTCATCCTTCTGGTGAGCAAAGATTCCCGAGCCGAACTGGGGCCTCCAGCCTGCTCAGGGCTCTCTGCATTGCCCCTTTGGGGATGGAACACAGCAGGAAAACGGAGACACCTGCAACTCTTGGGCTTTGGGTGGTTTTGCCTTCTCATCCCTCCTCCTGCCCCCAGCGAGGCCAGGGTGGCAGTGAGGACGAGCTGCTGTGAACTGCCTCACCAGGTAGCTTTGCTTCCTTGTGCCAGGTCAGACCCTTTGGGGTAGCGCAGTCCCACCAAGGAAACAGGCACCCAACCCTGGCCGCGGCAGACACCTTCATCTGAGCTCTGACCATCCTTGGTGGGCTTGTAGCCGAAGGTGGACCCTGAGGGTATCCACGGGTGAGTTCACCAAGAGGGAACAAGTGTACGCAGCTTGGGAAAGCTGATGTGGGGATGGGGAGCAGAGAAAACACCCCATGTCCCTTCCACAACAAGCAACATCTCACAGGTCTGCTTTGGGTCAGGGGGATTTGGAAGCTTCTCCTATGTTCTCAGGAACTGCTACAGGTTTCTGAAAGGACACTTCATTCAGGATGCTAAAATGACCCTTTTGGACAAGGAAGCACATGGCAGCTGTTTCCTGTGGTTGGTTGGAGACTATTGGTCTGCCAGCGTGGCTCCGTGCAGCTGCCCGAAGCCAAAACGCGATGCTCCATCTCTGCCTCTCTTCCATCCTCGGCCCTGGGCCCTACAGCACGGGACATTATAGCCACAGATCCTGATTTTCACCTTTAGGAGACCACAAAAGGCTCCCTGGATTCATCAGTGATGAAAAGATGGAGGAAACAAGGTGGATGGAGGGCATGGATTTGTCTGCTCGCTGGGTTGCTGGCGCAAGGGACAGGGAATCCCACAGCTCCTCTAGGACTTCCCAGCTCGTGCACCCATCAGAAACCTAAACAGCCCTTGTGTCTTCACCGTTGTGCAGTTATCCCCTCAGAAGCTGCTGCCTCAGCAGCCCTCGAGCGCCCATCACCTGGCCAGGCTTTAGTCCAGCCTCCCATCCAGAGATCCTCAGGGCACCTACAGTTGCTCTGGCCCCGCACCTGAACGCTGCCGAGCCAGCACCAAGCCTCCCACTGAGCATCCTAGAAAACTGCCGGACACCAGCTACAGGAATATGAAGGAGACTTAGGGGGAGCACAGCTTAGTCTTACAAGCAAAGTGAACACTGAAATATTCTCTTTTCAAGCCTGATACGTTTTCCTTTCCCGTGCGCAGCGCCTGCTGGATGTGGAGCCGCTCCACGCGGTTTTGCTGCTCTCTTCTCTGTGCAGTTTTCGCTTCCTGGTTCCCTGCTCCTAGAGGCAATCGTGGGTTGCCTGCCCTGCCAGGGAGCGTCTTTCCAAAGGCTCCTCCCACCTCCTCTTTATTAAAAAAAGTAATAAGATACAGAGCAGCAATAATAAAAGAGGAATAGAAGTGGAGTGACTTATCGCGGGGAGGGGAAAGGGAAGCACATGCAAAGCTAATTAGCCTGATTTCAGCCCGTCCGTGCAGAGGAAGAGAGCGGAAGCGATCCCGTTAACAGCAGCACCCATGGATTAAGCCGCAGGATGTGCCCTGATGGGGCAGCGTTATCCAGGCGCCTTCTCTTTCCCTCTGCTCCCTCGGGAATCTCCCGGCTCCTCGGCACTCGGATGCCGCACGTCCTGGTTTGCTGGCCAAGGGCAGCAAATGAAATAAATGAAATGCTCCTGTTGCTCCTTCCCACCACGTCCTCTGTTCCTGGGACTCTTCCCACCAGGGCCGCTCTCTGCTGTGATCCCTCGTTTGTTTAGATGTCGAGGGCAGTACCAAAGAAGAGAGGGGGCAAAACTGCATCTGCGTGCATGCAGGGCCCTGGCCGGGCATCCCTGCACCACAAGCACCACCTAGAGGGCTGCGAGGCCCCGGGCGCCCTGAGCACCCGCTCTGCCTTCCCGGAACGGGAAGGGAGCCGCTGCCTGCGGAGGACATTGGGAAGGCCCTTTGTGACAGGGGGGCGAGGAAGGGGCCTCGTGGGGGCCGGTGCACAAGGAGAAGGGTTCGGGCGCTGCCTCCCGAGCCTCGATGAGGCGTCGCGTTGTGTTGCTCCAGCGCAGAGGGTCCCTGTTGCAGCATCGCGGGTGGTGCCTACTTGGGACGCTGCGACCTCCGCCAGGAGGTCTTATTTTGGGAGAGCAATTCCAGGTGTCAGAGATCCCCCTCCTTCTGTAATGCCAAGGAAAAGCCCCAAATCTGCGGAGGAGCAGCAATTCCCACACACTGGGTGAAGCATGATTCGATGTAGATGATGGAGGCCACCACGTGGATCAAGCTGGGTCTGTGTCAGAGCTGCTGGCCAGCAGCCTGCCCGTCACCTGCATGCCAAGGAGCGCCTCAAGAAGCCGCTCAGCAGAGCCCAGCAGGGACAAACCACCCCATGTCCCCAGAAACAACCTGCCCTCTCCAGCACCCCGCTGCCCATGCTCTGCGCCCGTGGCTCACGAGGGCTGTGTGACCTCAGGGGGTGCTCGATGGGGCCGCGCACTGCGCAGGCCAGCGTGGCACCCCCGCACCGTGGGAGGAAGCCTGCTCCTCGCGCTGGATGTAGGTGCTGGAGCCCGGGAGCTCGTCCCAGGGCACCATCAGCCTCTCCAGGGCACGCGGCCCTGCCGAGGGATCCTGCAGGTTTTCTTCCTCGTCCCGATGGACAAGGACGTGGCTCTGGAGCAGTTTAGTTGCTGCCTCTGCTTGCTACAGCCTTGGGCAAGCAGCGGGACTGGGAAGGGCCACCCCATGGAGCTGCAGGTAGTGGTGCCAGCTCCGACCACCAGCGCCGTGGGGCCGGCCGCCTCGGCACCGCAGTCTCCACCTAGAGCCTGGTGGGGGGCTCCTCCGGCAGCCCCCTGCGCTCCTCTGCGTCAGGGTTGGACGGGATGGTGAGGGAAAGGCGAGCAGCCGGGGCGTCCTGCTCGTGGAGATGGGGTGTCCTGCTCGTGGAGATGGGGTGACCTGCTCATGGAGATGGGGCATCTCTGCTCATGGAGATGGGCTGTCCTACCCATGGAGATGGGGCATCTCTGCTCATGGAAATGGGGCCTCTTGCCGGCGACACGTTGCCTGGGCTCTGAGTGGGACACGCTCCGGCTGCGCCGTGGCTACCTCTGAGGGCTCCTCGCCTCCCCACAAGGCAGGGAGCCCAGCAGCCTCCGCTGCGGAGGCCCTGGCGAGGAGCAGCTCTCGCGATGGCAGTGGGGATGGCCAGGTCCTGGGGCGCCAGCAGCGGAGCCTGCGGCACGGCCACGGTGGCTCCTTCCAGCTCTCCACCGCTACCAGCGTGCGCGAGGTCGCTCCTCGCCTGCCCGCGGCGCACATTCCTCCCTGCTGGAATCCGGCTCGCTGCACATGCTTGGATAGGTTGCGTTTGGCCCCTGGTGACTGTGCAAAATGTAATAAACACCCTGTGATGGAACTGGGACTCTTCTCCAAAGGCACTCTTGGAAGCTGTGAGCGTTTTGGCCCAAGCAAGTCTCCTTCCTGCTCTCTCCTTTCCCAGGTTTTTCATGAGGATGGATGTGCATAGCTCAGGATGCTCCTCTGAGCCATCTCCTTCCTTGTGGGTCTGGCCTTGTGGCTGCTTCAAGGGACTTTGGGACTGTGGCAAATCCAAGGGTTTGGAATTCTTTTTTTCCTTACATGTAATGTGTCTTCCAGCATTTTCCTAGACAAATGTGTTAGCGTTGTGTCTGCTGTGAATGAACTGGACAAATCCGCAATTAAATCAAATTGAAAACAGCAATGGAAAGATGTCTCGCTGGTTTTGCAGCGGTGCTGGACACTGCTTACAGGTTAGACCCTTCCCAGGATCCCGTTCGGAGCTGCATATGGATTTGCCCATCTCCACTTCTGTCAAACCACAAACCACTCCTCGCTGAAGACCCAGACCACATCCCCTCCAGATTGCAATCATGTTCAGGGGGAAAAACCAGCCTGCCTTCGGCAGCAACCCTGTGCATTACTTACATCTCCCATCTGCCACAGCATCCACTTTCTTGACTATTTCTGGCAGATTTATCCCTACAAACCTTCTGCCCCAGAGAACGGCTCCTATCACCGAGAGACTTAAGTTGCTTGCCCAAGTAAACAGGAACTCTGGGGGAAAGGAGGGATTTCAACTCATTCCTCCCAAACCTAGGCGCTCAGCAGTGCTCCACAATTCTCCCTGCACCCTGATCTAGAGCAGGGCACTGATTAATTCATTCTTCATTACCTAATGCCACCTTTACACCCCAAGAAGGGATTCTGTCTCAGTGTCCTTGTGGCTGATGGAAATTACCATCCCCATTCCCAACTTCCAGGAAGGGAAATGATGGAGCAGACAAGAGAGCAGCTACCCAGATTCAGACGATGATTCCGGCTGGAGTTACGCTCCGTGCTATCACTAATGCAATGCAATATATCATATCACTAATAGGACGCAAGAGAGGGCAAAGCCAAAGGAACCCAAGTGAAGGGGCTCATGTCACCAGTCCGTGTGACAGGCCCTAGGTTTGGGAGCCAGTGTCATGGAAGGGGGTGGGAAAGGACGGGACGGGCTGCCTCGGCCACCCTGCTGGCGTCACCAGGCATCACCAGGAGATCCACAGCCAGGCCCAGCCCAAGGGACGTCAGGAGAAGGCTGAGCCTCTGTGGACCTCAGGGGTGTAAACAGTTACCAGGGGCTGAAGAGTGACGGGACCCAAAGCCTGGGGAGGTGGCTGGACACGCGGCGCCCACCTCCCACGTCCTGGTCACACATACATCCTGTCCTTTCCAACCTGCGGAGCTCCTCGCTCCACACGCCCTCTCACCAAGATCTGCCAAAAGACACTTGCTAAGAGTCACTTGAAAATTACCCAGGATATTTTACTAAAAAAAACGTAAAGAAAACCCCACAAAATCCCACCTATCTTCAGCAAATGCCTGTTAAGAGACAGCCTTGGTGCAAACCACGGTTCAACTGACAGGAGTTGGGGCTATGCAATGGAAACAGCCCTTCTGCAGCCTGGCACCGATGTCCTTCCAAACGCAGGGGAACGTCGGATTTTGCCTCTGCCCAGGTTCACGCACGGCTTTTGCAGCAGGCAGCTTTGCTCTGCACATCCAGATGCGCCGCGTTATGTTTTTTGTTGTTTGCTTAAAAAACGGTCTCGCCCTCTGTTTGATGTGTTGTTGGGAACGGTTGCTAAGGGGAGCGGTGTAGGTTACAGCCCCAGTGATGCCCACTCTAAGAATACCCTCTGCTATGCATAGCTCGGACGCAGACACATCTCGGCTATAAAGAGCACGGAGGCTTCAACAGAGGAACACTCCAACTTATGTTACACACGGAGGGGTTGGGACACATCGCTTAAAAACACCAACCACCGCCAAAAAAAAAAAACAACTGACCATCATAAGTAGGTTGCAAGGCTGAAATTAAGCATGTTTAAGGCTGAGATTAAAACTAAAACAAGCAAAAATCTATCGCAGGAGACTTTCTTTTCATTCCTGAATCAAGGGGGTGTTTAGAAAGGGGCAAAGAAACCGCATGCATGTTGTGTTCTCAACCATTCCCTGGGCCCAGTTTGGATGTGTCCGTTCTGGAGGTTCATGCTAGGACCAACCTCAGGCTCTGGACCTGCCTGTCCAGGCCCGTAGCTTCCACTGATGTTAACATGCTGTAGTTGCTCCCTCTGGCCTGCGCTCATCATAGTGGAGGAAAAGGCACCTTGACCATAGAAAAAGCAGCTCACTAGCGTGTTAGACTTGGCAGTGGTGCTTCTGCTAAGAGAGAAAGACATTTGAACCTGGCAGGTATTTCTCCTGAGAGAAATAACACAACAGAAGGAGAGCATGGGCTCTTTTTTCTGTGTCTCAGTGCTCTCCCTGTGCATGCTAGATGCTAGAAATACCCCTTGCACAGAGGAATCCCCTGCTCTCTGCACGTGCAACCATTGCCTGGGAGCTGAAGCTCACTCCACGTGCCACTGCTGGTGGCCTTAAGGACCTCTTTGGACTTCTATGCTAAGGAAATGCATTCTCTGTGCGGATCCAAGGAAACGGTGAATGCTGGGAAAGGTAGCCTGGGGGGAAAGGGCAGCATCACCCTTTCCCACCACAGAAGGAGTAAAGACAACGGGTACCAGTGAAGGCAACGGGCACCGTTTGCACCAGCAGCACAAGCACCCGCCAGCCCCGCGCGGCCACTCGACGGCTGCAGATGCCAGACAGCGCAGGCTGCAAAACCCGTCGTTTCTGCAGTGGTCCCGTCGGCCATGGGGCCCGCAGAGTCTTGGGGGACACGCGGGGCCTTGGGGGACCCGCGGCTCCGCCTGGCGCTGCCCGGGCACTAAGCCAAGATGCGCCCGGGCCACGTCTGGGTGCACAAACAAGCGCCCCCGGGAGCTCCTGCAAAACAGCAACATCTGCTGGCAACATATGGGGGTCCGGGACGGGCGGCGAGCGGCGGGGCCGGCCAGACCCGCGCTGCAGCGCCGCGGCCCTGAGCGGATCAGGCCACAGGGCATCTTTATCCCTGTTTATCACACCCCGGCACGGTAATTCCCAAGCCGGCCCGTGTCCAGCTCGCAGAGCTCCTTACGTTTTGGGAGGCGATTAGTCTGAAAGGTGCTAGAGAGACGCAAATCCAGCTCTGCGCTTTATGCGGGTTTTTAATTAATGGGAATTTATTGCAAAATGGCTGCAAAGCCTCTGCAAAGGCCCGGCTGCAAGGGAGGCTGGGGCCGGCGCTGGGCAGGTTCTCAGCCCGATGCTGCCAGGGCCCTGGTTTCACATCAGGACATGGGGACAGCTGCGACGGGTCTTTCACACTTCACAAGCTGGGCCCTTTCCAGCTGGGGCTAGCGAGTCCGAATGTGTTGCAAAAACTGCAGTCTTAGGGCTGACCAAAATATTTCACAAATTTGTGTGAATCCGCCCAATTATCCTGGCTGGAAAACGCAGCAGGGTGTGTGGCAAAAGTCAAAATACTTGACTATCAGACATGAAATGCTGAATTATTGAATTTCAGATAACACTATACTTTTGGCCTGTACTAATCTGCGACCTTTTGCCACGTCAAGATATTTTTTAAAAGCCAAGCATTTGGGGGCTGAACAAATCACTGTGCATTTGTCTGTCCTCTTCCAAATCCGTTATCTGCACAGTCTGCTCACTCTGCAGCCACATTCCCTGCCATTTTCCAACACAGGCATCACGTCCCCTGCCCATGCACGGACATCACGGAAACCTATGACATGTTTCCGAAGAGCCCTGCAGGTTTCTCTGGAGAAATTAAGTGTTTTTCTCCCTGTGGTCGTGCTGCCACTATTTTCCATAGTGATTGCAACAAACCTGATCTGCCCGTTACACTTGGACAGAGCTGGATGCTCGTGAACACAGCCCTAAGTTGTCTCATCCTGCTCTAGAATCACTTGTGAAATAAAGTGAGCAGAAGAAAATCACTGCTGGGTAAAAGCGACTACCAGGTGTGTGCGGTGTGTGGGAAGGCTCAAGGCTTCCACATGGGAAAACCGGATGGGTGAGAGATGCTGCAGGGAGAGGGGCTGGGCTGGACGCCCACAGGGCCGACCACTTCCAAAGGGATAAGCAAAGAAAAACGGAGCACACACTTTGTGAGCCTACCTTGACTGACCTTCAGTACTGACTTTCAGCCTGGAACGTCATCGGAAATGCCGTGTTTCCATCGCTACATGCTATTCCCACCTGAACATCACAGAGGTTCACTAGAATGATTGTTCGCAGCAACCCCAAACCGATGGTCTCTTCTGATTTTCTCTGTCTTTGCCCAAAATAAAGTGGGCAGCAGCTAGCCTGAGGTTTCTAGAGCAGTAAAAGACACTCCGCAATGACAAGCAAGCCATAGGAAGAATTCACTCCGGTTTGGTAATGTTGTCTTTAGAGAAAACAGAAATGTAGAAGAGTTTCTTCTCCTGCCAGCCATGGCTTCACTCAGCCCTGGTACAGACGCTGGGCTCTTCCCTGGGGACCTATGTTTTAAACCTTATCTTTCCAGCAAAACGATCCCTGCACCAGGACGCTTACATGACTTGCTCAGAGCTCCACCCATGGCCAAGCCTCCCGAGCTATAGGCTGGCAGCACGCTCTTAAAAACCTCTAATCCTAGGAGACAGAAAGCAACATGACATGAAAAAATATTAATACGTAAAAAAATGACAAGTGTATCAGCCAAACAGTTGTGTGGTGCCTAGCCATTAAATTAAACTTAATAACCCTTCCATTGTGGTGATGGGAAATAAAAGAGATGGATGGCTCCCTCGAGCTCCTGCGGATCACCGAGTTCCCTTTCCAGAGACGTTGTGTTGTCAGACGAGGCTGGGTGAGTCTTGCCAGGCTCTGCAAGGGGCACCAGTGGGAAGATGTCCCGCTACCACCCCCTGAAAGCCAGGGAAGGACTACTCTTCATGGGAGTTCCCAAGCCTAACACCAGGAATCCTAATGTCAGCTATCTCCTCATTCCTCTCCCAGTGCTGCTGCAGTGACACATGTCTGAGGAGGCTCCCTGGCTGCCCAACAAGGGCTCTCCTTGCAGGAGGGAGCTTTCTGTGCTCGTCTTCTCCTCTTTGTGCTGTGGTGGGTCCTTATGATCACTGGAGAACCTTTCTGGACATGGCTGGTGCCGGCTCCAGTTGCCTCTGGCAACCCTGCTGCGATAGGAAACAAGCTGCTGAGTCCTGCAGGAGAAGGCAGGACTCCTCGGAACTGGAGGGGCAACAGTTTTGGTGAGGAGGAGCAGACGGACTGGGAAGGATGGGGATGGGTAGCAGGGAAGCTAAAGCTGCTCTTTGCAGGTCATCTCTCCGGGTCGTGCTCTCTAGACTAACGGGACCTGAAGAACCCAAGGGTCTGCTGGTGTCTCAAGGGTTCCACCCCAAAAGACTGTCCAGTTTGCACTTCTGGCAACAGCAGAACCCCCAAACCCAAGCTGCCCCTGCATGCAGCTGTTTGGTTTTCACTTTTCACCCCAAAGCAGGGACGTGGCTCTCACAGAGAGATCCGCGTGTCCCAGGTCCTCACAAGTGCGTGTGTGAACGGACAGCGCTCACACGTCAGGCCTGGGACTAATCTCCTGGATGCTCTCCTAGTTCTCAAGCAGAGGACCAACTCTTTGGGGGTAAAACCTATGCCAAGAACAGCATGCCTTGGCTGCATTCTTTCTTGCACCAAATTCTCCTTAAAAATAGCTTTCTTCCCCTTAAAAGGAGACAAGGGCTTAATTTAAACCTAATGAGAATGGGCAGACCAGCATGGTGACTTGCCTGCTCACTCTCTTCGAGTCGCTTTGCAGGAGACCTGGGGCCACATCAAAGGGCTGCGGTCGGAGGCGCCGCGGGCTGCGTGCTCGCTCGCTCCGCGGCAAGGACAAGGTCACAAGATTTAGGCACAATCCAGGGGCAACGTTTTAGCAGCAATGACATCCGGAGCAATGACATCCCCCAACCGCCCGGCACGCTGTGCCAGCCCACCTGCTTGAGCTGCTGCGACAGGAGCCGGACAGGGCAGCTAATCCAGCTGCAGAAGAACTTCTCCCCCCTCTCCCCCTTCCCTTTCTTTTTCTGCTCAGTTATTTTTCAGCTGGATCAGTTCCTCAGTCTGATTCATGTCACAAAAGCCTTGGTCAGGCCTGGGCAAAGACGGCAGGGCAGGGGTGGAAGAACCAACAGGGATGGACAGGAGCAGCCTAACTGGGCTCACAGAAGGAGTTCTGCTGCCAGAAGGTCAAACCACAACTTCAGCACAGCCAGGAGGCTGAAGAGCTGAATCCCATCAGATGAAGAGATGCCACTCTGGGTCTGCCCACAGTAATTATTCCTCCCTGGACTGCTCCCGGGACAGCTCTGCATCTCGCCAGACTTCGCTTCCAGCCAATCTCAGGGCCTGTCTCCCTGGTCCCGCGCATCGGGGAGCCACGTGCTCAGCGGACGTGCCTGCCTCTTGCTGCCTCGTGGCTGCCAAAGCAAAGGGCTCCACCAGCACAAACCCCACGGGCCGCGAGCCGGGGAGCGGTGAGGAATGGAATTTCCCTGCGCCGGACTTGTCTTTTCCTCCATCTGTTAGTCCCATCAGGAAGGGCGATTGGAGACTCCTCACGCCGCTGATCCGGCAGGTTACCCCTCGTGCATACTTACTGTGTTACCACAAAAGACATTTATAGCGCAGAGGACAAGGGCTGAGGGCTACACGCCGCACACACGTGCTTCTCCTCACCGCTCCCGGGGCCGAGTCCTTCCCTGCTCTAATTTCCTTTCTCCAGAGTCACGGTGCGCGCGAGATCAGCAAGTCCCCGAGCCCTTCCTGAGCGTGAGATGAACCACAGCAGAACAAAGCAGACAACACCCAGCCTTGCTCAGCCCTTCATCCTGCAGCTTGCTCTGCATATCGCAGGAGGCTCTGTGTGAGCTCGCGCTCTCAGGAATTAGCTCTCTCAGGAATTACCTCTTTCAGATCCAGGCAGAGGGAGATGGAAAAACCTTTCCAAGGGTAAAGACTGATTCCTAACGCAACAATCTTAAGATCCCTGAACGTGGTAGATACCCAAACCTACCTGACTACTGGCTGCTTAGCAGCTTCCCTCTCATTCCCACAAGAAATTGCAGGAAACACCTTCCTTAAAATACGTGTTTCTAGGCCATGTTTCCGTTTGCCATTTTGGGGGAAAAAATGGCAGTATTTCCAGCGAGTGCTGCTATTCTGGATGCTTGTAGGAGGACAGAGACCTCCAGCAGTGTCACAGCCATGTTAGAATCACAGAATCATGATGGCTAGAGAAGACTTTCGTCAAGTCCAACCGCAAACCCATCAGCACCACATCTGTTAACCATGTCCCATGCGTTATCCATGCAGGACACCAGGGACATCTGTCTCCTCCTTTGACTGGTAGCTGCACCGAACTGTCATTCACCAAATGGAGGCAGGGATTGTCCCCATGGAGTAAGGTCTGTGTTGGTGGGAGAACAAGGGAGCTTCTTCTCTCTGGTGCCCATAGCTCTAAACACAACAGAGGAGGTCTCCAGCGAGCAGGAATAAGCAGGAAGCTCATTCCAGCATTACATCCATAGCAGGATCAGAAGCACTGGTGATCACCACGTGCTGTTTGCCCAAGAGATGATTCCACCCGCACAGGGCACTCACAGCCTGGCACAACCTGAGCCAGGAGCAGCCACAGTGAGGAGCTCCAGCAAGAGCAGCAGATGCTCCAAAACCGGAGCACTCTGGGATACCAAACGTGCACAAAGCACAGTCAGGGGTGAAATGAGAGTTGCTTTATGCCTGTGCTGCAGGTGACTTGTGTGTGTGAGGAACAGCAAAATGAGTATAAAATAAAGTAACAGGCCAGTGAACAGCCCCTGGGCAATAGGACTTCAATCTTTGCTTTCCTGTCCCTATGTCCAAGGGGCCTCCTTGTCACAACAGCACCAGATTGCTCCCATTTCGCTGGGAACAACCTTCCCCTTCCCTTGAAAGCAACGTGTGGCAGAGTGACGGGCGGGCGACATTCACATCCAACTCCCAGACCAGCAGGGTTCTAATGGTCTCGTGCCAGCCGGACTTGCAAGGTCGCAACACCCTCAGGGACCTTGTGTCAACCCAAGTGTCCCAACATCAGCACCAGACGCATGCCCACACAGAACAGGACAGGCCCAGGGAGGACGGGCATAGCAGGGGCAGCCCAGATGTTCAGATCATCTCCTATCACGCTCTTACAGCTTCCCCATCCAACATCAGCCTGCAATGTCCTAAAAGAATCTGGATCAGCCTCTACTTTAAGAAGCAAGCGAGATGCACCACCACCTTCCCAGTGCCTCCTGCACAACCCAGTATGCTATTTCATCCTCCATGGATTTGAGGGTGGCCTTGCATAGCTAACAGCATGCTGAAGCTGACATGGTATTAGCAGCTTTAATCTCTACCAGCCTTGACCAGGTTTAGACAGGTCATTTCAAGTAGAAAAATAAAGGAACCATCAGTCTCGTAAGTGTCCACACACAACCAATGAGCTGAGTTTAAGGAGACAAATTCAAGGTTTCAACGCAAGGTTTCTACTCCCCATCTCTTGTCTCCAGGAAGGGAGGGAGCCAGAGGTAGGAGAACCATGAGATCCTTTCCAGAAAACAAACCCAACCACACAGCAGCAGAACAGCAACCCCGTGCCCCTAACAGACTGCTGCCACGGCAGGACAGCCCCAGCTCCCACCATGCACTATTAGCAGGGGCTAATTAGCAGAGCCGCTGTTTTTTTTTCTCCTGCCTTTGCTGTCTCTGATGGTTTTAGAGCAGGACAACCAACCGGCGCCGCATATACCAATAAACAAGTCACCCAGAATAATCAGCAGATCCACAAATGATGACTGTCTGGGTTGCAAACGCAACCGGTGCAGCTGCAAGCCACACGGGACAACAAGGCCAGCGCTTAGAAAGCAGGAGGAGCCATGGGCCAGGCCCTGCAGCCAAGAGCCTACTCTGGCATCCTGACTTCATTTGTTAACCCTGGTGTTGGGAGGTGTGGGAAGACAGCAAGAGAGATGGGCCTTGGCTGAGGACAGCGGGAAGGACCCTCCACTCTCAGTGCCACATTCTCCTCTCTCAGTGCTGCAGAGATGTTGTCACAGGGAACATGTTCACCCTAAGATGGGCCCTGGTGTGAGACAACAGATTTTCACATAGAACTCAATAAATGGAAACAAACAGTAACTGGATGATGCCCACAATGTTACACTGTCTATGGCAACCATGAAAAATGCACATAAACAAAACCACAGAAGCACTTTTGTTCTCTTCTAACAAACTGGGCACAAATGGAATTTGGTCAAAGCTCAGCTCTTACAGTTTATGGTAAGAAGAGGCTGGATGCAGCTGCAGGGATCTAATTAGCTAAAGATCTCATTACCTGCAACATGTTGAGGAGCAGGCTCCGGAATTTTGTTCCTTCCACCATGAAGAGGGCCATTTTGTCACAAAGCTTGGCAGCTGTGGAAGCAAAGCTGCGGTCCGTCACTGCCTTCTGATAGATGGTCTTGACGATCTCACCCAGCATCTCCTCAGAGTTGGTGGAGTTCTGGGCCTCCTCCATGAATGTGGTGAGCTTGGAGTCAACATCGCTGCTGTTGTTCCTCATGCTGTTGAGGATTTCAATTAATTTGTCCATTTTGTTCTTTTGGGGATTGGTGGTTTCCACCGTGACTTCGTCCTGGTCCGTGAAAAGGGAAAGACAAGGCGTCTGTTACACAAGGAAAAAACAGAGAGATCAGCCCCTGTTCTTTGAGAAACAACAAAAGGGGAAGGGAGATTGAGGAGACATATAAACAGACAGAAAAATCAAGGCATCTTCAAGGCATAATAGCTGCATATATAAAGAGCAAATGCACATGCATTCAAAGGCATGCATTTCCAACATGCAGTCTCATATGTTCAGGTTATTTGTGCTCATTAGAAATGCCCACACAAATGCACTTTCCAGTCTGAAAACAGCATCTTTCTGAGTGCCACAGGGGGCAAAGGGAGATTTTATCTCAGAATTCCTCAGAAATGTGAGGCTGAAGATTGTTTCCAGAAAGGATTTCTCCTCCGTCACTTGCATGCAATACTTTTGTTATTGTTGGGTAGTTGGAAGGAAGGGGGAAAGATAAGGGCATTTCAATTCATTATCTAGATAACTGGATATCAGCTTTAAGTAGCTGACTCAAAATATACAGCACTCAAAGTCTAAGCTTGGCATTTAGCTCTTTAATTACTGAAAGACAAAGTGCCTTTTTTTAGACCTCTTTGGAAAGCAGATGAGCTCTGCAGACTGGGATTTGGGCAGCTGGGATCAGCAGTCAGAGGGCGAGGGTCTGTGTTAGGGCTTGCTTGTGCACTGGCCTTCTGAGAAGGTCTTCTGCAGGTGTTAGGGAGGGCTTCATGGCCTTCTTGGGCAACTCAAGGTGAAGGCAACCTCAGCCAAGGAGCCACATGCAGGTGAGCCCCAGCAATGTGTCAATAATTTACCCTGCTTGAGCAGGGGGGTTGGACTAAATGATGTCTAGAGGTCCCTTCCAACCTCAACCATTCTGTGATTCTGTGATTCTCTAATAAAAAGCCTCATGGAGAAGCACAGGGAGACCTGAAGGCAAGTGTTGACCCTGGGAAATTAGAAGAGAAGCTGGTGTGCTCATGGGAAGCTCCCAGCAAACCCAGCCCTCCCTTCATGTGGAAAACAGGCAGGCTCATGAAAAGAAGAAACACAAAGGGCCTCTAAGGTGTAGTACCTTTTCTTTTAGTCTCCTCCGCAGCCTGTCTTTGGAAGACTGGAGCAAATTGATCTTGGGCCTTTCCCCGATGCGCTCGTGAATACTGTCTTTCCGCTTGGTTTCCGACTCCGGGGTGAACTGCTGAGACTGCTTCTCCCCTGGCTCCGGGCCCCGGTGCGTCTCTAAAGGAATATGCACTGTGCAGACGGAGGTCTCCTCGATTTTCAAACTCTCAGTCTCTTTGGCGTTTCTGTGCGTTTCTTTGTCATTGGGCGAGTGCTTCTGGTTGTGGTGCCATCTCCGGTTCTGGCTGTAGCCGTGGTGGCCCGTCCGGCCTGAGGAGTGAGGGGCCTGGCCTCCCTGGTAGAGCTTCTGGTGTTCCCGGTTGTGTTTGGTGCCACCTTGCTGATGATCTGTGTGCTGCTGAGATTTGTTTCCTCCGGGAAGTCTCTGCTGTCGCCTGGAAAGACCAAAACAGACGTTAATAGGTGCCGGTCCCTCACCTTTTTGCTGCTTGCATCTGTAGCAGAGGAGCAATGAAGATGAGGAAGACTTTCTCTGAGAGGGTAAATTGAGGCATTGTTAATCATATTTACGCTCCAAAAAAAGCCTCATTCACACAGTGCCAGTAGCATCAGAGCTCTGATACCCTACAGCAACAGCTGATAATTACCGGGTCATTTTGGAGGCAATCAAAGAGGAAAAAAAGTGCAAGCACGAAGCAGAAAATACAATTTTTCTCCCTGCTAGTGCCCAGCTGAGCCATGTGAGACGGAAACGACTTCACAAATAATAGCCAGTGATTTCAGCCCTGCTGTATTCCTGTGGATTATCCCAGCAGCCCAGGCTCATACCAGCTCCTACATTTCCAAACCCTGCTGAGCACCTACATGAAATGCAGCCTGGATGAATAGAAGGAACCCAATCCCAGATCCCGGTTATACAAGACTTGAAAAACCACACGCTTTGGTAGGCAACATGAGGTGTTGGTTTGGTGGCACACCAGTGCTACACCAACCTGCCCCATTTGGTCAACACATCTTCTGTCTCCTCAGCAGCCCATGGCGGGGTCGATACTGTGGAGCCTCCACCCCATCTGACTCATGTCTCTACATCTCCCTTCAAAGCCAGGCCTATTTCAGTGGAGGTTTTCAGGAGCAGTTAGATAACGTTACTTGAGTGCCTAGGAAAAGCTCTCCCTGGTTTGGGGGATAGGTGAAGCTTTGACCCCAAAACGGGGTGGCCTGGGCTAATCCCGCCTCGTCAACAGGAAGCCAGGCAGAGAAGAAACATCACAAGCCGTTTTCTCCTAAAGCCGAAAGCAGTGGCCTTTTGTCTTGTAGTTCCAAGGACTGGCACCTCTGTTGTACCCCAGCACATGCTGCTGTTTATTAACTGCTCAGTTAGCAACAGGGTTTTAAAAGTGCACCAGGAATTTCCGAGAGAGAAAAGAAGAGCAAGAGCAGAGGTGCCTCCACCAAACGTTCTCCGCTGCCGTTCCTATCCGAGGAGCAGACTGACAGTAGCTCCCTGCTATTCTTACAAAATAAGCCCTCTCCGCACACATCCCCGTTTGTGGAACTCTCCCGGAGCCCTGTTTGCACACCAGAGCTTGCCAAACGCGGCCGGCTCCCGGCGAGGGGCCGGGAAGGAAGCGCTGCTGTTGGGTGAAACACAAATGCCGTGGCCAGTAATTCCCTCCCTCCTTATGTGGCTGCAGATTGCAATGGTTCACCCCTGGGGGAAAAGAAGAGCGAGGAAGGCACAGGCTGGATGGTCTGAAGAGACCAGCTCTGCCCTTCCGTGGCTGCTGCCACCGCTGCCATGTCACTCAGCATCGCCACGTCTGCAAAGGGAGGGGACACCCAAGACACTGAGGGTTTGCTTTGGTGACCTGCTTGCAGCGGCTGCCTCTGCTGCATGTATATGGTCTTGCCCTTAGATCACGTACAGGCAACTGGCTTGGACGTCTCTCCCACTGCCAGCGTGGGCAGCCAGCACGGGCAGCCTTGCATAGGAGACAGAACACGAATATGGCTCTGAGCAGAGTGATACAGAGATTCAGCAGGCCCAAGGAGGAGCAACTGCCCACAAACGATTTGCACACGAGGATGCAAAGACACTCAGAAGGGGCGAGCAAAGCACCCGCTCCGGCTCCGAGCCCCTTGCTGCAGGCAGTAGCCTAGATGGCAGGTCCCCTAAAATCTGGCAGGCAGTGGGGAATGCTTTAGCAGCATCTGTGCTTTTGCTTCCCGAAGTTTGCATTTTTTGCATATGTTTGCCCGGTGTGGCAGGCTCCTCAGGAGCAGACACTGTTGCACTAAACTGGAAAAAAAAAAGAAAGTTGAAGAGCAAGAAAATTTTCCTCTTGTTTCTTTCTACAGGAAGCTGGAGCTGGAGGAAATTCCTGCCAGCAGATGCAGCCAGAGAGTGTCTTGCATCCTCCAACTGAACTTGGCCGTTTCGGATTTCCAAACGGGCTGTCAAGATTATCAATGTCTGCAACACACACACACACGCCCAAGAATACCGAAGGAAGTTTAAAGGTCTCCGTCTTGCAGGAAGGCAAGACGTGGGGCACGGGAGGGCCCGCCTGGCTTTGCAGCCCTTCACAGTGGGGTCACGCCGAGGCAGTGAAGAAGACACAAGCAGACTGCTGTCCTTGGTGGACATGGCATGGGGTTCACCTCCTTCGGCGTCAACAAGGCGGGGTTCTGGGCATGCCAACGCTCCTTCTCTCCTGTACATTTATTTCCTCCATCAAACTGCCTTCCAAAACTACACCATGAAGTGAAGTCACTGATTTTTGAGCCCGGCTTTTCCCGAGGGACGGGGCAGATGTGCAGCCCTCTAACGAGGAGAGGCTGCCGGCGGCCGGCCGGGACAGCGCTGGGTTAGCAGCCGCCCCGCGGCAGCTCCCTGCTGCCTCTGGCCTTGTCAACACTTGCTCGGGCGCCCGCTGGGTGCTTCAGTGTTCAGCTCCTTACAAGGCCCTGGGGAGCCGCGCGGAGACTCGCAAGGGAACCTCTCCAGACTCGGCAAACTCAGAGACAAACAGGCGGACGCACAAGACGCGGAGCCATGGAGCAGCAAACGGTTGTGCAGCAGCAACCCTACGACTCTTGTGTTGCTACCAGTTTTGTAGCCGCTATAATCCTGGTCTCATCCCTTAACCCAAATTCCCATGTCTGTCTGGATAAATAGCATGGGGTATTTTAAACATTTCACATAGCAATTAATTTTATTTTCCTAGCAGAGATCTGCAGGGCTGTGCTCAGCGTGGTTGGACGAAGGAAGTGGCCATTCACAAATACCCTTCAATGGTCAGTGGCTAAGCGGCCTCCAGCCTTGCCTGCCAAACCCATCTGCCCATCAAGTCTGTATTCTTTGGCATCCTCACGAGTTAAAACCTACTTTCAGAGGCCAACTGGCTCCCAACCATAGAGACCGAGAGTTTATGCTTGGCCAGCATAGGAAGAACAGGCTTGTTCTTGGTGGCAGTGGAAGGAATTTGTGTTTAGTCTCAGACCATCAAATCCGGGTTTCTGAGATACTGAACATGTTTTTTTTTTTTCAAGCTGAATGGCAGAGGGGAGAGGGGGAGAGAGAGAGAGAGAGAGAGAGAAGGAGACGGGAGAAGCTTTCCTGTTTGCGGGAGCTCACAAGCATTTTATGAGCACAGATTCTCCACATAAAGTTTTCCTGGCATTTCTTTGTTTCCTCTCGGTAATGCAATCACACAAACTGCTCCATAAATGCAGAAAGAGCAAAATGCTCCTGCAGACTGTCAAAATAAAAGTTACTTGAAACCCTTATCTAGCACTAAGTCATCCTGTGCTTAAATCTGCAGGAGTTGGGGTGCTCCAATGTCGCTTGTGCTCACTGAGGTTTCGCTCGCCTCTCGTCTTGGCCCTCCCAGCTTCACCACTCAGGTTCTCTATCAGATGTGGGTTCTTACTCCTCATGTACCAGTGACACCACAGTGATAGCAAAAGGGGCAATGGGTCCCAGTTGAAGCCCAGGCAGCTCCATGTGGCCGTGAGGAAGAACTTGTTTGGTGTGAGGGTGCCCGAGCCCTGGCCCAGGCTGCCCAGGGAGGCTGCGGAGGCTCCTGCTCTGCAGATCTCCCAACCTGCCGGGATGGGACCGGGTGCCCCGAGCTCTGGGTGTCCCTGCGGGAGCAGGGGCTGCGCTGGATGAGTTCTAGAGGTCCCTTCCAACCTCAGCCACTCTGTGATTCTGAGATATCTGCTGCATTTCATCTCCAAGTCTTGCATGGGGGAGATATCAGCTACACATGACATGGTTTCTAGTTAAGAAGGGGGAAGGCAAAATGTGTTGCTGCATTTAGACAGAACCAGGAAGTGGCATCAGGGATGGCCGTTCTTCCTAAAACCAGCCCCACGCATGTGGAAAATACAGAAATGACCCAGCCTGTTCCCACTACCATAAATTGCTTGAAACGCCATTTTTTCTAAAGACCCAACAATATTCCAAAACAAATATTTTCGGCTTAAGGACTGAAAGAGATGTAACATCAAAACACCTAAGCGAAAGAGGACTCCTAAAGATTCCTCAGTTTGGGGCTTTTCCAGTAAAACGGGGACAGGAAAGGACCTCTGCTCTTGGACAGCAGAGTTGAAGCGAGAAGCAGCCGAGCAGGCGCCAACGCGAACTGCAGCTCAGCCAGTGCCCTGGGGTGGAAAACACCAAGAGTTAAACAAGTTGGGAAAACAGAAAAAGCACTATTAAAAAAAAGGCAAAGGAAGGAAAATGGCAAACAAGCAGCGATGTCCGTGACTTGGCAGCAGGTGAGGGTGTGGAAGATAATCCAGCACTCTGGCAGAGCCTTGTTTTATGCTGTTGTCCTCTCAACACCCTGGTGAAGCAAATGAAGCTCCACTTTATAGAAGAAAAGCCAACAGAGGGAGAATGGGGCCCATCTTTTAAACCTCTTTAGATGTTTGCCTGTACAGCTCTCGCTGCAGATTAAACTGACAGAAATAATCTTGTGTTTGCTCAAGGACAGGCGCGTGGACGCGGACCTGATGGTTCAGTTGACTCAGGATAACTCCCTTAGCTTAACCTGGCGCCGTGGGAAGCTGAAGTCACTTCCAAAAGCAGGATTTTAGGCTTGCAATGCCAAAGGCCAAAATAGTTTATGCTGTTAAAAGATCTGGGCCCGAGTGATTTCTGTCAGAAATAACAGACGTTTCCACCCATGATCTGAAGACCTTCGGGATCCATGGGTTCCTCTGAAGGGTCCCGAAAAGGTAAAGCAAAAAAGCAACCCTAACCCTTGCTGTGCTTCCAAGCCTCCAGCAGCAGAGTTCAGGGAAACAACATCCACTAAGATCTTCCTTTCCTCTTCACAATAAGCTCGTGTGTGTGCTGAGCACACACATCTTGAAATCTCCGTGGTTTATGGCACCATGGAAAGGAAATCAGTGAGTACAGCCAGACTTCTTCAGCTCTGTGGAGATGCTATCTGGAGAGCACAACGGTCTCTCTTACCTGCTCCCTTTGATGTCAAATAACTGTTTTCGCTTCGAGGGTCAAACTCTGGTTCAGCTCAAGCTACCGACAAAACTCCCACCGACTTCAACGGGACCAGGAATTTGGCCATCAGTCAATGCGGAAACTAAAGAGACTTTCAGAGCTACAAAGAAACTGCAGAAACGCTGAAATCAAGGGGAGACAGCCAGGGTGGCCGAGCTGCAAATAGGAGGGTATCATTTGTGCCATCGTTTCTCCACTGATTTTTTTTTTTTTTAATTAACAAAATGAGATAGCTTTCAACAGACTTCAGATCAGACAAACGTCTGCTCTGGTGGAGGAGCCTATGCAAACAGATCTAAGACCCCAGCTGTCCCCGTGATTACCAGCCGACGTGCTCAGAAACACGGGATTCCTGTGAGTTCTGCTACGTGGTTTGCTCCCAAGGAAAGGGGCTGGAAAGCCCAGGGCTGGGGAAAATAACTCCAGACACGTGCACAGCTGCGGCCTAAAACCCAGTTGCTCCGTCCCGTCAGCCCTGCTCATCCCTCTGGAGCTAGACGTGTCCTCCGCAAGCTCGCACCATTTGTCTGGCATGTTGAAAGCCTGAGGACAATGCGGGCTCGCATTCTCCTGGCAGGCGCGTGGAGATTTGGTTAGGCAATTCCTGTAAATACGGAGAGTTCAGTCGCTCCCATCCCTGACAGCCTCTGGAAAATTCCCCCCCCCTGATGCGGAACAGCCCGTGTGCTTCAGGACAGGATGCTCTGGGCATCCCCAGCAGTGCTGGGGGATTTGCATCTGGTAAAACTGTCCCAATGTCCTGACTGGCTTCCATGTGAGATAACCCTCCTGTGGGACACGCCAAGCTCCTCACAGGGAGGACGATGTTTTTGTCCTGCTTTCGTGCAGTGTCTGAGAGCTGGGGCCACCACCACGGCCACGCAGCAGTTAACAGCAAATAGCTGCTCACGGCCACTTTGGCAAGAAGCTGAGACTTAGCACTGGTGCCGTGCCCAAGGTCTAACCTTCTGCTTCCTGTTCATCTTTCTGGTGCTTGAATGAAAACACTCCTTGCCATGTTTTGCCTGCCGGCTCTCCAGTGCCCTATGGGACAACTTCTACACTGTGTGAATCTGCAAAAGAAAATCCAGAGAGGTGTCCAACTGGGAGAGAGGACCATGCACACACAGAAGGCTGGTCCTTAACTGGTCTCCTGCACAAACTACATGTTGTCTTTGCCCCAGGAGCAGGCCCAGGAGGACAACACTAAATCTTGAGAACATCTCCTGACCAGCTTTGCTATTAACATGCCTGCAATGGAGCAGATTCCCAATCTTCCAGGCTCTCCAGGATCTGCCACCCTCAGGAAGAACCAACTTATTCATGGCACTCCCAAGGCTAGGAGAGCAGAGCATCCCCAGGGCATAACATTATTGCAGTTGTGAGTGGAGAACATGATGGATCAGATCTATGAGAGGAAAGGTCACCTTCCTCCCTTCCTTGCTCCCATCTTCTTCTCTGAAAGCCCCTCAGTGATTTTCTGTTGGGAGGGAGAGAAATTAAATATAACTGAGTCATCAGTGAAAGAGTTAAAGGCCTCAGAGACCCCGCTAGCAAGAGGGCAAGCCAGTTTCTGCACTGTTTTCCTATTTAGTTGCCTGGATTAACTTAGCTTGAGAAGACAAAAAGGCCGGAAGGAGCAGAGCCCTCTTAAATATCCTCCTGAACAAACTGATTTTTCTGGGCCCAGCCTTGGTGAATGAAGTGTTTCACGCAGCGTGAAATGGGCAGGATCGCCGTCCCTGGCGCGGGGCACAGCGCGGAGCCGGGCCCGGCTCGGCCCTCGCCAGCGCCGCCGTCCCGCCGCGCTCACCGCAGCGCCTCTCCCTGCAGAGCTTCACCCCGGACACCCGCTGGCCCTGGCAGCAGCGGCGAGCAGCGGCGCCCTCGGACCTCGTGGTTATCCCAACGCAGGGCGCCTGGATGCGCGGGATTAAAGCCCAAATGCCTGGGAGCGCGCGCGGCATTTTAGCACATGCCCAGGGATTGGCAGGCTCGGAGCTCTGGGTGCTCTCCTCTCCCCTGCTCCGGGCCTTCCGTCCGTGATGGCTGCGCTCCTTGCTCATCCCTCAGGCATCATCTTCACACCGCCCGGGACGGCTGCACTGGAAAACCCTGGACTCTGGACAGAAATTAGCTGCTTGTTCATTACTTTGCCTGCCCAAGATGCTTCCAGGAGCTCAGGCTTAGGGTGGAGCTTGACAGTAATGTCTTTCAGCTTTGGAGATGCGTTAGGGAAGCCACCACTTCTGCTTAGCTCCAGCTTTGAGTCCAGCCATCCACAGGGCAGTGTGGTGAGCCACGCTGGGCAACTGGTCTGACCAACAAGGTTGAGAGGCCCAAGGAACATGCTGGCCCAAACCAGAAGGCCTGAAGGACTCCAGCTAATGCCTAGATGGAATTTTACAGCATCTAAAATTAGTCCTGAAGATCTACCCTGAGGGGTGGTAGGGAGTTTTGCTATTATTCCTATGAGGAAAAAAGCCTACATTTCCATTCTGGAGGCCTGAGGTCTCCCAAGCGTCTTGTTTTTCCACCAGGCCTGCTTCCACCAAAGGCACTTGAATCTTTTGCGTACGTGTGTGATGCTAATTCAGTGTCATGTCAGTTCAGGGTGTTGCAGCCCAGCCAAGGCTGCTTTCTATCTTTGCTGTGATTGAGAGTGGGAAACATTCAAATAAGCTTGACGGTTCCACACAATTTAATAAAAAACCTCAAAACTCCACAGAAAGCACCAACCACCAACTCCAAGCATGAAGAACATAGGACTTCTGTGTGTTTTTCCTTTGGCTTCCTCTCTCAAACTGGTTTCGCTTGGCTCCGGTTTCATTTTTGTTTGCATTTTTCTCTGATGAGAGGGGAACAAGATACCATGTTCACTTCTGAAAACAAAAATGAAATTATTCACACTTCTTTTATGCCTTTTTGGCACTAAGGTTCAACACTATCCCAGTCACCGGAACCAGTCTAAGCATCCTAAAGGATAAAGCGTTTTGGAAGGGTAGAAAAATCACCTGCCAGAATGGTTGTGATCAAGTTCTAGAACCATCATTGAACACTGCAGATGTAACGTGCACTTCACATCTTATAGATCTAAATCATTGAATGTGTGCAACCAGCTTCAGAGGATGAGAACAGCCAACAGAAATGATGACATGAGGAGGAGAACCCCATCTCTCCCTCGTGCCTTTCTGACGTGTCTCTTCACACCTTTGAGTCCCAGCACGGCCCCCTTCGCGGTGAGGGACGGTCCACTTGTGAGCAGTAAATGGAGCAGAGGACACATGGGCTGGAGAGCACGGAGGCTGAACGGGACCTCACTGAGGCCTTTGGAGCAGCCTCAGCAAAACGCTGAAGCACAAACTTGTCCTCTGCGGCAGTCAGATGAGACTCCCCGCACGCTGAAATGTTTGGCTGGCCGGGCTGCCTGAGTCAGCTCTTTTCTTGTAAGCTTCATGGAAATGAATCTTCAGGAGGAATTTAAGTAGCTGTTTTGCAACAGCAGCTTGGGAAAGACATCCCAAGTACAGATGGCATGCGAGATAGCTCCAAAACAGCTCTTTTAAATGCTTTGCTGGGTCTCCCACAAATCATCAGGGATGTCCAGATGGAAGCCCTTGTTGCACAGACCAAGCCACCAGCTAGGAAGACACTCCCGCCTCTCCCTGGCCTTCGAGGCTGATTGCCCAGACTGGTGGAGAAATCGTTGTAGT
This sequence comes from Nothoprocta pentlandii, assembly GCA_013398315.1. Lineage (NCBI taxonomy): Eukaryota > Metazoa > Chordata > Aves > Tinamiformes > Tinamidae > Nothoprocta > Nothoprocta pentlandii. The sequence continues at coordinate 739,971 of VZSG01000130.1, forward strand.
GATTTCATGCAGAAATTGCTTCAAAATGATTTTCTTCATAAATTACATTACTTGGAACTCCAAAATTACATGAAAACCATGAAAGAGCACAGCAACATGCAACTATATCCATTTCAGCTGAAACAGTTCAAATCTGAAGTACGTAACCACGGTATGCAATGGTTCCCAAAAATGTGCACAGCACAAATACACACGGATCCTGGACTACTGGTGAGAATGCGGGTTGAATGAACACAGGCTCATCTTTTACTCCATTGCAATAAAAGAGCTTAAATCTCAGCCTGTGGGCTCCTTCCTTTAAAAATACACCAAGACCGATCGCTTATCCCAAGATCAGATAATCCTCTAATGGATATAATAAAATGTAAACCCACGCCAAGATGCACAGACTCCCAGACACAGCATCCCTCCATGGTCCTGTCCCTCCTAAATAGCACGTATAAAACCCCACCTGCTGCCGTTGAGCTCAGCTGTCTTCATCCAGACCTCCGTGACTCTTTGACCCGCGGCAAGGAGACATCCCCGGTTTTTCCATATCCTATTTATACCAGTGCTTTCTAGTGGACAAATAAATGTCTTTCCCGTGGAAGCTCAAGCAAGATTTGAGAAGATCTCCTAGCAGCTGTGCAGACACATGAGCCGACCCAAAGGCCGTGGAAAGCAATCACTTCCGACGCAGGGATGTGGTGGGACACCAACCCAAGGAGCATAGGTGCTTTTGGACTTTGGACCCTCATGGTGGATACCAGGAATGGGCAGTGAGTGATTTGCCTCCCTCTGCCCAAACTGCCTTCCTTGCCCCGTGTCCTGCAGCAACTTCATGGTGCTGGATCAGCAAATGGGTCCAGCTTCAAAAAAGAAAGTGTGAGGAGAGCAAAGATAGATTTCTGAAGAAATCCTGACCCAAATTGCTGCAACTGGCCCCCTGGCATCTTCCCAGTCAACGTAAGAACTATTTTTCTCACAGATGGTCCCTGGAGACAGACAGCGGAGACTTCAGAAGGAATAAACGGGATCAAAACAGTTAACAAATATCCCAAAATAGAGCGTAGTTAACATCTTTTTTTTTTTTTTTTAATATGGAGGTGAACAATCCCTGGGTGATTTATGTGACAGTAGTGATATTAGATGCATATAATAGATGCAATATTTTTAATACTAATATTTTGGGCTGAGACAAGAGTGGGAATGGAAAGTATTTCTAGTGCTTTGACTTCTTTATTTTGCAAACATCAGTTGCTAACTGGGGTCAGACAGAAATATTGTTTCTGCAACAAGAGCCCAAACAACTTGTGCTGGCAGCCTCCTCACGCAGCACCATGCCAGGCGGCACCGCGGAGATCCTGCACATTCCCAGGTCTCCGGGGCCAAAGGCCCCATCCAACTTGTGAGGAGACAGACAGGGGTGCAAACGCTCTCCCAAAGGCTGCTCTATAGGGTGTTTTGAGCAGGCTGCAAATACCTCCAGCAGATTTTGCAGAACCCTAGAGGCTGATGTGAAGATCTCTGCGTTAATAAAACCCGTTTCGCTATGTTGAGGCCTCGTCCATCTCGCCGTTAGGTGGAATAGCCTGGAGTAGGCAGCACTCCTGCTAATTCGATGGCAATCCTTGGCTTCTTCTCAAGAACATAACGTGAACCAGAGTCTCCATGAGCTCCAGGCACAGACCTACACTCCGCGGCTTAGTCCATGCCGAGCTTACCCCAAGGGCGCCGAGCAGCATGACAGTTCATGATCCCAAATGGCGGGGTTTTTTTGTCCTCACCTTTTTCCAGCCCTACTTGATGCAAAGGCACGGAGGGAGCCTGAGAAAGCTTTGATTTAGGGTTTACCCTGGCTAGGATATAAAATCATCGAAGAATCTTTGAGAGCAACCCAGGGGCAAAAAGCCCTTGATGATAATTACCAAAGATTTCCCGCGACAGGGCCCAACCTGCTGCCGGGGACGTCCTGCTCTGGTTTCTCTGTGTGGAGGAGCATTTTCCATCCTTCCTATGGCAGCCTGTTAGAGGCTGCAAACCCATCTCTGAGGTTTTATGTAAACCACATCCCCTTATACTACCGTAAATTCACACTGCGCCGAGCCGTGCACCTTCTTGAGGGACAACTGCAAGACTGAACCCAACTGAACGTCTGGACTGAGAAAAGGGGCGGGACGAAGCCACCAGAAAATGGGTCCTGAGTCACCAGTTGCTGCACGTTTATATTAAAGCATTAAAAGCAGGAGAAAGAAAATAAGGGCTTATTCATTCTGCCAACAATGCCTGCCATGAACTCGCATTGCAAAACAACATGTAGATGCAGAAAACCGTTTTCAGGGTTGAGGAGCTGCGCCGGAAACACTCCACCAAAGCGAAAGCCATTTCAATAACAGATCGGTTTCCTAGAGGAGAGGAACCTGCTGCTATATTTCCTTCCCTCAATTCTGACAGGCTGAAATAGTAGCACGTAGACGTTTATATTTTGCACTAGCTGACACTACAACGGTGGCCTTTAAGCATGGGCCCATGGGCGAAGACATCGGTGCCAGTGGCAGGGACACGGAGGCTGCTGGGTCCCCATAAGGTCTGGGCTGTGTGGGCTGCGCAGTCGCCACCACTTGTCTCCTAACACCGAAACCTGGGTGTCTGACAGGCACGTCGAGATCTGTGAGCAAGAACCAGCCACTTGTTAATTCCTCCTTGACTGCAAAATAAAGCCCCGCGGCCTACCCAGAAGCAGCCCTGTCACTTGTGGGGACAGAGCTCTTCATCGCTCCACATAAAGCAGGTTTTCCTGGTAGCCACGGATCAGTGAAACTCTTGGCAGTGTGAGGACATCTAGGTCTCTTGGCTGGGATGGCATGCATCTGCCTGAGCACAACATGACTTTCTTGTTTAAGAATAAACAGACCATAACTTCAGCTAACAAAGCAATGCTGAGAGACCTGAACTGCCTGAGAGACACCTTGGGTGATGGAAGGTCTCAGCCCAGGCATTCCCGAGCTCTTCTGTCAATGACCTCTTTGGAAACGGCAAAACCTGTTTTAAATGCTCACTGCCACTTCATGGAGCCCGACTCAATTAAACTGAAGAGCAAATGAAGTGCTCAGGGGGTTACTCCACAGTTACGGAGACTGGATGCACCCCTCTGCAGGCCCAGCAGCACCAGCACGTTGAAGAGCCAGGTCTCATGAAGCCAAAAGGGATCCTGGC
>VZSG01000130.1:743770-838348 GCA_013398315.1 Nothoprocta pentlandii
ATTCTGTGATTCTGTGAAAAGCAGGAGGAGGAGAAGCCAAGGGGATCCAGCTCCTCCTCTGCTCGTACTGACCTCCTTGGGGAGACACCTACTCGCTGCCTCACCTCCTGATGCCTCCCCTGCCATCAGCCAAGCGCAAGAGGCTTCTCAGGAGGTCACCTTGGACACAGCCACCTCTGGGAGGTCACCTCGGCTCACAGGGATCGTCTGTGCCACCGAGGTCATGGAAGGCAGCAACACGCAGCTGAATTAGCACAGCTAATTGCGAAGCGCAAATCGCTGCCCGCGGCGCGCTCGCGGCGAGCGCTGGATAAGGCATGTGGGGGCCGACCTCGGCGACGGCGGCTCCGCCGAGCGCGCTCGCCATTGAACCCAGCGAGGAGCGCGCGCCGGCAATTGCCACGGCCCAACTCCTGTGGTAATTCATTAAGCCGCAGTAACGCAATCAGTTCGCCAGCTCCTTTTAGGAGAGAGCCGACAGAATGCTATTGCACCCGGGGGAGCTGCACTTGAGCAAATTAATTTAGTGTAATAACTTCAGCAACGCTGCGGACAATCCAAATGAAAGAAGCAAGGAGCCCGCTCTAAATTACCTGTAACTAACACTTGGGCTGATACAATATTCATCAGCGAGCGCCAAGGCTGCCGTGCCGGCCACGTAAGCAGCCTCCCGCGGGCCGTACGGCCCGTAAGCGCCGCTGCCCGCTTGGCACTGTCTCCAGCACGAACACCCAATCCTCAGGGAATCTCGTGCTGCGGGAGAAGCAGCTCCGCATTTGGCCCTCCGGGACACCCAGCTCCGGGCAGCACGGCTCGCCCTGTGCACGGCACGCGCTTCCCAAGGGTGGCTTAATGCAACTGCTGCTGAAACGCGGTCCGTCCTGCCCCGTGGCTCGACGTTTCTCAGCCTCGTGCAGCAAGCAACTGTTTTGCTAGCACATCTCTGCAGCCAGCTGTTTTCAGTTGTTTAGAAGGGTTTTTCTACAGTATTTCCACCTTTATGCTAGCAAGATGCTAGTGCTGTCACTCTCCATTACAGCAGGCAAGTACTTGAACAAAGACTTTATAGTTAACGTTAACAAAATGTGAATCAAAATGCTGCTAAGATGAACAAGGCTTTTTGCTTCCCTCCCTTCCTCCCTTTTCCTTCTATTTCAATACCATTCATTAAGTTCATTTCAAAACCACTACAAAACATTGTGATTAGTTTTCAGCAAGCATGCAGCTCATCCAAAAAGCTGCATTTTGTTCCAGCTACCAAGAGAAATTCTGCACTGAAATAACGCCTTGATATTGTCGCTTTCTGTAATAAACATCCTCTCTGCTCACTGCAAACCTCAATAAAGGGCTTCGAAAGAACAAAAGACATTTCTATATTGTTTTAAGTTCTCTTCCTTTCTGAAAACCTCAATTAAAACGGCAAAAAAGCAAACGTGTCGGTACTACACGCTTTAATTATGAACTCATTTCTATTCACTCTCGCAGCGGGGGAGATCTGCCCTCCTGACCTTTGCGCATGGGTTTCTGAGGCTTTTCCAAAATTTCACAGCATTAAAAATGACATGTTCATGTCAGCTGTAAAACACGCTCACCTTCGTGCTCACCCAAAATAACTTGCAATCTGAAAATCTATGGTGAGTGACATTCCTATTACTATTTTTGCTTGCGAAATGAGCACTAGCGCTGGGCCACGAATAGAATGGTATGGGAGCAGCTCTTGAAATAGTGCAACTTTAAAGACAGCAGGAAAATTGCAGGAATATGGCCCTTCATGTCAGCTTGCTGCAGAGTTTTGCAATAAATACCTTGCGTGGCACATGCATATGAGGTGTTCAGATGTATTCTTACCGATCTGATTCATCTTTCCAACACAAAATCTACCCGCCTTGGAGAGGTCCTGTGTCCCTGCAGCCCTAGTCTTGTGATGTGCCAGCCTGGTGCTTGCTGAAACACGTTTCCTTTGGGTGAAGTCCAGCTGAAAAAACACTTAGCGAGACAAAATGCTAAAAAAAAACCCCAGTCACATAAGCACCTTTTAGCGGAGAGTGACAGATAAGGAGGGTAAGCAAGGGGAAAAATGTTAGTTCTTAAGTAAGGGATTTCATCAAAGAGTGGCTAAGAGAGTGATGTATGTGAACTCAGAGCTTAGGGAATGCACCACAGCAGATACTCACACAAAACAAAATAATATTGTCCGTAAAACACAGTCTAGAAACACAATCTAGAAAACACAATCTAAATCTAAAACACAACCTAGAAAATGGATGCACTTTAGGATCCATTCCTAACTCTTCCATGATTTCAAGCGCAAATGACACAGACACCTAAGGACATATATTTGTTTCTACTAATATTTAGGACCCTCTCCAGGGGAATATGCATACATCCCCACCACAGCTTCCTAGAGCTGGGGTTCCTACACCCAACAGAGCAATTCACAAAATCCGGTGTGATCCCATGGGTTTGGAGGGCCTCACATGCTTTGGGCAGAACATATGTGCCCAAAACGGTCACTCTAATGTACGTCCTGAAACGCCACCATGTTCCAGATTCTAAATTCAGTCATCTCCTCCTTTAGGACCTGCCAGATTCATGAACTCGGTAGCCACCCTTCAAGATTCCAGCAGGCACAATTGGGTAGGAAAGGTCCAACACACTGAGCTCACCACCAGGCACAGCGGACACACCGGCTCTCCATAGCTCCTCTCCTTCCACTTCCACGTTTTGGAAAACAAATTTAGCAATTAACACACTGCTCAGGAAGAAGGAGGTCTACATCCCTGTCCCTCATTATGAAGAAACTCAACCTACCATCTTCAAGGTCTCATGCAGGTGGCTAACAGCAAGGCTCTGACTGAGGCAGCCTGCTGAAGTCGCAACACCAGCAGTTTGCTCTATCATCATCACTGACAAAGAACTAGGCATGAAAAAGCAACTACACTTCATCCAGGCTGCTGAAAAGCTACCAAGTTGCATCAGCTGCTGCTCAGGAGCACTGCCCAGCTGGCCGGGCTGGTAGACCCAGCTGGAGGAGGACACTTGATGGTGCAGGGAGGACTTGTTCTTGTCTGTGAAGCCAAACAAGCTAGGATGGAGAGGTGGGAATGAGAGCAAGGAGGTGTGGTGTAAACGCAGGTGAGGAATTTCATCAGCCATGGGCACGTCTATGTGCAGATACATTTTCTTCAGGTCACAGAAATATATACGGCAGGCAGGCTCTGAAGGGGAGGCTGCTGTTCCCAAAGCAGAGGGGACAAGCTCTCTGCAACCACGAAAATGTCTCGGTGGAAAATCTTGCACATCAGGTTTCAGGTGGCTGAGAAGAGACTTCTCCACCCGGAGACATGATGCCCAATCGCAAGGCTTTGTTATTTTTAAAGAGAGCACAGAAACAGAATCCCTGCCACAATGCGTCCTCCTGTGTGAGGTGTTTGGCTCAGCTCCTCCCCAACTTCTTTGTTTTTCAGACTTCCTAGGTTCTGGTCAAGAAGGGAAGATGAAATAAAGCAAAGAAACCTGTTCTTGCAAGATGGCCAGACTCATTTTCTATAATTAGGGTAGGTCTCTCAGTGTGAGGCTCTTCAGAGTTCTCTGCAAACACAACGTGTCGAAATTCCCTCCTCTCAGTGCGTTACTGTAGGGTCGCTAACAAAATTCAGTCATGTACAAGACCCTTACCAGAGTACCTCAGGTCCTGTACATATATACTTAGAGTATGAAATGCCTGCTCCCTAACCACCATTTCACACATGGGGAAGTGGAGGCACAGATGAGGGAACTCCCACAGCTTCTCCCTTAGGATGGGCTCAAATTGCCTAACTTCAGGTATCTGCAGTATCAGTGACGAAGTATGAGGCATCTAAACTCCCATTACAACCAGTGCCAGCCCAATCTGAATGGGCAGTGGAGGCTGGAGAGCGACTCACCTGGCCAAACTCCCGCTTCACAATGAGATGAACCGTCCTCTGGACTCTGACTGACTCTGGACCAAATTCCCACGGATTAAAATGGCAACGTGGGCACCCAGTTCATAGACAGTCATCTTGGCTATAGACACACACGGTGGGATACAGCTGTGTGCATCACTGAGGACTATCTAGGGCATCTATCTGCCTGGTGTCCATCCCATCTTGCTGCAGGTTTCATGAGCAAGATGCTGTCATGCCGTAAGTGGGTACCAAACAAATACTGAGTTTTGAGGAACTCAGCCGTCCCTCCCCCTCAGACACAGTGCAAAAAGATCTCCTAGATGTTTTGCTGGAGCAATTACTTGACTTTCTACGAAGTAACATCATAAAACCCCTGAGCTTATCCAGCGGGCCATTATTTTTCTATTGAGGTTTCATAACAGTGAAAAGTTTTGCCAGCGGTACATTAAGTTTTTCGGTCAGCTGCAGAGCTGGAGAAAAACAACCTGTGAAAGCAGCCTCATGCCATAAAGGCCACTGGCAGCCTGGCAATGCCAGTTAAATTTAGTCCACAGGACAGGAGTCGCTGCAGTCACCAAGGTTATGAACAAATGCGGAGCAGGAGCCCCGAGTTGTAGAGCCCTTACGTAAAGACAATCTGCTCTGAGCAGAGAGGGGCAATCCTGCAGCTGGGGAACGCACCCTGTCCTGCCACCGACTCCTGGCATTAGAGAACTGGAACAATGAAAGGAAAGGATTACATTTGCTTAGATGAATAACTTGTAACCCCTTCTGTACCACCCCTTTAGCTACATGTGTAGGGAGAGTGAAGCAGATCTAAGGACGCTGGTGGCCGCACTGTCCCAAAGTGCTGTTCATGAGGGATACATCCCATTGAACCCTCAAAGGGTTTTTTTTCCCTCTTGGCACTAGCCTGGAGCCAGTCCTGCCCCATGTGAAGAGCCGAAGCTCACGGAGTGCTCTCGTATACACAGCAGTACATTTTCCTCGCATCACACGAGAGAGCAAATTCTGTCGGCTGTTGTTAGCATCAGGGAAGGAGCTGTGAACTCGGCCTGTCCTTCCGTGGTGGCGTTTGTCAGCAGGCCTCCAGACACACCATCTGCCCTGGGAGGTGACTCCCGGCCGGGCGCCTTTGCACTGACCTCTTCCTTACGTAAGGGCCTAGACTTGCTCGAACTGGCACAAAGAGAGCAGCTGGGCGGACACCCCCTGCTCGCCCCAACGCTGCCTCGCAGACTGGGACACAGGTGACAGTCAGAACAACCCCTCCGATAACCGCTAAGCACTAGCTGCTGCACCTTGCTATTACTGGTGCTTTAAACGGGCCACTGGGTAGAAGCAAAACGCCAAGCACACGGCTTTGGGGACAGTGCTGGGACGTGCAAGTGGCTCCAGGAAGAGACAGTCCAGGCTTGATGCTGGATATAAAGCCGGTTGAACTTAGCTCTGGAAGGAGCCCAAGGAACCCAGCCGGGTTCACCAAGCCCTGCTGGATGTTGAGCAGCTCCTTGCTGGGCCACGTTCGGTTGCGGGAGAGCTAAGAGGCCACGGCACAGGGCTGCTGAGCCCCAGGAAGGTCACGAGCTCCGCACCCCAGAGCAGCAGCAGCGCTTCCCAGCCCATGCCAGGCCCGGAGCAGGGCAGCTCTACCACACCGCACCCATGGCGTGAGTCACCCGCAGCCGGATCCCCACGGGTCATCGCGGGGTGGCTTCTGGATCATGCGGTATTCCAGAAAAGCTCCTGCAATGGGGCTGCTGCTCTGGGCTCTTTGTTCTCAGTTCCCTCCTCTGGGGAGGCAGCTCCCAGCTCGGTGACCCTTGGCAGGAGCTTCCACTCGATGCTTGGAAGGAAGGGCAGCAGGGACCATGCGATGCCAACGTGTCTGGCCAGCAGGGCTGGATGAGTAGGAAGGGGCCCTTTCTGACCCCTCTGATACCATCGCAGACCTAGTCCTTCATTGCCTTGCCCAAGCAGCAGCAAATCTGCTAGCCGGTCTGAAACGATGCCGGCTCTGCCAGCTCGCAGCCCTATCCACCCGATGGCCTCCTGTGAGGGCAAGACCTGGGAGTAACGGTGAACATGAGGAGGGGGCTGCAGGGGCCCTTGTGTCACTGAGTGACAGCCTGGCTCCTCACAGAAAGCCATCCGCAGAGAGGAAAATGCTCCAGTTCCTCCCTTCTGCTGCTCCTTGGTGCTAACTCCTTTGTTCCTTAGCTTGGTGCTAACCAAGTTAGACCTTCTGTTTTCCACCCTGTATGAGAGAATGGTCCATTTTCATGGAGGGGGTTCTCGTGGCGACACTCTTCTTCAGCACAAATCACCCTTCCTCCTCCATGAAGTTCCCACTGGGTGTTTAGAGCGCATACACACCCACTCCCAGCCTGTGCCTGGCAAGGCCAAGCAAGCAGAGATGTGTGAAGAAGCGGTTCCTTCTCCATGCTTTTAAGTGAATGTTGTTGCTAACCTCCCTACGTGACCCGGGATCCTCTTATTAACAGACAGCAAAAAAGCAAAGAAAAACAAAACAGAAAAAACACACATAAACTCCTCACATCCCCCCAAACTCTTGCTTTATCTCTCCTCTCAGAGGGAGATGGTGCCTTAGTTCCCTGCCAAAGGCTCCACCTTGCTCCATCATCAAGCAGGCGTGCTACTCCCATCCTTGCTTATCTCCTCCGCTGCCTGCTCCGGCTCTTCCTCTCTCCGCCCGTCCTCCCTCGCTTCCCGCTCTGGCCGCCGGCTGCCAGCCCGGAGCCCAGGCCTGCGCAGGGTCCCGTTGGGTAAAGCGGAGCCCTGCAATGTTTACTACCACCCGAAGTGGTAGGATGCCCTTTATGGCGTTGTGAAAGGAAATCGTACAGGAACAATGTCCCGAGCCGGGTGTCTATTGAAAATTTTTCACAAAGGGACTTTGCCACAAGAGGAAAAGCGGCTTAATCAGTGCAACTAATCACCGAAGGTGGCTGAGTGTCCCCGGGGATCTGTAAAGTAAAATATAATGGGCAAAGTGATATATCACAGGCCGCCTACGCGCCTTGGCAGATCCTGGACAGGCCTCACTTGGCCCCGAGCCCACGGTGGACAGGACAGGAGAGCAGGACAGGACCTTCCAGGGTGGGAATGGAGCCACGGAGCCTGCCCTGCTTTATTCACCCCGCATAACCCTGCCCTCGATGTGGGCATGTGCAGAAGGGAAAACTGGCCCTGACAGCCACCTGAAGCTCTCCGGGGAAGGAGGATATTCCTGCTGCCCCCAGCTCAGAATCTAACTAAAAACAAAAACAATGTGGAAAAAAAAGTCCAGACTGTTTTTTCCTGGTCATTTAAGTGTAAAGCCAAGTTAACGGTAGGAAGCAAATTGGGACAGCACGAGAGAAAACTTGGGGACATTTCAGTAATCCTGTTATCAAAAGCCACAGGTATTTGGGGCACGCTGAGAAGAGGCAGGGAAACCACAGGAATCTCCTTGTCCCACTTTTTTATTTCATGTAAGAGTGGGAAGGACAGTGGAGGTTTTCTGGCCCATCTCTGTATCCCCACACAAGGGCTTTGCGATGGATTGTTCCCCAGTTGCAGAAAGGCAGCCCCTAAATCCATGTCTGAGAGGAGAAGGATCTCAGCGGGAGGACGCTCCGGGTGAAGGCCCTTCCCCTGCACACTGGGGACACACGCAGCTTGCTGCGGTGGTCACCCCAAACCCCACCAGGGACTTGGACAACACAAGGGTCCCCACTCCCATCGCCGCAACTGGCTTTGAACTTCCCAAGGATCCATGTCTTGATATTGATCTCTTCCATGTCTTGATATGGAAAAGAGGACTTTGGAAGCCTTTTGAGAGAGAGGACTGATTTTTCCTTAAGCTTCTGCACCTCTCCTAGCCACAGAGCTGTACTTCCTCCTGGAATTCCATCCTGCTTTTCCCTGCAGAACAACTACCCTGTGAGCTCCCAGTCCGCATCCCCACACATATGAAGACTTCCTTTTGGAGAGCAAACGGACTGGACTTCTGAATTAAACACGAGGCCAAAGCAAGCAGAATCTGCACCAAAGAACTGATATCCTCTGCTCCCTGTCACCACCTCAAACAAGAAGTGCAAATCATTTAAACAGATACTGGCGAGACGGACAGCTGCACAGATTTAAAAGGTAAAAGAACCCACAGAGGGTTTTACAGAGGGCTGCACAGAAATAAACAGTTAAATTAAATAGAGAAAACACACTGGACTACTGACAAGGGAATTAGTGAGATTCCAACCATGCAAACTCCTGAGCAATTCCCCAGCACACTCTCCTGGTCCCTCAGCAAGTCTCTCCCCCTCCCTAAGCGACCCTGAATAATTTCTGTGTTCCATTAATCAGACGATGAAGAACTGGTGGAAACTTAGTTGTCTTGACCCTGCTTTGAGAAACCCACTGGAGATCCACCAAAGCCCACGCTTCCCACCTACCCATTCTCAAGAGGGAACTCCTTGAAACCCTGTTGCTGAGTCAAACCACAGTAGTGATGGGCCAGAAGCGCATGTGTAGAGATGGGGAGCTACATCTGATTCTTGCCATCTTGTGCTCTGGAGTCTAAAAGGGGCCTACAAGCTTGAGTAAGGGCACTGCTGGTCTTAAATTCTCATCTCTTCTTAAAAACTTCCTGTAAAGGAGATTCCATATATCCCTTGTGGATGCTACCTAGACTGAGCAGCATTCCCTATTGCTTCCAATAAGGGTGTCCAAGCAGCATGACAGGCTTGACCTCCGGCAGGTCCAACCAAGTTCTCTTAGATATCTCTTTGGCGATATCTAAGTCAGATGGGGCTTGTCTGCCACACGGCATCCCACCCTTGCTCACACTGACAACTTTGGAAATACCTTCCCCTGGCGCACTGCTCCGTAACACCCTCAAGAGGCAATGTCCTTCCTCAGCATCTTTACGTAAAGAAGGTGTATAGTTACCAAACCTACCTCCAAAGCTACAGAGGAAACACAAGCAATGGAGGTTTGTGCAGTGTGAGGCGGGGAGGGTGATGCCTCCCCTGCTCTGCCTCCCTGGCTACCAGCTCCTGCAACAAGGACCTTGTCATCCCCCTTACGGTACCTCGCACAACTCAACTCCGAGCCAGATGTGCTCTAACACTGACCTGTGTTATAGAAAATCCGCCCAACAGACCCACACTGGCCGTTCTTTAAATGGGAAATTCAATGCCTGCTTTAATGTCACCTTTAATCTGCTCCCATGCACAATGAGAGAATTACGGTTGCATGTGCAGGAACAAGGGCAGAAAGACAGCACTTTGGAAGCCTCATTCTGGAAATGTTAAAAGGTTCTATTAGAAAAAAAATCCATCGTAATCCTGAAACCTCTTTTTTTTTTTTTTTTTTCCCATGTGAAAATAACTGAGTTGAAGGCAGGGGGAAAGGATTTATTTTTTCATCCCACTTTTTGTCTTTTACTGGGAAGACAGGCCAAACTTTGTCCATAAATTTCCAGTGCTCTACCAAATACTTTGGAACATCAGCCATTCTTGAAAGAAATAAGATTTTTCCCATGCAAAAACCCAAGAGCTATCACAAACTTTGCTGGTAGTGCACTTTTGACAACACACTTACTGATGGAGAGTGAATGGTGGAACTCTGATTAGGTGAGATGAATTCAAACGCAGCTTGGTGACATCCTTTCCAGAGGAAGGGTGACAGGAACGAAGTGGGGACTTGAGCTGCATCTAACGTGGCCAGACATGAGTGTCATTTCACACGAGAAACACAAGGTTCTTCACTAGGCCAAGACCTGGCTGCTTCTGAGCTTCACAACTGCGACCCTGTTGCTCCCAACCCTCTTCTAAGAAACCAGCTCTTCTTCACTTGCATTCCTGTATTTACACTTGCTCTGCAAACCGCTCCCCAGGCCTCCTGGGCCTCCTGAGCAGGGCTCAGCTCCTCGGTTTTATGCCTGACTTTAGCAGTGCAGCTCCCATGTGCCAGGGCAAATCCCGCCTAACACCCGCCAGGCCCCGGTGCACCCTCGAGACCCTCCCTGGCTCAGGGGCCACGAGCTGCTGGGTGTTTTACAGCCCTCTTAAAGTTTCGCTCCCATAAAAGCAATGGCAGAAGGAGCACGGTGCATTCTCCTCTCAGCTAAGCAGCTCACTTTCTCAAGCTGGCCGGCGCGGGCTCTGGCACAGCACCCTGCGCTTGGTTTTGCAATTTCGGGTCTTTCCACAGCCAGACAACGTCTAAAACAAAGGCCTATAACTCCCAACTGTTTCACTGGCAATAAAAGCTCTCCTGCGCTGCTCCTGCGGCACAGGGATATTTATACCACCCGTGCAGCTCCAGCAGCTATGAAATGAATCCTTGCTCCGCTACCACAATGCCGGGGATATTAAGATAATAGCGGTGCAATAAAGCGCCAACAGCTTTGCAACCGCTCTGTGTTCCAATACAATCTGGCATTTAAAGTGCAAAACAGTTTTGGTCAGCGACTTTTTTTTTATTATTTTCCCTATTCCCACTCTGCTGCGTTTTTTTTTTTATTATTTTTCTTCACATTAAATAACCATTTGGAGACCCCAGTGGCTGCCAGAAAACCATTTTAAGGAGCGAGGGCTCTCCCAGGGCATCTCACGTGGCACCGCAACGACAGGCAGCCCGAGGTGCCGTTCAGCTCCCAAACGTGCTGTGGAGCTGTAGGGATCCCGAGCACTTGGGCTGCTTGGATTTAGTGCCATCCATCAGACCCTACGGTGTGGGGGTTGTCAGGGTCTCCCAGCTGAGGTCTGGAAGATGGGGCCAGGTCTTTTTGGTGTAAGTAACTGCTTAGAAGAACCTGCTGTTTCACTCCAGCTCGCTCTGCCCAGGGTTCTTAAGCTTTCGTGGTTCGCACGGTTTGCTTTCTACATGCAGATGTCCAAAAGATCTGGCTGCTGGCAGTTCGCTGTGGTAATCTGAACAGACTGGGAAGCAGAACAAATCCGTCTAGCGTGATCCTTTGAGCTGCAAAGTGGCCTGGTTTCAGAGCTGGGAAAAAAGCACTTATGTGCAATCACCCACATGTCCATGAGATGAAACTCTAGCAAGACACGTGTCAGCCTGGCTTAAAAAAAATTGTTTCCTGGGTTTCTTAGTAGCTTTGTGGCCTTCTGCAGAGCTGTGCGAGCCTCACCTGGACAGCAGGTCCTCACTGCCATGAAGCCTTCATCACCTTCACCACCACGGTGGAGACAGACCCGACGTCTCTCTGGGGACAGGGCTGCTACACAAGCCCATCGGTGGCTTGGAGAGGGTGTCTGGGAGTGAAGCGCTCTTGAACCTGATGATCTTGAAGGTCATTTCCAACTATAATCATTCTAAGCACCATGTCTGTGTGTTGCAGGTCGGGCTGCAGCTGGTCATGAGGCTAAATTTCCGCTTGCTCGGAGAACGAGACAGGAGATCCCGCTGCTCCGCTCGCATCTTCCCCTTCAGCTCAGAGACATTCTGCCTTCAGACGGCCAAAAAAGACCCATTTTGAGGCGAGGCAGACAGGGTGGGAAGACTGAGGTCCCGTCCACGTTGCAATCCGTGCAGTGCTGAAGCCTGGAGCTCCGCAGTGCAGCGCTCAGGCGAACCTCACCCAACCCCGGCTTGCAACACAGGCAGAACGAAACTTGCTTTTCAGCGCGTTCCTGCGCTGAACCGAGGGACTTTTCCCCCCCTAAATCACAAGACCAAATGGTATTTTAAATTGGGTACAGGGAAAAAGAAAGGAGCCCAAAAGAGGATGGAAACGGAATTTGTCGCTGACTAACCACAAGGCCACAGACGCATGATCGATAGCCAACACCAGCCCCGTCTGATTTTCTTCCTGGCTTGCCATCACCACTTCACAATAGCAGCACAATAGCACCTTAGCGAGCATATTCTGCAGGGATTACTCAAACGCCCTCCATTTTTGGCACTTGGTCCTATTTATCCCCGCGAGACCGTTAGGCTGAAGGCAAAGAAACTGTAAAACCCTCAAGGATGGTGACATGAAAGCAAGTGAAACCAGACAGAGGCTTGTGATCAAGTACTACATCATAACTATCCAAATTACAGGAATGACACATTAAACTGAAAACCAGAGTTTTGCTCTAAGCCCGGGGGGAAATTCGCAGTGGGGACCAGCTTGCCATGCCTGGTCTCTGCCCACAGAGGAATGCGTCTTGAGCGTCGCAGCAAACTTCTTTCAGCTGTTTTTCAGTTGCTCAAACTCAGGAAAACCAGCGCAGAGTTAACTGTATCGTGGCTTTTCGAAAGCTGTTGGTGCTTCAAAAGTGATGGCTCTGTGATCGCATCCCAGACCCCATGGTTCCTGGGCAGCTCTTTTGCCTTGAAAAATCAAGCCCCAGTGAGGCACCAGAGCTCAGACACCCAG
The DNA here is from genome assembly GCA_013398315.1 of Nothoprocta pentlandii. Lineage (NCBI taxonomy): Eukaryota > Metazoa > Chordata > Aves > Tinamiformes > Tinamidae > Nothoprocta > Nothoprocta pentlandii. The sequence continues at coordinate 756,089 of VZSG01000130.1, forward strand.
TTTTCAGCTTATTCTTGAAGAAAACATTGGCCACTCTTTCTCTGGTTAAATTACATTAACCCTGCAAGCCCCTGGTCTCAGACAGGCCTCAGTGTCCTGGCTTTGCAGCCTCAGCCCCAGCGTAAGAAAGTGCACGCAGAGGAGAGCTGCATGAGCAATTGCCTGATTCTTCACTTATTTTCAAATTTAACCACAAGCACAATTCCTATGCAGGACTCTAGATGCCCTCATATAATTAAATGCATAATTTATCCAATTAAATATACAATTTGCACAATTAAATTAACTCAGTAGATTTAAAATCACCCATTCCACAGGAGCTCAGCTGGCTGGTTACTTAGCACGCAGACTCCTTCCCACGGAAAGGTCTGATCCTTACTGCCAACCCCTTGCAACCAAACACATTTTGCAGCAGGCACCGAAAGTCAGCAAATTCCACTTTTTAACCAAAGGAGAGGAAGTAAATTCCTGGAACTCAAAGCTTTTATGGGAAATACCTTGGCAGTTGCCTCTTCTACTGAACAGGGGGGATCTGGCACAAGGGCCGCTGGACGTTAGGGTTGCTCCAGGTTCCCCCAAGGTGCTGTTGCCCCAACTTGCTGGATGGTCTCAGCTCTCAAGCAATATAGAACATACCCAAAATTTTAAAGACCAAGTAATGGGATGGGCAGACATTGCAGTCCCAGAGCACTAATGTTCAACTGAAGGCTTATGAACCTACCCAACAGTGCCAGCTGCTAAAGGCCAACATTGTCCAAAGACATTCCAGGAGACTGATGTGCAGTGAGGAAGAGAAGATAAAAACAATACATTCAAAAAGATGTTTAACCTACCTCCGGTCATTCCTCCTCCTTCTGAACAGCTTTTTGGTGTGTGCGATTTCAGCTTCATGAGGCAACGGATGGTAACCCTGCTGTGAAACAGAGGAGAGGCAATTAGCGACCTGAGCTACAGGAGGCGGTGCAGTGCTCGTGGTCAGGGCGAGACAGAGGTGGGTGTCTAAAATGAGGACCTGCTGAAAGAAAAAGCTCCTGGCTAAGCATCTTTACAGAACCCCTATCAGCGCAGTACTTCAAACCTGATCAAGGAAGCTCTGAAAAGCTCTGCAAGTCTCTTATATCCACCCAGTGCCATTTCAATGAGCAAAATGAAGTTCGCTGCAAATAAGAGAACCATGTACAGCAGACAACTTCAACATGCCCTGGTGCAACCCAACATCAAAGAACTCACCCACCCCCCAAGACACTTCATGCCACTTCTTACACTGCTGCTTCACCCACTACTTGTAGCAGCGTTTTAGCAATGCTGGAGTGTAAGTTATAAGAAAGGGAGCATCACTTATCTAGCAGAGCACATGAGCCCAAAGGGCTTATCACAGCTGCATGGCTTGCTCTTAGCATGAACAAGTCAATAAATGTGTTGTGGAGCATCTCATGGTGTCTTCTCAGCACCAGCCATGAACCTCAGCCACTCCATGGAGAAAGGGATGAGTGAGATCCCACCCCATGGACCAGAAACAACGGAGATGCTGAGGACATGAGATGACCTGTCCGAGTCAGCTCAGTAGCAGGGCTGCAGTAACCCAAGCTGCTCTTCACCTGCCTCGTCCTCCCTGCACTGAAGGTGCTAAGTTACCTCTCCTGCACTTGGTATGCTCAGCTGATAACGGAGATGCTGTATTTACCTTCCTACTATGGACACTGGGAGCCTTCGTTAACATGAGCTAAGAGCTCGCAGGTTCCTGGATGAAAGGCACTACGTAAGTGCAAAGTATTATTTATTTTCCAGAGACTACAGAGCTGTCATAACCATAATGATTTTTATTTATGTAATATTGTACTTCCCAGGCTGGCAATAAAAGCCCTGTAAAAACTGCTCCTTTTATTTCCATAACAATCTGTCTCATCCTCTAAGCTGCAGCCGCTGCTGGGGAATCACCAGGCGAGAGGGGCCACGAGGGAGCACACGGATAAGGGCAAGGGGTGGCCAGGAATGTTCCTCATCAAGCAGCAGCCTCGTCATATCGGCATGATACCCCACGCTGGTGCAAAAATTCTTCTCTTTGTGTGCAAAGATCCTCAAAATCTAGAATTAAGTTCAGTAGTGGTTATTGCAGCAGTACTGCTGGGAGATTCTCTGATGGAAAAGGTAGAAAAGGGTAGAAAGGTCCTTGTGAATGCTAAAAAAAGTAGGTTGGCAGTTTCTGGAGTGCTGAGGAAGCCTCCTAGATACTGGGACTTGAAAGGCTTGTTCTGACAGTCTGGAGGACTGTGACCATGCAGCTACTGCCGCCAGCCTACAGCTCTGGGGAACCTTGTCTCACCATGCAAGAAATGTTCATTCTTTTCAAACATTTCAAGCAAAGAGGAATCCTCCAAGACCAGGGGTAAGTCATGCTGGTTGTTTCCTGGGAAGGCAAAGAACACGGGCAGTTCCTCTTTGAACTTGCTCTACCGTTTTCATACTTCCCAAGCAAATTGGACGCACACAGATCGGAGGAGTTAGCATGGGCATTATAAGCACACTCAGGAGCAGAACCCAGCCCTCAGCAACCAAATCATCCATCTCTCCTTGGAAGATCTATTCAAAAATCCTTAATACTCAGTGGAATCACTTCAGCCAAAGTGTCCTACAGTATAAAGCACAGCAGTGGTACAGATGTCATCGTTTTATGATGTTGCATGAGCTTTTCCCCAAAACTACTTGTCACTGAGGACCTCTCAGTGTTGTTCTGCAGTCACTCGCTTACACCCATCCACCCAGCATGAGCAGGAGCACCTTTCCTGCTGCTTGGATCTTGCCTCTCCGGTTAAATACAGCCCATCTTCCATTCAGGAGAGGTAGTTTGGGAATAGTGAAGGCTGGAAGGTGGCTTTCCTGTGGTCAAAGCTGGTTAACACCTATTTAACAAGACCTGACTTGAGATTTTCCGGCAAATGAACACGTTATCATGATTTTGGTGTAGACTCTTTGGTGGCTAATAGCTTCGAAAGCACGCTGAGGCTTTTTCATTACTGGAGGCAGCAATGGGAGCTTTTCTCATCTATTCAGTCAATGTATTTTCACTGAATGTATAGGCCGAGCTTTGTATCCATGTACATTTGCCTGTAGTTGGCCAATGGGTTCCCGCGTTGGTGAGGGAAGGGAGGGAGGGAGCAGTCGCAGACAGCTCAATCACATCAGCTCTGCTAGTTTAGGAAACCAGGCTAAAAATAGTATAATACCCAGCGAGACTGTTTCCAAATGTCGTACTACCGCAGCATGCTAAAGCTTGGGGTATTTTTAAGAATTTGAGCTGTGCTGCTAAAACATGTGCAAATACAATCACTCGGAGCTTGAAAAATGACACCAGCTCTGCAGAACGCAAGGGCTGAAACCACCGATTTCCGCAGGAGCGAAGTCTTTGCTGAGTCCTCTGGCTGTGTTTCTGGCACAAGGAAGCCCGTGCCCAGCGCCGCAGGGCTTCCTCCGCGCAGAACATCGCTGCTCTTCCGCGGAGGCACGAGCAAGCGACTCCTCTGGCTACACACATAGGTGTGAGACAGGATTTAACTAGGAGGGCATAAACTTCCGAACCCAAAGAGCACATCTGGAAACTTCATGTGGCCAAAGAGGCCAGAACTCAGTGTCCCCATTAGGAAAATCAAGAATCTTCCCTCTCCGACCGTGCAGTTCCCTGCCCTCATCCTCAGACAATGTTTTGGAAAAAAGCAGTCACTGGTCCCTACTCCTGTCTATTTTGGTGCTCCAGCAGAGCTAATTTTGGAAGGCAGAAAAGTCGCTTTTCTGTGTGTGCAGCAGGCTGATGTCAAAGGAAGCGGCGGCCACTTCCAAGGAGGGCGGGAGCGGGGACACGTCCGAGGGCGCTGCCCGGTGGGAGCGGGACGGAGGCTCCAGGCAAGGCCACGCTTGACACAGACCTTGATTTGGTGCTGGCTCCCCAACGCAGCAATGCAAGTGCTTTCCATAAAGCTGACCTGCTGAGGACAGCGGGGATCTGAACTGCAGCTCTGCCCTTTCTCAGCAAGCCAGGGCAGTAGGTAGAAGCTTCATGAAGCTGAAATCACTGAATGAAACCAAAAGGATGCGTCTTGCAATGCAGAAGACAAATACACCCTTGCTCTGCCATGGGCTTAAAGAAGAGCTACCCAAGAAAGATTTCATTGCCACCCAAGCCAGGAGACACTGGCAAGCCAAAGTGTCCAGGGGTTTCAAATGCGGGTTTGCAGCTTGTCCATGAGCAGCACAATCACATTTGGTCTTCCCCACAGCGGTTTGATTTTGATATTTATTCCCAGGTGGTGCAAAGAGAACACAACAAACATCACTTCAAAGCCATTAGCTCTGGAAGCGAGAGGTGTGGGAAAAAGAACAAGAGGTTCTTTTAGGTCCATGGTTTTAGGAAATTCCACTAATAGGGGTCACTTTTAATTTTGGGGCAAAACATTCTGGTGGCTTTCACGGTGAGAAACTTCAAGCAGAGCCTGAGAAGCTCATGGGACTTCTAATGTACTTATCAGTTTTAAATTACAAACACATACACCATAACTTGAACGTAGAAGAGCTGGGTAAGAGGAGAGTCCAGCAGCAGTCTGCTTTTGGGGCTAATCCTCTGGAGAACAAGTATGTTGAGATGTCTACATTCTTTTTCAGAAGTTTGGGGGACAAAAGTTCTTGGAGGAGAGAGGACGACGACTTGCAAGCTTGGGTGACTGTCATACAGCTGCTTAGCATATGCTAAGGGAAATCCATAATTAACCTAAATTGGTGAAAACACACGGGGAAATCTAAGTCTGACGCTGCTCCCAGGAAAATGGTGTGTACAGGTGGCTTGAAGAGAGCGATTCAGAGGGGACAGGGCCAAGGAAGGTTTCTGCCAAGGACAGGACGCTGCGGAGGGCCAGAAGCCACACTGGGATCTGTCAGCATGGGGCAGGGTGCCTTTTTTCCAGCACAGCGAAGGGAGCTGTGCACACACACGTGCTCACGGATGCTCTTTGCAGCGTCTGCGGGAAGCACCCGATGGACAGGCCTGAACAACTCGGCCCCTGCAACCGCTCCCAGGAATCCAGCAGGACGACAGCTGCCTCCTTGCTGCCACAGCGCCATTTGCGTGGAAGGTGAATGAAAGAACAACAAAAAATAACGAAACGCTTCCAAGATCTCACTGACATTGTTGCAGCAACCCAAGAGCCTCCGTTGCTGCCGCCTTGCCCTTCAGCACCCGCCACCTCCTCGGGGAACTTCCCTCCGGGAGCCGCCTGCCGCTCTCCTGAGGTCACCAAGCCCTGGTTACCAGCCTGCAGACACACTGAAGTGGGGTTGGGGACCAAAGGAGAGAAATGGGCACTTTTCAGGCTACCCTGCTCAGGTTTGAGGCTTGCTAGCATTCTTCTCTGTCATCCTTTGCAGTAGAATTAATCTAGGAGGTCAGAGTGAAGCAGCAGCTTTCTGGATTTCACTGATGATGGACAATCACAAGGACAGAGACTGAAATAAAGCATGTTTTTTCCTCCAGAAGTGCTCCTGCTGCCCACTAGTCCACACTCCTTCCCCTCAGCTTCCAGAAGCCCCAAGTGCAGACGCAGCCGGGGCCGCACAAATCCCGTGTCAGGCATTTGGCCAGACCTGGCAAGAACCCAGGGGGCCAGGGACGGCTGGAGGTCACGGCTTGGCCTCTGGGCTGCTCATGTCTGTCTGACTCAGTCTGTGTTTCAGATGTGAAAGGAGGAAGCAACGGCCTTCGCTCTTACTTATTTCTGCCTTTCTGGTGGTGCAGCCCATGCAGAGCCAACGTGTGCAGCCCTCCGATGCTGCAGCACCCCGAGGCCGCTGAATTTGAAGCTGCGATTTTGGAGAGCCAACAGAAAAACCTTGGGAGAAGCTACAGGACACATGGAAAAAACAACACTGGGGTGATGAGAGGAGGAAAAGAAACTATCTGGCGATATTGAAGTATCATTCCACATGAGCTTTATCTCGAGAGCCATTTCTGCCCTCGAGAAACATCTCCGCCCCTGCTTATCTTAAACAAATGGTTTCAGAAGGTTTGAACTGAACAAACAGGTTATGAGGCCTCCAGTAGATGCTGGGAGTTTTGCTCCTCTTTAATGCACACGAACTTCAGGGTGGGATGTTGTTTTCTGGGGAGGGGAGGGAGGAAGAGGAGGGCGGGGTGGGACTTGCAGGGGCTCTGAAGATGCTGCCTCTGCTAGTGCTAGGGCAGCCCTGGAGAGGCCGAGGCCAAGGGCAGAGTGCTGGGAAAGAAAGAAAAAAAGAAAATAAAAATTGCAGTTCCACAAATCATTCAAAAACCAACCCAGAAACTTATAAGACGCTGTGATAAAGAGGCTTTAATCTGCCCCCGTGAGGAGTTACTCACGGCAGCCCGGAAAAGCCCGGGGCAGCACACAGCCATAGATGTATTTATGTAAACGTTACTGTGTCAGCCCCACGCTCTGGGTGCCTAAAGGGCCTGTGTTGAGTGGAACCAACCCAAATGGGGACTGTCCCGGTGGGACTGCTGCAGAAAAGCAACTCACTGCTTGGCCCTTCCCTACTTCACAAGCCCTTCAAACGTCCCACTAACATCCCACTGCCTCTTATCCTTCCTTGCAGAGGCACTGGAATAAGCAGAGCGACAGCAGTGGACGGCAGGGCACAAAGGCACGCGCTGGGGTATGAGACGAGGCACTAGGGCACAAAGCTCATGGGGTCCCCGTGCGGCTTCGTGCGTGAGATCCGTGGGTGGGCTGAGCTCGCGTGGCCAGAGCGTGGCCAGGCCCTTCCCCTGCGCTGCCAACGTGATCCCAAGCTACCTTCCCACCTACTGCTCAAAGCCAGAGTATACAACGCCAAGAACATGCACCAGAGGCACTTCAGATACAGGCAGCTCCTGGGAAACCGGCTGCTATTCCTTCTCCTCATTCCAGGAAAGTCCACAGATCCCGGCCTGCCGCTCCTTCTTCTGCGTTACACATGGGGAATTTTCTCCCTCTTGAAAGACGTCGGCTGTGGCATGAACCAAAGCCTTGACCTGATTTGGAAGCCACCGAAGAATACCAAACAATGTCAGGAAGCAGCCTGTAAATGATTTCCTCCACATTAAAATTTAAGTGATAAATTTGTTCCTTCAAACTGCAAACTATTCATTTTTCCTGGAAGGTGTTTATAATAATAGCTGCACTTCTGTATAAGGAATCAATCGGTGTACCTTTCTTATCTGGACCTGATACTAATGGAGGAGAAAGCGTAAGGGTTTTGCAGAATGCTCCGAGCCCGAGGTGGGAAGCAGCTAAATCAGAGCCCTTCGGCACAGTGGCTTTTCCCAGGGCCCAGCAGTCACCCCACACTATGTTTGGTTAGACATTCCCAGGGAGATATCCCAGTTTAGAGGATTTCCCCAGGAGCTGTGTCCTTGTGGAGTGCCCTGCAGATGTGCACTGGCCTGCAAGGGCTGACGGGCACTGAGGAGGAGATTCTTCTTCCAAAGAAGGGTTGGGGACACCGAAGCGATGGCAGCGACGGTGGCACGACTGTGATGCTGAACAGCCCCCCCGGGGCTATTCCGTGTGGGGCTCTGCCCTCCAAGTTGCCCTCCAAGTTGCCCTCCAAGATGCCAACTCTTGGACAAGGCCCCTCTCACAAACCACAGGTGTTTTAATGAATCACAGACCCTGCACGTGCCATCCCAGATCCAAAGAAGCATCTTTTCAGGCTCTTCTCTTCCCACTGCTTTTCCTCGCTATTTGCGCTCGCCTCCTGGCAGGGAGCAGACACTGAGCTGGATGGATAGTGCAGACCACTGAAGCCAGCTCGGGAATAACACACAAGCAGCTGAGAGAAGGGCTATAACAAGGGCTATAACAAGTGTGGAATTGGGAGGAGAGGGCAAACACGGAGTTTAAAATGCTAGAAATTAGAAGGCAGACCAGCATGCGTAAGTATCTCAAGTCAAAATTCAGCTTGAGTCCTCCCCAGCGCGTGGTGCTGATCACCGTCAGCAACCTTCCTGGGGCCTATTTATAAATTCAGCCCCAGAGCTCCTGAATTATACACAAGTTGGAGATAATAAAACTTTAAAATCCAGGACAAAGTCTCCTCGGAGGACCTGCCTCTGCAAACACATCCCTATCCATAAATGCAACGTCTGGCAGCCGCGATCACCGTGCTGGGGTGGGCTGAGCCCAAGCAGCACAGCCAGGGCTGCCAAAGCCCAGCTAAGAGACCGGGATCCGCACCCAAATCCCTCCTGGAAACTGCACCGAAACAGGGTGCTCCAGACAGACTGAGACGGACACACTGCGCCATAGGAAGAGTATAAATAACAGACAAAAGAAATCCCCTTTGTTACCAGAATCCGCAAATCCAGAATCGGTTACAATCTGACTTAGGAAATAGAGTTTTTTCCCATGTTGGAGCAAAACGGGAACAATACTTCAGGAGTGGAAGTAACTCTAATTGTTTTAACTGATGTTATTTTAGTGTTGTTTAGGTTTATTGTTTATTTGTATGTATTTCCTTTAGCCGGGTCACACTGAAAAACAAACCTTGTTGTCAGCAGTAAAGTGTCCCATCCACAAATACATTTATTCAATAAACAGAGATAAAACCACACCAGGGATTTGCTCCCAGGTAGCCCGAGTTTGTCTGGAAAATGGGCTGCACTGGTCTGGACACACCGGGTGAGATTTTCTCTTGCTTAGGATCTAATTTGGGGGTAAGGGCAGAATTGCTTTACTTGGGAGCAATAACAGTACGACATTGCTATAGGTATATTGGTAACTGGAGCTATCTCAGTCCTCTGGGGACCTAGCAGATGTTTAAAACAGTCTTTTCCTCTATATTTTTCAAGTTTATACAACCTGCAGCTTCTGCATGTTGCTGTGCTCCCTCCTGCTGCCCCCCGAGCTGAGGTGAGAGGTGCGGATGAGACAGCAAGAGGAAACTTAGACTGGCACAGAAAGTAGAAGGTCCACCACCCTCTGTCTGGTTCTCCTGACACTTGCAGAGCTGAGTACTGCACATGCATGGAAAATTCACTGGTGTTGAGTGGCTAATACAAACGCAGACAGCATCTCGTCTGACTGTTCTAGAAGGAACATTATCCTTCATTCCTTGTTCACACTAGCACCTCTTCATCACGTATCAGGCAATCTTGGTGGAGGGTGTCATGAGGAAGAGAAGTCCTTCACAGGACAGCCCTCCCTGATAAAACGTTAAGGTCATCTAATAACAAGTCCCTTAGGACATCAGAGAGTTTGGGATTAGCTCATGGAAGCTCAGAGATGTTGGATCAGTTCACCAGTAATGAAGTCCCAAGCACACTGGTAAGCACATCCCCATAAAACCAAGAGGTGGCTGCTCTTCGCGGCGTGGGTAGATGCAGCGGCACTACAATAACTTTCTCACCATTCAACCCTTGGCACTGCTGTGGCACTTCCCCTTGGAGAGCATCCAAGCACATGAAGTTTCATAACACCTTAAGAATGCAGACAAGAGCTAATAAGTCAATACGCATTTTTTCTGCTCTGCTACCTGCTGGGTAGCAGACCCAAGAGGCTGGTGTGCAGAAGATCCCAGATATCTCCACGCAGAGACCCGCTGCATGCCTATCTTGCCACAGAAAATTCATCTAATCTTATGTCCTGCTACTGCAGTCTAAGGGAATCGTGCCACCAGTTTCAATGGGGGCTTGACTGGTGGGACCCCCTTTTGACCTACCAGACTCAGCTCTTCAAATACGTTCTTCAAATATGGCACGATCACGGTCGATGCCAGCTGTGCACAATATCACCCACTGTCTTTTTCTCCTCAGGGCCCCCATATTGTTTTTCAAACACTTTCAAACTACAGATATTCCAATATTAGAGTCCTGCACTGAAGACATAGCCAACACACAGCTCCTGGGACTACACCACAAAGAAAGAAAACAAGAACAACAAAAAATGTGTTTTGGCCTTTCTGAAATCTCTGCTTAGTCTTGCTCAGCCATGCAAATGCCATTTAATTCTAGGAAAAAAAAATAACAAGCAAAACTCATTCTTCCCTTTGAAAAATCCAGTTTCTTTGCAGGAGTGTGAGCTGTGTGACCCAGAAAAGTGTGACACTTTTCTGCTCGTTGGAAAACTCGCTTTGCCGTTGGCTGGAAGCACACATGAAAAACCTGGACAACCTTAGGCTCTCCTCAGAGCCTTCTTAATTAAGTTGGAGCAACAGAAGCTGTGGTCAGGCTGCCAGCAGTTTCTACATGGGTAGAAGAAACTGCTTCTCAAATATCTGTCTGCTCCTTCCCAAGATTTTCCTTTTATGTATCGAACACTAAAATTCCTCCTGCTGTAATGGATTTTAATGCAGGAACAAGTACATAAAACATTATGCACTTGCCACAAACTATCAATCACATCACATCATATATTAATTATGCTAGTGGTTTCTAACTTGTGCTTTACAGGCCCCTGGGAGCCATGGACTACTTGGAGTAGTCAAACAAGCAGGAATAAGAAAAGCAAGTTCCTATCTGCTTTATGGGCATCTCCAAATGTGACATCTCTAAATGGATGTGGCACTTCCATGAAAAACACTCTCAAGATTCGTGTTCAAAGAATGCTGGGACCCATGAGGTGAACGGGGCTTGTTCAAGCACCCAGCAGCAGCTCCAGCGGGTATCTGTGGACCCCTGGTCCCAGGTCCAAGCCCACTCAGGCTAAGAATCAAACACCAGAGCCTGAAAAATTACTTTTTATCCAAAAGCTGCTGCAGGACAAGCAGTGAGATTGCAGCCTTCTCATAACTTGCAAAGCATGAACCTCAGCCACGACAACTCCAAAGACCCGAGGATATCTCCTGTTCTGCAGGCACTGCTCAAACGTTAGCCCCAACAAACAAGACCCGTGATGGCCTTTGGGATGCCTGCTGTGACCTGGGTGAAGCCTGTCCAATTCATTTCACTCAGGACAAGCAGAGGAGCCTTCAGGCTCTTTCTCATGAGAACCAGGTGGGGACAGAGAAAAGCCAGTGATCAGAGTAACAAAACCTGATGAACAAAGTCAACTTCTGGGTGTTTGCACGTGCCCGGTGACAGCCCCACAGCCTTGGCTCCCTCTCATTTCTCAGCCACGTGATGGGTAAACAGTTTGATGAGCATCCCCGGCCATGAAGCCCCGAGGATGTTTACGGGCAGGACTTGTGAGAATTTGTGCTCTGAAAGGTGTTTGCAGTGCGTGTTGTGCTGCCCCTTGCCAGGGCTTTTCCAGCGCCCTCACTCAGTGAATGGGACCTTCTCTGTAGCAGGATGGAGAACACACGATGGTCAACACCAAGGCTCAGCTCCAAGACACAGCTGTTGGCTGGGAAAGGGCTGGGATAGACCATTACTTCACTGACAGATGCTTTGTTGTTATGTCCAGAGCTGGAGGAAGGAAGGTTTTTGGACTCTGCTTAAAGTCAACAGACGGTGTTTGCAAAGCTACTTGGAGACCAAACCTGCCCATTTTCCCCTCTGCCCTTTGAACTGTTCTGACCACAAAATGGGCAGCACAACCCTGCCACGAGGTTGTGCTACTCGCCACAGAAAAGGCTAGCAAATACCCAACGCAAACATCTCACAGACAACCCACCCGCTGGAAACCATGGCCAGAACAGCCTTCTGCTGTTCTGCATTTATGTTCCCCAAGGCCAACCCTGCAGCAGGCTGTCCTGGCCTCTGATGATCACTGATGCATCACATTATATAGGAACGTCAGTGCGCGAGAAGCGAAACTCACACATGGTCCTTTCTCCTGCTTGTACCTCTGTCATGAGCGAGGACAACCTGTCAAACCAGGACACTCAAAGCCTGACCTTCAAGAAATCAATTCATCAGATGTCTCTGCGGGTGCTTGTGTCTCTGCACTTGGCAGCCTCCGCCTTTCTCTCCAAATTGAGGCCAAAACCACTCGCTTGGCACCCATGGCCCCTTGCCAGGAAGGGCGCCACACTGGGAGCAAAGCGGTCTCCTCCACTCCTCAACCCGAAGCAACAAAGCGAGGCTCTTCCTCAAATGAAAAAAAAAATTGCAAAAAAAAATTCCCACCAGCTAAGAAAAGCTGGAGGTTAATATAAATTCCATGGTTTTGAGGGGGAAATGGAGCTGCATTCAAAGACTCAATGGCTAACCACGCTTCCTTCGTCTGGCAACTGCGAGCTCCGTGAGTAGAGTTATTGAGGAAGTTAGACGAGGGCTATATTTGTTGCAGCTGCAGATTTCCCTTAACCCCTGGTAGTGGCGTTTTCAAAAACAATGATTTTGTTTTCTGCTGCTTTTCATTTTCATGCCTGCCATGTTACAGCTATTAGCTTTAATCACTGTCATTCATAGATTAAAAATAATGAAAAAACCCTTGCCACTCTAAGAACTCCAGGCTGGATGAGCAAAGGCGGGGATTAAAACAAGGCTTTCAGGAATTAACTTGGAACAGGAAAGAAGAAGATAAAGCCATTATAAAAGCTTGAGCTAATACAGGAGTCTTTTTTGTTGTAAGTGTTAATGCAGCCATGCAAATTCCTATGAAGATTTATTAGTCAGGTCATGTAATCTGTTCTCCTTCCTCTTATGATGATGAAGTCAAGGCTATTTTTCTCTACTAAAATGTTTTTCGCAGTTAAGAGGGAAACAGCTTTTTCCAAGCTTGTTGGTAGGATACAAAAGGCTGACTTTGAAGCTGGTCCTTTTATAAGGATGAAATACAGAGGCACTGAAATTAAGATAAAAGTTTAGAGATTAAACTGTTAGGATTCTCCCTACGAGGAGAGTACATGCAAGAGATTTACAGCGCTGTCCGTCTTCATCATCCCAGCACTGCTACAGCATTATTCACTATCCCAACACAGGTAGAGCATCTCACCTCTCTACTGATTGCCTCAACAAGATCTTAGTTCACTTTATGTGAATCTGCTCCTAAGTATACTCTTTGCCTTGGCCCTCGGCCAGCAGAGCACTTAGGCACATGCTTAAAGTTAAGCACAAAGGTAAACAGATTGAAGTCAGTAGGACTTAAAATTAAGCACATATTTCAAGGATTTGCTGGATAAAGGCCTTAACCCTGGTGTGTCACGTTTAACTAGGATGACTCTCAGCTTACTAGTTCCTCCCTTTCCTCGACCTCCTCTCCATTAGACCGGGCAATAAATGGTTTCTGTTTTGCTGATACGTTTTGCTACCAGGCTAGAGTTCGACTTTAGAGGAACCTTGCCTGGCTATGGGCAAAGCATGTCTTTCTTTAATTATACCTGCCTGTGAAATACCTTCCAGAAATCCCCACCCAAACAAAGCCTCGGGAAAGGAAATAACGGAAATTCTTAATGGTTTCCATGGGGAAAACGATCCCAACCAGTGAGACGAGGCGCACGTAAGATGAGCCCGATGCCTGATCCTACTGTATATGATTCCCAGCCCAGGGAGGTTCCTGAAAAAAACAGGAGACACCCCTAAGTATTATAGGCCTCATCTCTGAAGACAGAGACTTCTCTGAACATGACTGCTGGACGTGGTTCTTAGCATGTCTCATATCCTGCCTTGCCAATCTGCAGAAGTCTCACAGTGGACACATGGAAGAAGAGATGTGGGCCAACACGATACCCACGAAACCACCATATTTTTTCTCCACAGGCAACGGTAGCAATTGGCAGACAACATTTCAAGGGGCCGCAGCCTCTGAAGGGGTGTAGGTATCTCACCACCACCTCCACAGCTCTGCTCTGCCTGCCGTGCTCACTTTTGTGTGATCCGTAACTTCACTGAGCCTATTTCAGCTGCAGCTACACATCCGAGGACCCGGGCTCTCCTGGGCCTGCAGGCACACAGCCTCTTCTGGCACTCTGGTGCGGAGAGGCAACCACCCAAACAGGCAGCACCAACAGGACACACAAGAAATGGAGAGAACAGATAAACAGAAGAACTAGAAACTGAAAGATTAACATTTGCTGTTGATTTCTCTAGAAATAGGATTGCTCTCATACATGACTAGCAACTTGTCTTGGTTTGACAGGAGGCTTGCGGAACTTCACCCAAGTGCCACTCTCATCCCTTACCCATCCCCATCTAACTTGCTCCTATGCAGCCTCAGCTGCACTTCCATCCGCTCCCAAACAGTCGGTCCTTCCCAACACGGTATGATCATCTGACCTGCCTGTGCAATGCACAATAATGACACTAAATAATCAGGGAACTTTGGAAAAGCATCCATGAAAGATACCTGGTTTACTCCATCCAAACTGCAAACTATTTTGGATGATCACTGGATCATTAATTTTCACTGCAGCATATGCAGAAAGGTTTTGTTGCTAAAATATTTAATTTTATTTTGTCCAACTTGGTGTCAGAAAGGCTACCTCAGCCCTCCTGGATCAACGGCATGGTTGTCTTCTGCTGCACCGTGGCCTAGGCCATGCTGAAGCCAACTGACTCTCAGAAATTGAGGACTCTCAAGGAAATTCAAGTATTGTCTTGTACACAAATCACACAATGAAAAGACATGGCACGTAGGGAGACAAAAAAGCCAAGTCACTTCCGTGCTCTCCATCAAGCTCAGTGTTATCATTTATTATTTGTATTGCTGCTGGAAACTCAACAGAAATACAAGAGCTAGATGCTCTACCCAGAGATCAGAAAGCTGCCCCAGGATGTTCTGTCAGGGAGAAAGCAGCATAACACTGAGGCCCAAAGAAGAACTGGCAGCTTACATTTACCTGCAAAAACAGGCACTGGTTAAAAAAAACAGTTTAAATAAGTGTGTTTATTTAAGCATTTATAAATCGAGCTAAGAATAGTTCTCCTTTCAAATAAAGGACCCTTGTAGTGTGTGTAGTCCCAACACTGCGGCACTGTGAAGACAGGTGGGAGAACCTGAATTTCTCCCTGTTGCTGGGTTTTCCCACTGTGCCCTCCACATTTCAGTCTTCAGTGTGGCAACTTCCCCCACCTCCTCTGTCAGGGTTCCTGACCTCTTCCAGCTTTCTGCAGCCAGGTTTGGCCTCAGCCCCAAGGCCTCTGTGAGCGCCTGCAGAACAAGAGCCGTTTCCACACGCGGGCCGTAGGCTCCCACACCCGCACGGTTGCGCTGCCTCGCAGGCGAGGGGAGAGAGAGGGCAGAGGAGTCACCGCGGAGCTCTCCAGATCATGTCAGGTCGCACGTACGTTTGAAGTGGGCCACGCAGTTCTCAGCAGCGAGGAGCAATCCTGTAAGGGTGACTTCCTCCACTGCTTGCAGAGCTGATCTCCAGGAAGGCTCTGCAGTGCGAGGAAATCCTGAGCATGGCCACCAAGGCGTTAGCGACACAACGAGGAGACACTGGCGGCAGGAACTGCCTTGCGGCAAAATGGCCATCGTGATTCATGCTAGTGACTGGTGCCAAAGCCCAACGAGCAGGCCGCTCCGTAACGGAGCCAGAGGAGGTCACACAGGCTATTAGCTGATTACTGGGCAGGAAAAGAAGTGGGTTCCTACAAGTTGAGGAGCATTGTCCACCCTCCTTGTGGAATGGGTCATATCTGCGCTGCACAAGACAGAAAAAAATCTCATCACTCAGGCTGGAACAGAGCCTGGAGTGGCCTACAAGGGCACTCAGGGTTGGTTCCTGGTTGCTTGGGATTCACAAGCAAATCATGGAAACCCTACAAGTGCTGTGATCTGTGTATTAACCCCCACAACAGAGACACGCAAGTTGCTCTGAAGAAGAAAGCAGACCTGTGTGCACAGAGCTGCGGGACAGGCCCTGTCAGCACTTCTCTCAGGATCTTTTTGTCTAGAGGATGCTGGTTCAGATCTTCACACTCCATGATTTGATATCTAGTGCAGCGTTCACGTAGTAGAAGGTGGTGCCTTGAAAACCTGGGCCCCAGCAGACACTGCTTCATCCCTGGAAGACGCTCAGCGTGCAAAGCAGTTGTGCCTCTTCCAACCCCATCCTTGCTAGGGAGCTGCACAGCAGCGATGTACAGGATTTGCACGTGTCCTGCGAGAGCAGAAGATTCCTCCACTCTGCCTAAGAAGAGAAACAGGAGGAGCTCCCGGAAGAGGTCAAGACGCGGAGAGACATGAGGGCTCATCTAACATCTGCCATGAAGCAGACACTGGGAAAGACCCTGCCACAGGGCCCTGGAGAACCTGTGCCAAAGCCAGAGCCTGCTAGGACGATACTTGAGTAGCGGGTGCGTTAGATCAGCCCTGAGAACCCCCTCAGTACCTTCTCCAAGCACCAACGCTGCACCAGAAATAGCAGACTCCAGAGACTCCAGCTTTTTTTCTGCAACTCAGGATTACTAAATTCGCAGAGCTGTTCAAGAATCTCTCTTTAATGTCACATGTGCGGCTCAAGTCCCTCAGGCCCCAGCAGCAACAGCCTGGGATATTTGCACATACCCCGCACAATGGAAGGAAGAGGGTGTAGGAGGGAGGATCAGACTGCTGACCCCTTTATTGTTCTTGGGCCAGAAGAAAGCTTCCTCCTGGCTTAAGAACCACTGCACTGAAAAAGTTTTCCAGCCAGACCAAGTCACACGGAGTCACTGGTTTTTTTTTTTCTTTTTTCTTTTTTTTTTTTTTTGTCTCTCTCCTTCCCCTGCCTCCCTCTTTGGTCGAGCGACGGGGAGTCACAGGGTTGCGCTCCATTCACAAAATACCTGCTGCACATCACGTAGTCCTTCCCCCCGGCGGCGGCGAAAGGCGCTGGAACCCAAGCAAACGAAAATAAACCATTTTTCTCTGCGGATTTGAAAAAAAAATAGAAAGGAAGAAAGGACCCTGCTCCCAGACTGACGCCTCCAGCGTGCGCTCCGGGGAAGGGGTAGGCGGGGGGAAGCGAGACGACGATATGAAAGAAAACAAAAACAGCAAATTCTGCTCAGAAAGGATTAAATGGAGGTTTTCCAAAAAAACACCCCGCCATTATATAATGAGGCTTAACTCGGAGTCACAGGGTCACACGATGCAGCAGACTGGAAAAACCAAAGTGCAGTGCAGCCTTTTAATTGTTAAGCCAAGCATAAAAAAAATAAAATAGAAAAACGATATTGGGATTGCACAGCAAGGTGGCCGCTCACACCGACGCTCTGATTCTGGCCCCTTTGCTCTCTCCGGCCTTCAGGGAGAATTCAACTTTTCCCCTTCCCGATTTTTGGTTGGTGACCCACTCTGTCTAGACGCCTCTCGGTTGAGTCGCGGCCCCCTCTGGATCTGGGAGCCGATTTGTGATCCTCGTCAAGCGCCTCAGTGCCGGGCCCAGGGCTGATCCTGCAGCACTGAAGGAGAAGGGAGAGCTCAGCCCCATTTCTGTAGCTCCCGAGACTTAGGCACATGTGGCTGATTCCCACTGAAGATGAAACAAAGAGGTTCTCATGCTGGATGGCAGAGAATGATCAGATACTTGAAGCACGATTCTGCTTGTGGAAACGACTCTTGTTACTTTGTGCTCATGATCTTGGTACCAAAACCTGTGCTTTTTTGGATCAAAATCTGCATGCAAGGGGATTATTTTTATCGTGATGGATACATATAAAAAAAATCAACTCTGATCAACAGTGGCAAAGCACCTGGCTAGCGTATGGGTACCTCCCTGGTTCTCCATAAGCTTTAAAATGAGTTGGTCACCAAACCTCTGGAAACATCTCCTTGAAGTTCCCCCATCGCTGACATGCCCCAGCACCTGCAGAACTGAGCAAAGAGCTTTGGAAATGCCAAAACCAGGGAGAACTTAGAGTGATGAGGAATGACAACGTAGAAAACCCCTTTCGAACCCTCTCTTCCAGGGAGTGAGTTGCTTCCAGCCGCAAGGAGCTATAGTTCTCTCCAGCACACGGACTCTTTTTTGTGCCTCCAGCTACAACAGCAGAACTTGCAGTTCATACACAGGTGGGGAGCAGCACCCACGAGGAATCCCCGTTCCCTGGCAAATCCAGAGCAAAATGGGGCACTGGTTTTGTACACACTCTATTTATCAGGGGATCCCATCAGGCTGGAAGTCTGGATGCCATCCTGGGCCCACCCTGGCTTTTAAACGGTACCAGCTAAGAACCCACATTTGACATTTGGATTTTAAAAACTGTGTCTTCTTGCCGAATACCCTTTAAATAACAGCCACGAACATCTCCTCTTTAAAGCTGCTGGTTCAAATAACGCCCATGTAACTACAGACCACAGACTTTTCCATCGTGCTCCAGGAACTACACAGTAACGCAAGCGGGAGGATCTAGAGGTCACATTTTCTTTACTGACGGGTACCCCAGGAGGAAGGCGGGCACGGGGGCAGCACACACAGCCCCCAGGGTAAACGAGTGGTACCATTCACATGTGTGTGGTTGAGCAAGGCCTGGAGGCTCCTTCCAACAGATGCAATCTGTGTCTTGTATGATATGGGCTTGTTTTGTCCTGGCGAGAGGAAACAAACTGCTCCTGCGAGCACACATATTTTCTTTCCGTTCGGAGCAGGCGCCTCCAAAGAATATACAATGAGAAATGAAATAATCAAGTAGACCACAAAAGCAGGAAGAAATGAAGCTTTATCATTCTCTAGTGGTTTCTCTGCTCGTACATTACAGGAATAAAAAAAAATATTTTAAAAATAAAAGAAAACGAAACCCAGAAGCGAGAGCCGTTTCACGGGGCACTGCCAGCAGGTGAAAGGCCAGGCTTTAACCCGAGGCACGAAGCAACGTGCTAGGGAAGAAGAGCGACATTCCCAGGTCACGCTCAAGAGGAGGTGCACGGATTAAAGCAAGGGCTCCTGCTTTAATCCCGCTTTGTCCTCTGCGGGATCCTTCCTAGCTGAGAACCCACAGGACAACGCTGGAGCGAACAGGGATGCTGAAAACCTGGAGCAGGATGATGGTTCATCTGGGGAAGCACCGGCCAGGGCTTGTGCTCTGCGTGGCTAAAGGGCTGGTAATTCCGAGCGGCCTCCGGGCTTTCCTGCAAGCTCCTGGTTCCTTGCCTCAGTTTCCCCATGTACTCGTACCAAGCAGCTACCCGTTTGCTGCATTTTGCCACACATACATGTGTATCCACGTCCAAATACGGTACAGTGAGACACAGGGGGAGCAAGAACACATTCCTTTTGCTATTTATATTAGCCCAGATTAAAGCCTTTAACCCCCCAATTCAGCAGAGGAATTTCAAAGACGGCACAGACGGCTCTCTCGTGGACTGTCTTGCATTCTAGCGCTCACAGCCGAGCGGCTGCCGCTTTTAGATCCAGCGGAAAAGTGCCCGGGGTAGCTCACAAAAAGCCAAACACCGAACAACCCCCAAAGGTATTTTTAAAATCATAATCTATAGAAAAAAATTAGGGACAACATAGGACTAGGAAGGACCTCGCACAGGACTAGCTCAGTCCTGTGCTAGCATGGGCAAGTACATGCTATAATTCCCTCCACAAACAATCTTTATCTTCCCCGTGAAAACCACAGGCAGGCGTCACGTGCAGCAATAAATTTCCTAGCTAAGGCACAATCCCTGCCCGACCTACCTTGTCTTGCAACAAACATCTATCTTGCTACTAAACAGCTATATTTACATCCATAGCTATATATATATGTGCCTCCAAGCTGCCTGGCACGTTCAACTGCAGCACGTAAGAGGATTTACTTACCTGCTGGCTGCAAACAGGAAACCTGTGTTTTAAGAACCTCTGGTCTCATTTATTGCAGCAGTTGCTATTTCTATAACATCAGAGGAAAGATTTTTTGCAAAAGGCGGAGGGGGAATCTTCTAATTAAGATTTCATTTTAAATGTTGCAGGAAGCATTAACTTATTTTGTCACACAAGAGATGTCATATTAGCAGAATCTTTATGAGAAGCTGTGTTTTTCTGCTACTTGGTTCCTCTGCCAATGGGAACATTTGCGTGTGTCTTTTCTTCAGTCCTTGGATTGTTCATTTTTTAGAAAGACGTTCTTTCCTTCCCTTTATTTTGCTAAAAAATTCAGGCCTTTCATGGTGAAAGGGGAAGAGGATTATGATGCGGAAATAGCCAAGCCATAAGAAGCATTCGACTGACCAAAGTAGTATTGAATTTTCATACGGGATCTTTAGAAATCTGATTTTTTTCTCTGCTGCTTTCCTAACAGCTTTTTAACTTAAGCGCTACTCCCCAACTGGCTTCATGAAAATATCCAGCAGAAATTCAATGGAGTGCTGAGAAAGACCTCTCAGGTTTCTAATGAATCCTCTGGGAAAACAAAGCAGAAAAAGGATATACCATTCTTCAGAAGTTAAAATAAAATTCAAGCAGCTTGGGGGAAGGAGTGTGGTGGGTTTTTTTTTCTTTAAATGGTCCATAGAAAGGAGCAAAATAAAACCTTTCAGTCTTTCTTTAGATATTCTATAGCTGCAGAAATCAACTTCTTTATTATTTATTTATTTATTTATTGTTCTTATGAGAAGTCTGCTCTAAGCCTGAGAAAAGCCTGTGTTGTTCTTCAGCACGTTTAAGCCAGAGTGCAATGCAGTGGTGCATTAGAGCCTCAAACATCTGCAGGACTGTTATTTATAGGGCAATACTAGTCCTCCTGTCCATATTAGCTAATTCCCTACCAGCCCGAGGTTCTCAGGTCTACAGCTACTTGCTGCACTCCTTAAAAGCAACATAAAGTTCTTGCTCATGCTGCCAGGAGCATTTTCCCACCCAGCTCCCAGGTCTTCTCTCACCTACTCGTGGCCTCTGGCCATGAAGCTCCACTCCACAGACTGCACTCGCACTTGTCTCAGCCCAGCGACCTGGCTGCTTGGTCAACCAGGCCAAAGGACGACCTGCAAAGTGGCTCAAACCCCATCGATGCATCTGGGGTTTTTTTGCATAATTGACACAAATTAATGCCTGAAAGCCCAGAGCTCAAGGAAGAGAGGTTCTCCAGTACCAAGCACCCCGGGACAGGTATCTACCTCCCTCCTGTCTGCACGTCCTTGCATGCGGGCTGGAGGCAACATGTTGGATGAAGGACAGATGGAAATGATGGAAGACCAGAAAAACGGCACTATATTCAATAGGTCGTGTTATCCCCAAGGAAAAGGATGGTGACGCAAGACTGCTCCTTGTGGGGAGCAACCTGTCATCCTCCCACAGGACGAGAGCCTAGCAGGGGACTTTCAGGAGATTTTAAAAGACTTCCCAAAACGTTGGGGAGATGTGGCAGTGCGATGGAGGAAGGCCTTGGTCGTGGGGGCACTGCAGAAATGGCCCACCATGCAGCTGGGCATGAGGTGCTGTCTGTGAAAGGGGTGATGGTACCGTCTTGCAAGGGGACAGAGGGCTCGGAAGAGCCAACGGTGGGGCCTCCGTGGCTGCTGAGGGGCTCCTCTTCCCTAAGGAGGACACATCTCTGCTCCACATGTTGGTCACACTCAGGCCAAAGTGCAGAAAAGCCCCTTCCCTCCGTGGTGGCGGCTCCACGGGCCCAATGTGCACTTGTGAGGTGGCCGCGGAGGGCAGGGATTTGCCGTGTGGAGAAGCGTGAGGCGGAGGCCGTGGCGGCTTCCCCTGGCAGAGCTTGGCGGGCGGGCGGCGAGGCCGCCAAGGCCGCACGGAAAGGCCGCAGTGCCCTCTAGCGCTGCGCCCGGCCCCGCGCCCGCCGGGCTCTGCTCGCCCAGGGTGCCCACGACGCCCCATCCCACTAAATCTCAACCTCCTGCAGCCTTCGGGGGCGGCAAATCAGCCCCGCTCGCTCGCGCCCCTGACCCCTGCTCAGCAACTGCGTGAGCCTGAGGGGTCCCGTGTTACTGCTGCAACAAACCGCGCTCAGAGCATTGCCCGAAAGAGAAATACAAGGAAGGGAACTAGTCAGGCTGAAGGAAGGCGATTCTGACTCGCAGCCACCACTTTTCTGGTGCTTCCTGGAATGACCATGTATCTGGAGCTCACAACCTGCACAGCCTTCTACTCACAACCCTTCGCACAGTGTTACCAGACAGTCTAGCACAGTATGGAAGACAACCATGATCTGAAACATCCACTGAGGAGCTACCCTTTTTCTGCCCCTCCTGTTAAAAGCATTGTTGTTATAATCTGATTGAGGCTCGCAGAGCAACTGTGCTCTGTCATCAGAGCCCAAGCTTGTCCCTTGCAAGATCACCCAAACAGAGGAACCACATGGAATCCAAGCCATCCCTGCTCGTGATTTGTCCCTTCCAACTCTTTGCAGACCATAACAGTCTTCTGCCCTGCGCTATTAGAATGCTTAAGGTTGGAAGGGACCTCGGAGGTCCTCTAGTCCAACTCCCCTGCTCACGCAGGGTGATGACCTCTGTGCTAACAAAGGAGTGACATTTACACTGAAGGGGCTACAGGTGACCAAGCCCATCAACTCACTCAGCCCCTTCCTTTTCCCAGGGAGATGGTCACTGTCAGCAGAGTTAAATGCTACACAAGATGGATCCCAGATGATGATACCTCACAGAAAGCCCCACACTTTTTCCCAGCAGCGGAGATCCGACTTTCAATACATTGTGACCTATACTCAAGTAAAGCTTGGCTTTTTGACAGGGACTTTCCACAGCAGTTTAAGCGGTTACAGTGCTGGAAAGACCCTTGGGATATGGGAAGCTGGTTTGGTAAATGCAAAGCCTTCTCAAAAAACTGCATCAGCCTGGCACACAGCTGATTAAATTCAGGAGGATAGGGCTGGGGAGGGAAGAAATCCCTCCAGTTTGGGGCCCTGGGCAAGCTAGCATGACTTGGTCATACGCTGGGCTACATGGACATGTAAAAACCTTCAGCGTCACTACAGGACTGGCAGCTGAGACATGTAGCCTAGGAAGATTTTGGGACACAAATGGAGCTAGAACCCCATGCAGTCAATACTCTTATTTCCAGTGGGAAGGGATGCCAACTATTCAGAGATGAGAAAAACCCAGGTGTACAGTTATGGAACAACCTGCTCCGAGACGGCTACGCGGTGAAGGCTGAGGAGAGTTTCCTTCAGGGTTTCTCCAGCAGTTTTTCCACATCGATCCAGTTCAGCCTTGCCTTTTTTACCTTCTCTTTGCAAATAAGGATGGCAATGGAGACATGTGGCCCCTGGCAGAAAGGTATTTACAGTGTTTAAGCCTTACTCGTGTCCCATTGCCTCTGCTGAGCACAACTGCCAGTTTTAGGGACTGCAATCGCCTCCTCGCTCCAAGGAGGGCAGATTTGCAGCCTCTTGCCTTGGAAGAAGCACGCCCAGCATATGCATGCACAGGACCAGGCTCCCCTCTGCTGGCTGCTTCCAGCAATGCCTCCCAGCAGCAGGAATTACGCTTCCGGCTCCACGGAAAAGCAGGAAAGCTCTGTGATGCTGCCTAGTCCCCAGCTGCAGTCCAGCCTTTCATCTCTCAGATGACATCTGGCCGTGGCACTGGGGCGTGCAAGGTCTACAGACCCATCTCTGGGAGCCAGGTGTGCAGGACAAGTTGGCTGCTGACCTCCTGGCACCCAGGACGCCTCCGAAGTGCTGCTGAGAGGGTCTCCTAGAGCAGCCGCTGGCGAGGCAGGGTGAGGAGTGTTTGTCAGCTCGCCAGGGAGTGCTCATGGGTGGGAAGTTGCTCAGCAGCCTCAGAGCCAGGAGGCACCATGTGCAAAAACCCAGCTCTCCAAGTGAAGGGATTCGGGCTGGTTGAAGGACTGGCTGCCTGCAGAACAGGGAGGAGGGAAGAACTGTCCAGAGGCCTCACTAAGGCATCCTGGAAACCTTCTGCTGCAGTAGAAACAGGACCAGGTAGCAAAAGCAGAAGAGGATGAGGATTGCTCTGAGAGGATTCTGAAACTGTGTGAAGCACAAGGAAGATAGAAGAGCAACCACCAACAAACCATCTTGGAGCCCCATGGAGACCAGCGACCACTGTGCTACTGCAGCCACGGTCCACTCCAGGAAGGCCAACAATCCACACTGACCAGGATCTGCCACACTAGAGTAGGACATCAAGCTCTTCATCTTCAGCAGTAAATCAAGGAAAGCGACAGCACAGAGAATGCTTGCCCAGGATTCACTTTTCTCTCCTCAGATGTCTGGGTCAGCTTCATTTCTGTTTCCATGTCTAAACACACTAAACATGCCTAAACGTCCTGATTCGGTTTGATGAGTGTAGATGCATATATCCTTAGTTAGAAATCATGTCACATTTCTTAGATGCCTACATTAAGTTGCAAACCCAGAAACATCTATATCTTTCCTATAGCTAAAACCCAAAGTTACTAAGATAGAGACTTCTACCTTAACTCACATGAACTCTGCAGTAAACTCTAAACTCTATTTGCCAACAAGAAGGGAATCCCAAGGAGATTAGGCAGAAAAACCTATTAGGTGTCTAAATTTAGGTGGGAACCCAGCACAGTCAGGAAACCTGATGCTTCTAAGCCTGCCAAGACAAAGTCTGGAATATAACAGTGGCTACAACATTTGCAGCATCTTCTGCACATTGCTCCTGCCGTTCATTTAACTTCTCCCCCTTAGCAGCCCTAGAAATTACATGGCATTTTTTTTCCCCCTTTTTTTTTTTTAATATCGCATTCCTGTTTGTAATCAAAGCATTTATAGCTTTACGTCAAATAAGCTGGGAGCTCTCAGGTCACCTCAGGTAGGCTGGGCTCCAGCTCATAGCGGTTACCTCAGGCAGCAGCTGCACATTCACATAATCACACAGCTCTGGAGTTGGCCCCTTTGACTTTCAAGCTTTTCAAAGGTTTCCAGGATGGTTCATATGTGCTAAAAGGAATCCAGTAAGCTGCAGTCTCCCCCTTTTTCCTAACAAGTTGCACCACTGGCTTCTCATCCACCAATGAGGCTGAATGACAATCAGACCCATTAACTGTTAAGAAATGACCCAAATACTAAAACCACAAATGCATCACGCGATTGGTCAAGAATCTGTAAGGCAGCAGAAAGCCAGGAGATGTGAATCCAAAATGGAAAGCCAAAAGCAACAAGATGCCCATTCAGCAATCCTTGCCACTGCTCAGCATATTCGTCCCCCAAAATTCTTTTTATGTCTATGAGTCCAGGATGTTCCATTGACACCCAGTCTCAGCTACTGGCTTTCTTTGCAAAAAGCTAAGATGCGGAGGCAAGAGTCAGGCATTTGCCTTGTAGTTTGTCAGGAGAAAGGAAAGACATCACTACAGAGCAGTGGAAGCAGATTATGGCCCAGACAAGTTGGAAGCCAGTGGCAATGTGTCGCTCAGCTAGCAACACAAAAAGCCAGTCTGGTAGGCCTAGGGAGGTGACCCTGAGCTGCTCTCACGTATGGACATCAAAGCACAGTGTTTTCATGTAGCCAACTGCATCACCTCTATTGCAGCTTCTATCATCTGACAAAGGGACCCATCTGCAACAGCAACAGGACTGTCGGGCACCAGTTGCGACTGCAACACCAAGCCCTCACTCCTTGATAGCAAACCGGTTGCATGGTCTCCATCAAACCAGCTGACCAGCAAGGTGAAAACTGAGAGGCTGATGAAAAGTGGGATATGCATCTCTCCTGTGCCTCTCCAAAGCAGAGGATCAGTCCTCCCTGGAGAGCAACAAAAAGCAGATCATGGCTGGGGGATACTTATCTTCTAAATATATTTTTTCCAAAGCCACCTTTTGGCAGCGCTTAGGTAAAGTGGTGC
The DNA here is from genome assembly GCA_013398315.1 of Nothoprocta pentlandii. Classification (NCBI taxonomy): domain Eukaryota; kingdom Metazoa; phylum Chordata; class Aves; order Tinamiformes; family Tinamidae; genus Nothoprocta; species Nothoprocta pentlandii. The sequence continues at coordinate 781,706 of VZSG01000130.1, forward strand.
CCAAGTCCCACTACAAACCCCTGTGAATAAGGAGAGATGAGGGTTACATGAGCAGAGCCGAAACAGTCACATCCTGCACTCTCAGCCATTGCCAAAGCAAAGGAAAAAGCATTTGCTACAGTCGCATACACTGGGTGAGCGAGCTCCTCCAAAACCAGGGGGAGAAGCTCTGTTAACATGGGCTTGCTGTTATTTACACGGCAGCCGATGCCCACCACAGGCGCACTGCATTTTCCAGCTGCTTTCCAGCAGTGTCACTGTGATCCCAAGTATTGTGCTAGCACAAAGGCAGCCGCCCGGCCACTCCCACCACGCTGCGAACTCATTCATTCCCGATGGAAGGGCCCCGCTAGAAGCTTTCCAAACAAGCTCTATTTAGTAGCAAACCCGCCCACGCCAGCGAGCCTGGAAAAGCTGGGGACAGGAGGAAACTGAAGCACAGAACTGGTCAAGGCCGTCAAGACGGGATTGGGAGCGCTGGGATTGGCAGCGCTGCGATGCAGCACTGGTGCCGCCTGCCCACGAGATGGCAGAGCCGGCCGGGCTGCTTCGCCCTCCCCAAGAGCAGCTCTGAGGAGGGAGACACACACCCTGTAGGGCCAAAACAAAGAGCTGGGGACAAGCGCTTTGCCCTCACACAGGTATGGCGCGAGAGTTTGAGGGAGGTTATTTAATTATTACTCCTGCAAATAATACCACCCAATACCACAGGTTTCCTTGCAACATTTTGTTAAAAGCTATTGATAGATGCCTGCAGCAAAACCCAAATTTACTGAATTGCCAGACAACCCCAGCATTTTGCTTAACCCCTGCAACAGGCCACTTGGAAATACAAGCCAAGATACAAATACAGACTCAGGTTTATCCCAGGAAAACGGCAGCATCAAAGAAATGTGCAATGGAGCTTTGCTCTTTCTCTCTCAAGCCTGGTGCTCTTGGTTATCTCTACCACGGCTGAATATGCACATTTAGAAATACAGAGCATTTGTATCACTGGATCATACCCAAGAACGAGCCAAGAAGCCAGTGTGGCTCTCTGTCCACACACGGCTCCCTGTCAATTTGGCACCTCCTAAGAGATGAGCAAGAAGTAACTAGAAAGCATTTGCTAATAAGCAACAATAAGCAACATAAAATTTTCAACACAGAGAAAACATTTTGCATCTCTGACCTGAAAAGTCTCTTTTTCAGAATATGCCTTAAAAAGCCTGCAACGTGGGAAAGCTCCCTGGAAACCAAAGGAAGGATTCATTTCCTTACGCGCACACTCATGTGCCCATGTACCCTTGGGCACTGTATCCCAAAGAGCCACTTGAAACAAGGAAGTGATAAACAGCAGCCCAGGCACTGCCGGCGTCGCCTGGGCACGTTCAAACCAGCCGACAGGTCGGGATTATCCCAGCTGTTAGGAAGTGTTTCACTTGTCAACGCGGGATGCGGTAAATCCTCCACAATAACAACATGGCTTTTCGGTCCCACACACACAACGGCCCAGGCCTAGGTAGGCCAAGCTCTGAAATAACATAGAATTTACAAACCAGACCAGGGGTGCAAGTTAAACACCAAATAAAATATGAATTCTGCCAGGCAATTCTTCAAGGCAAGATTCAGAGCTACCACGCTGGCAATTAAGATCTGCAAATAACACCATACAAGTTTGAGATGTGGCTAGAAACACTTGATTGATAGAGATTCTCCTTTGATAGTGGTATATAGGAGAATTAATTCATTGGAGTGTCACAACAGCACAAGAGGATGCCCAGAAAGACCCAGCTGGCTTAATAGCTGTCACTTATTAAAGAAATTCAACTCCAACTCTGGAGAAGAATGTCAACTGCTGGCACAGAATGAGAGCTTCTCTGAAAGAACTCCTAATAGTTTCTTCTAATCTTCTTTATTTCTTTTGAATAGTTTCTTCTTCTGGTGCAAGGTGCCATTATTAAAACATCACCTCATCAGCGCCAGTCCCACTCAGTGAGGGACACTGAAGTCCCTCTCCTGAATGGGAAGGGATCTGCATCCTGCTGCCCTGAGCCACAAGTCACTTACCAGGCAGTGTCCTTACTCCTTGCCTGCTTTTGCCTCCTGTCCATTAGAGGCGATTGCCTGGGTAATTAAGAGAAAGTGCCATCCTGAAAGGAAAACTCCACCCTGAGATTCTGCACTTCTGCATTCAGCTCCCTGGTGTGACCTCGGGTATTAAGCACTTACCCTCCCTGTGCCTTAGTTCTCTAACTAACCTCCCTCTGCAGACTGCATTCCTGTCTCCTACTCTCCCAAGGGATATGTTCAGCTAGTAAGAGTCCTTAGAAGAGGGTCACAGTCCTGGCAACCAGGCACAGCCTGTGACCCCAAAAATGCAGTCCCAGCACATCGGGAAACTCCCTTCAATTCTATACATAAAATACTTTCAATCATTCCCCAGAGAAAATATCCTCATTTTGTAGACTTACTCAGGGCTAAATTTACTCTCGGCTAACCCTGATGTTTTCTGCCTTTGACCTCAAGTCCAGACACACTGAGCACATAAGAGACTGAGCAGAGAACAGAATCACAGAATCACAGCTGTAAGAAGTGCTTCTCCGTGCCAAAGGCAGCAGAACTTCTCCGCTCTTTTCACTTCTTTAGGTCTTTATTGCCGGCTAGTTTACTCAAAAGAAATAGTAGCATGGATCATCACAAGACTTGAGATGAGCAAGGCTTTTCCTCACATGATGCATAAGCAAAAATCCCAGCAGGCTCCTTCTCAGGGCTGAAAATCGAAACACTGCCATAGCACATGGGACATCTCAGGCCTTCCCTAAGACCAAGAGGAGCTGTTCTTAAAACCTAACATCTGTTAGGTTGTGTTGTTGTTCTGTTGTGACCTCAACAAGAAGTGTGCAGAGCACCTTCAGAAAGGTGCATAATGCAGGGCACTCAGCTCTCTTCAGGACTAGGGCATGGAAAAGAGCAAGGCAGTATGACACTACTCAGCTATCCTACTCAATAGGGCTATTTAATAAAAGGCCACATCCTACTATTCCCTAAAATCTGAGTGCCAAAGGTCAGTTAACCAGAGCTACCAAAACTAATTGAAGAGGATGGATCTGGTGTGAAAAGGCTAGAGGTCACTTATAAATGAATAATCATTATGTTCACACACACACACGCATGCTTCAGGGTACAAAGATCTGAATCAACATAGGCATTGATGTCTTTTTGACAGCATGATTCCTTCTCATGAAACCTGAAGGATCATAGCTCAGGCTATCTGCAGTGCTTAGGAGGTTAAGCCTTAGGGAAACTAATGAAGTAACAGCCCTGCAGGATCTTGGCCAGAATTTCTTAGCTGGAAGTAGTGGTGGATCCAAAACTTTCATAGGATTTAACCAAACAGCAGTGAAAGCCCCTGTTGCCCTCGGGCCACCGCTGCCAGCTTAGATCACTCACCTGACCTGGGAGCTTCCCCAGCCTCCATGGATCATTTAATGAGGACAGGCAGCAAAGGCAGCGGCTGGGGTATGAGCAGTACCATGGAGCAGAGATGGCTCCAACACCTACCTGCCACACGGGAAGGACCTTCTCGATGTCGTTCAGGTTGATGCTGTCGCCATCCTCGTATTTCCCTTTGCCAAGTCTACAGCAGGAAGAGAACAAAACGAAAGTTGTGACCCAGGCAGGAGACCCTCACAAAAATAGAAATGAACACGCCTCCAAAACGCTGCCACCCGCGCACAAAGCCATTTCTACCACGTGAATGCTTCCAATCCCATCCGCCAGCACCAGCTGCCTCTTGCCAGAGCATTAAAATGCTCTTACTACAGCCTGGTTGCCACTCTTGGGAGAAAACCTAAGGCAGTCAGAACACTAATACTAGGTGATTTAAAGGGAGTGAATTCCCATACCAAGGCAAATGGAAGCCACATTCCATTTGGATAAAAAAACAAGGAAGAAAAATGTAACCGTAAGTGTTTCTTTTGAACTGCTGCTCATTTACTAGACTCCCCCAGTGCTCCTGTTCTCCTGCTGAGAAAGATGGCAGCGAGCAAGCATAAATTTAAATCACAAACAGGCAAAAAGCAGTACACAACAATCAATACAAATATAAACATAAATTCTGAAACACAAAAAATTGGCAAGAGAAACCAAGCGTAACAGACCAAATCCACGGCTGCCGGGATGATTAGCAAGCTTTACTAGATCAAGAAATAATAACAAAAAAAGAATTCTGAAAATATTATGGGTCTGCTACTACTTGAATGCAAATCACTTGTTAAGAAGAAGGAAAAATTGTCAATCTATACAGTCTTCTGCATTTACAAACAATCAGAACAATCTTTTTTTATCCTGCAAGGATGATCAAAGTATTTTTCAGTCACTTAGAGATAAGATAATGTGAAACAAGGTACACGAGACAACCAATCAGAGAGCAGCGGATCAAGGTAACTGGTGTCTAGGGGGCCAAGATCAGCTCTTTGTGAAATCACAGTGAAGGATCACGGTCATAGACCTCTCTGGAGATCCCAGAATATCCAGAAAAAAATGCCATGCACTGAAGCACCTTTCTGGACATTCAGTAAACTCATCCAGCATCATTTCAGTGGATGCTTTCGGTGGAAAGCTCATGAATGTCCAACACAACAAACTTAAAACGGAATAAAAACAATCTTGTCTCTATTTCTTCCTTTCTAATTGGTGTAACATGACTCGTGTTAATCACATTCTGAGAGATGCACTGTTTGTGCCAATGACATACATTTAACCTAGAAACTTAAGAGTTACTCACATCATTCCAAATATTCTGAAAATTAATTTACCTGCTATACATGTGTAAAAAGTGCTGAAGAGCCTTACACGATTAAGTGCTTTTACTTCTTGTAACCCCAGCACCAGTTACAAAGGCAAATGCTGAACCCTGCGCTGAGCAAGCATGGCTACCAGGAATTAGCCCAGGTAAGTGGATAGCAGTTGCCCACGCTTTGGGAAAAAAGAAAAAACAGCTCACTAACAGAAAAATTGCTCTGAGAGTGAATTCTTATCACTACATATAATAGAGTAGCATTGAAAAAAATCACTTAGGATTTTCTACTCCCTATTTTCTACCTGTTCTCATTTTTCCTTCATCTACAGATAAAAATGATTTGTGAAAAAAGCAACAATATAGATAGATAAAACATATCTGTGGGGTAACTATACACTTTCTTCAGCAGAGATCTTCTAGGAGTTGCATCAAGAACGTGTTGAAACCTTGGGTCAAACTGGGATCTTTCTCCCAACACTTAAAAGTGTTTCTATGAAATCTAGCTTGGACCCAACGTGGTCTAAAACTGAACTCCACCAAGCTGTATTGCTTGGTGAATACACTTGAAAATACAGTGAGCGGCTCTGCTTCTGCCCAGAACTGCACGACCAAGTTAAAAACCAGGCACTTCCATTTCTGATTCAGGAGATGGGAAATCCCACCTGTGACCAAGTCTTCTGTATGAGCCATACGACCCAGTCAGCCTGCCCACTACAAGGAGAAGTTATATGTCACTGGAGAGAACACCCTCACCAGTGCTCCTGGGGCCGGGGCCCCTCCACGGACACACAGCACTCACCCTTCTCTGTCTATGTGAGGCAGCGGGTGTTTGGAGGTGTTTCGGAGCTTCCTGTGAAACCGGGTGAAGTCTAGTTTTTCAGGCTGCAAGTCCCACGTGGCCCCACTACAAGAGAAAAACGGAGACATGCAAAGAAAGCAAGCACCCTACTATGTATACACAGCAGGGCTGAGGAGCAGGTGCAACATCTGAGCCTCCCCAGAGGAGGAGGAAGGTTGGTGCTTCTGGAGGCTCTGCTCCATAACACGACAGACCTCCAGCCTTTACACTGCTGCATTATGTGCCATTTCGTCAGGTTTTGGGAGATGCTGAGCTCTCCAAAGGAGGAGCTGCATGTTCTAAGCTCCTGCTTTCAGTGGAGATGTAGTCTGTACCTTGACAACTACACCTGCTCTTTAAACCAAGCAGTTTTTGCAGCAGGTACTAGCCAGGTCCATGAAATGTAGAGGCTCTGTTCCCTCACAGGCTGCCTGCTGCAATGTGTCCTTCCTCAGTTGGGGCCCCCGAGCAAATCCCAGGGGAAACATTAACTCCTGCAGGCTCCATGCAGGCTCCTGCCGTGCTTCAGGCATGGTGCAGGAAGATGCACACACCTGGATGGAAAGCATATTTCCCGGATCTCAGCTGCCATTGCTTCAGTGGGGCTGCACGCTCATTTTCCCAGTGCTGGAATGGCAGCTGAGCAGCAATTCTCAGCAGCTGCGAAGCAAAACGCATGAGCTGCCAATTAACAGGAGAAAAAAATCCCCCAAATCTGGGAGCTCGGAGCTGCTTCGGTCCTGCCCAGCCAGCTACAATTAATCATATCAGTAACTTATTCAGACATCTGCAGAGCGCTCAGCAGCCTCACCTAGCACATGGGATGCTTGTGCCACGGGCTGAACGGTGAGGAGGAGGAAGAGCAGTGACAGGGCCTGTGCCACAGTGCCACCCTATGCAATCATCTCCAGAACAACATGTTAACAAAAGCTAATGGAGCCCACGTTTTAAAAGACATTTGTTGAAGGGCTTACCTGAAGGACTCAAAGGTATTGGCTGCCCAGATGTCCGTGCCCAGCATGTCCAGGTTGCCCTCTTTGTTGCCATTCTGAAAAGAAGGGGGGAAGGCGGTTACTTGTAGGAAGGGGTGAAGCTCCTTCCAGCCGCTGGCCCAGCTCCAGGTCTGTGAGCAGGCCAGGCCCAGCCCACAGCAAGAAAGGCGAGCGCGGCAGCTTGGCGTGCGGGCCTCACCATGGCCATGGGGCCTCCAAGGCTCTTGGGGCTTTCTCGTTTCCCTGTCTGTTTGAGGAGGGTGGTAACACCAGCACAGGGAGGTTCTTTAGAGAGGTCACAGCCCATGAGCTGGAAGGTCGGCTCAACTGGGGGTCACAGCAACGTTCAGAGTGGTCGGGTGGCTGCACGCAGTGACGTGGCAGGTCAAGAGAAGCCTTAGGTGCATAGTGACAGCAAGATGCTAGGCCGCCCTCCCGGCAACCCTGAGTCCCCTCACTCACTAAAACAGGGTGTTTTGGAGACAGGGAGCAACACACAGTTTCAACCTTATGGACACACAGCTGTGGACAACATAGAGTGGACAACACACAGCTTCTGCTCCAACTTGGGCACGTCCTGCTACCCCACCTTCCACAGCCAACGTTGGGGCACGAGGCCTACACGACCCAGCAGGGCCCAGCTCCCCAGCTGGGCAGGTTTGACATGCTGCTGGTGAAGACACCCCACCTGAGCAAACCACAGAGCAAGTTCTCCCCTATGAGGATGAAGAGGACTAGTGAGACATGGGGCAGAGCAGCCTGAGGAACCTCTAAACCCCTCTAGAATCTACCATCACGTTAGCTGCCTTTTTGAAGAGCCCCAGTAGCATGACTGCTCTCTGCTCAAACTAAATCTCACCGTGGGATATAGCAGCGTGTCAGAACTAACATCACCACAGCTGTAGGCCTCAAGATCCTAACAGTCATTGCTGGAAAGCTGCTACACAGAACATTCAAAGCCTTGTGCTGAGCTTGCCAATACATTTTTTATCTCTTCCTCAAAGGCATCAGCCTTTCACATGAAGCGTGGAACTAACTGCAATTAATACTAGTTTGTTTTTTGTCTCATTGCTTCTGCTTGGCCTGACATCAGGCGCAACCCAGGTCCAACCTCCCCACTGAAATGCATCTTGCGAGAGCTTTTTGAGGAAAACTTGTGTCTCAAAGGTAAAACCACCCTCTGTCCTGCCAAGCTGACTCCACTGCGTGCATGTCACACGCTGCTGACTCCTGCACCCTTCACTGTCAGACAGCAACACCTCCAGCAGCATCCGACCAGCGTGTGGAGGACGTGGCAACCCTGGGCCTTACAAGTCAGCATGTGCCACCTCTGCAACAGAAACTGCCAGAGCCTCTTGCTCTGCCTCCAAACAGTGAAATCTCGGTGTTTGTAAGGAAAGGACGTCATGCTCGGCTCCCTTTCCACCACAAAAAAAAAAAAAAAAAAAAAAAAAAAAAAAAAAAAACAAAAAACCACACGTAGGACTACAGGTCGTGCTGGACTGGTTCTGGGGTCTTCATGAAAGAAGATTTGGATTTCTTCTGCAGCCTTTTTAAAACATTTCAGCCCAAATGGTGCCACCACAGAGAAACGAGTGTAGGACAATGAGGCTCATGTAGGCTCTGATTTCAGAGGGGCCCAGACCGTGTCCAGCAGCCTTCACCACTGCAGGGCCACACAACAAGATTCTCCGCAAAAGCAGTTTTAGGCTTTTTTCAGCCACGGGCACTATCAAAATAAAAATCAAATAAATAAATAAATAAAAAGCAGGTCTGTCTACTCGCACAAGCAATTCTTTAGCAGTGTGGGCCCAAGGAGCAGCATTTTACTGTCATGTACTGCTGAGCTTGGCACAGCTGGTCTCTGAAGATCATCCACGCACTTCCAAGTGTTCATCTACCGTATTTTTGCTGATAGTTGTCCTGAAAGCTGCTGCTTCTAATGTACAAGGTGCATTTAATCAGTTCATAAAATCATGATACCCATGCTGAAAACAAACAGCAAAGATTCCTAGGAAGAAACATTCCTTAAAAACACATATAAGCTTTCCTGAGAGACCACCAATTTTTAATACTAGCAATAACTGAAAACTCATCAAAACTGGATCATTTCTTAGTGAAGTCCCAAACTGGATCATTTTTTAGTGAAGCACACAAATTGAGCGCTGCTTTTCCAAAGAGAAGGGTGTGCCTCTCCAGCATACTACAGATGGCCAGATTTGAGAGCTATTCCCAGGACAACGAACAATTTAGGCAACAGATGTTCAAAACACAGTTGCATTGCTCTTTTTCTACCTACCTCTTCCTAGAAGTGGTCTATGGATGATGACTTTAACCTTCTGGGATCTGCAGTTTAACATATTTCTGTACACAAATAAAACTAACAGAAAACCTCCTATGATTAGGTATGGAAACAGAGCTCTTTAATTTTGTCAAACATTAAGTGAAATTTTTCTCAGAGAGAAATTTGTTTTCTAAATACTTAGAGGCATCCCCATCCATTGTAATGAGTAGGAACGTGCTGGTCTTCTGAGTTATCACCCCAAGAAGAACCACCTCTTCTTGCAGACAGCAGCATTTCTCTGCACAGGGGCTTCCTATGGACATGGTGTATTTTAAGTATCTGTCAATGAGCTACCAACAATAGGATTTCCCCAGAGGACAGTATTTAGACTGAGGGAGAAAGTGTAGGACCATGTCCTAGTCCAGTTACAATGAGGATGAGACAAATCAGCAATACCCTTATAGAACAGCCAAGACTACAGTGTGGAGATGGGTTCCTAATGAAATAGGTTGGGTCATGAAACTGTTTTCCAATTCAGCTTGGTGCTGAATAATCCCTAAAATAATTCCTAAAAACAAGATGGAGATCACAGAGGCTCAGAAGATGGGTCTAAGCTTTTAGCTGCTGTTGGATACCCACAGCTCAACTAGACTGCAACTCATCTGGTCTCCTAGACCATCCCTGTCGCTTCCAGGACACATTCAAAATATTAGTTTCACTCCACAGAAAAAGGCAACCAGGGCAAATGATAGTGCAGTTTGTCATTGAGTTGTGCATCACTATGATCCTTTCAAGACAGTCCTCTTGTCTTCTGTCTCCATTCAAAGGGCATGGAGTGCAGTTGCTGCAACAGAAGCAAAGAGAGAGTGGGGCAGCACCCACTCTTCAGGGCAGCAGCTCTACACCAGCTATGAAAGCTCTCAATAAGGTACTGAGATCTAATAATAATTCAAAAAAAAGTCTCTCCACTTCTCAAGTTCAGAGGGAAAAGAATAAAACACATATTTAAGAAGTTACTTCTCACCAGTTCCCCCAAGTCTGTAATTATAATCAGCTTTAACTTGGAGTGACCCAACCCACAGAGTTAGATAATAATTTTCATCAAAAAGGGGTTAGGACTGTTAAAAATTAATTAAGCCACCAGGAATGATGACTGAGAGACTAATGAGAGTGTCACAAACACTCGGAAAGATCAGCGATTCACTAAAACAGCCCCTACGCACACGGTGCTTTAACTGCATTTCCATAACCTCCGTCTCCCCACTCCTGTGAGCACAGACCCAGGTGACTAAAACCCACACGGAGCACTGCTGAACCGCTGCGGCTGCACAAACAAACACAGGGACAGACGACCCCGGCACCGGCGCGTGGACTCTGCGCTTGTGCATGCAGCTTCAGCAAATTCCCCACATAAAGTCGGCATTTACATGCACGCAGGCGCCTGTCGAAACCCCAGCTCAACCTGACACCGGTTTCTCTTACTGCTCCTCATTACCATTCCCTAGCAAATCACGGCAAATGCAAAACCGTGCTCTTCATTGCTTGACTGCTGCAGCATGTCTAATCACTGAGCTTAGCATTAATATAAAATAACACGCAGGGTCAGCTGAGTCTTAGCACTGCCCGTGGTGTAAATGCAGGGATTACCCTGGGGGATGTGGTATTTTTCCAGCGCATGTGAAGTCTACATTTGCCAATATCTCCCCTCCCAAGCTCCTCCGCCACTGCCTATGACCCCTGGCTGCACTTGGCTGGAGAACAGAAAAGAGCACACGCAGGTAGAGCTGCTTAAAAAGGCTCTGATTTAAGTTGCTGTTGTTGGAAAAATGACAATTTATCAAAACTGAAGGTTTCCATAAAAAAAAAAAAAAATCAGCAGATTTGGCAGGGGACATGAAGGAGGTTCCCAGTGAGTTCAGGCGGGAACATGACCTCAACATGGATCAAAAGTCAACTCTCAAATGCCCTTTTTTCAGGTCAAGAAAGTAATTCCCCACCTCGCCCAGGCAAGAGCCCCCACAGAAAGCAGCTGGTGTCAAGGGCACAACTATTACCGTGCCACGATGTCCACTCGTCTTAAGTTCCTGCCACAGATGAGCTTCTAACACAGACTTGCCCAAAAGAATAACTGAAGACATCTCTTAATTTCCCCAGTTTCGACACACCTAAGCAGACACACGCCTTGCCGTGGCAGCCAAGCCACGGACGCTGCACGAACAACCCGTCGGCGTAGCTCATAGCTCACACGCACGCCCTCCACGTGGACACAGCCGCACACAAGCCACGTTCTCCAGAGGACGCCTCCGGTGGCCAGCCAAGCAAAGGACACGACTGCAGCACTCGTCCGCCAGCTCGCCCCACCGGCACTACCACATATACCTTGGTCGAGCGACTCAACTGGCTGCTTCTCCCGCGGCTGCCAGACCTGGAGCCGGACCCACGCGTGGAGCCCGAGCTAGGCCGCGATCCTGAGCTGCCACTGCTGCTGCGATCCCACTCTTCCTGGAAACGACAAACAAGTCGCTTTAGTTACTTTAGTCACTGGCTTTAGTCGCCAGCCCGCACGCTGCTCCCTTGGAAGGGCCAGAGCCCGGCCTAAGCCCGCTGGCCCCATGGGGACGGGTTCTGCTCTGCTCCCTTGGAGTCCTTTGGCATCTCGAGGTCGCGTCTTCTCGTGTTAACCCAAGGCTGAGGGGTGACGTTATGGGAAGGCAGGATAAGGTCTGGCTCTTGAGCTTCAGTTTAGCAGTCTGTAAGAGGGGAATTAATACTTACCGCCTTTACATTCACAAGGGTGAATTGTGCATATTCAGCAATCTCACATCTTCCAAAACTGTCTATATATCCGTAATATTCCCCAAACCTAAACCATCTGCTCAGTCACCTTTGCTCTGGGCTTAGACCACAGCTGGGCTCCAGCTCTTCATGCACCTAAATACACTGGGATTTCACCAGCCCAAAGCCTTAAACAAGCAATTATTTTAGTCTATCAAAGAGCCACCCCTCACGTTCTGCCTTTTCTTCTCCTAGTGCGTGTTCTCCTGCCAGAGGCCCAGCAGGTTTCTTGTTCAGTCAGGTGCCCACGGGATGAGCGGAGTCATTGGGAAACCAAAGGCACCAAAGCCACGGATTTACCCAAACCCCCCACACGGCAGCCAGGGAGGAAGGAGGGTTTTGCCAGGGTAAATGCTTCAAAAACTTTGCTCAGAGGCTGGGGCTAGAGCTTTGAAGTGACCTAAGACAATTAAAAGCAAAAAAGGAATTTCTCAAAGCACAAGATATTCAGCTCTTTCCCATACTCTGAGAACGGGGAAAATAAAGAAGCAACTGTGTGCTGAAGGACTGAGGTAGGAGCTCACTGCAATTATATGTTTGCTAAGCTGGGGTTTCACAGCTTAGTCTAACCTGCCTGTCCCGGCCCATGCACCAGGATTGCATCAGTTTTTATTTACTTAATTAAGCAGCACTCTGTGTAAGCGAGGCCGCATTCGAGCCTCTTCCCCGTGGCCTGCACAGCAAGTGCAGCGCAGGGACGCCGTGCCCCAGCTGCAGCATCTACCACCACGTTATGCGGGGCTGCGGCTACAGCACCGTGCGCGTAGGTGACATAGGAGGGGTCGTGGCTCTTCCCAAGGGATATCACACCAACGGGTCTTCTTCTCCCCTTGCCACAGCGCAATCTAAGCCTCCCAACAGCTGAAAAATCACTTGGTCGTAAATATCAAGCTGAATGATAATAGGACGGTCTAAGGATGAATTGTGAATTCTGAAAAATATCTGAAAAATATCAAGCAAGACAAAAAGTTAAGGGAACTGTTAAACTGGCATGGAGGAAAAACTGGATTGGTGCCACTGGTGAGACACAGGGTGGTGGCAGCTTGGGATGCCTTGGGACACAGCCTGTCTTGCAGGCATCCCAGGAATGGAGAGCAATTTTATCTGATGTGGGGAAGACACAAGCACAGGGTGAAAAGCAGAAAAACGACTCTTTACCACCCAGCTGTTGGAAGAATCAGTGATGAATGTTATTGTATCCTACATGCTAAGGCCAGGGGAAAGGGTGTCCTGTCTGTCTAGGTCAGCACTGGTGGGTGCAACACATGGGCTACAGGGCGCCTTTCAAACCACCTCTATAAAGATAGAATCAAATGTACTCAGAGCTGTATTTCTAACACTTAAGAGATAATATTTGGGAATGTATTCGGAAAGCCAAGAAGTACACAGAGATTTTTGGGGGGTATTTGGAGAAAAACAAACAAACTCATCTTGAAACATGAGCCTGCTCCAAATGTTTCTTACACTTCAAAAGAGTCACTGTGAAGAAAACCCCATAACTACCCTCTGAACGGTGGTCACTTTGCAGAGAGAGACAAAAAATAAATAAAGATGTAACATCCCTCAGGAGGCATCACAAAACCAGCCCGGTTAAATCACATGCTTGAGAAATTTGAGAAATTTGAGACCTCCACCTTGAAGTTCCTTCTCCACATTCCTCAGGTATCCCAGAACCACAGAAAGGGCTGAGGTGGGAAGGGACCTCTGGAGATCGCTGGTCCAACCTCCCTGCTCAAGCAGGGTCACCTGGAACACGTTGCCAAGCCTCATACTTGGCAGCTCTTGGTGGTTTCAAGTAGAGCTGGTTATAGTTACAAGCCTGATGTGTGCTTGTGGTGGCCTGCAGATCAATGAGGGGGATTCAGGGTGCTGGCTCAGGAGACCCCTGCCAGGCTGCACCCCAGTCGTCCTGCCCAGGCTCCAACTCAGCACCTGCCTGCACAAATACCAGAGAGAGGGATGGCCAAAAATCATGCCAGGAGGAACGGGGCGGGGATTAATTCCACCCTACGGCAACATCTGGTCTCACTGAGACACGACAGCGCAAACGTCATGAACCAACAAGATAATAGTCACCAATATTGCTTCCATTCTGTCTGTTTGTTTGCTGGCTCTAATTCATGGCCCATGGGTTTTTTCACTCTTGTATTCCTCATCGTCTGCGTTTTCTATCCTTTTCACACAAAGGAACCTTTTATCAGTCAATCGCTGGGCTCTAAGCTTGGAATGGGACATCTCAAGAGATCAATGGAAACAGCTGCTTTCACCCATGCAAATCCTGCAGGCCAAGTCTACAACCTCTTGGGAACCACGAGGCCTGTGCACATTAATGTCGCCAACCACCCTCCTTTAGGAGCTAGTTGTCACATCTCACATTTGCATTTTAATTAACAATAATAACATGTTTCACTTACATTGCAATTTTCATCTTCACAGCTCTTTGCAGCACGAACTAATTAAGCCTCTTTCCTTTCCCAGACCAAGAGTTGATGCTTTTTTGCTGCTTCAGCCCAGGTCTGAAAGCACCATTCATGGAAAGAGAGGGTGGTTTCCCCAGCTGTTCCAAAATGGAAACGCAGCCACCGCCTACGCGGGTGCCCTGGCCTTGCTTTTACAGCAAGCTGCGCTGGGAGAAGTGTAGGGAGAAGTATAAATACCCAGAGAAGTATAAATACAGCAAAGCCACCAGCCTCCAGAGGCCGGGGACAACGCCGAGCTCCTCGTCATGCTTGACATGGTGCCAAAATCCCCCCTTCAATTTAATATCCAGCTGCAGGGAGTCCTGCAAAGGGCTCCAGCACCGACCCAAGCCCTCAGCCTCCCCTGGACGCCCAGTAGCTGCGCAGGAATGAATGAGCCTTAACCCCACTAAGAACCAGAGCCGGCAGCTACCATGTAAAGGGACCTTTTTTAGGTTTCTCCACAGTGTAAATTTTCATGCACCTACTTCCCCCTGCAGTTAAATCATCCAGTGATGCAGAATTTTGACACCAGACTCCGAGTGTTTCTTTCAACAAGTCTCTGCTCTTCTAGAGCTATTCAGGAAGAGCTGTTCTACTGCTTTTTCTCCCACAGATAATAAATATTTGAGAAGAGCTCTTTAAAGCAAAAAAATTTACCCAAAATATTAACGAGGGACAAACTCCCGGCTTCTTTATTCCTTATGCACTTTATAAAGTGACAAAATCCTTATCGAAAACTCAGCCACTATAAAAAACCACGCAGAAGAACCAACCACATAGAAAAGAACAAGCAGGTACACAGAGAGTGCTGCAAAAAACAATGCAGTTTTCTAAGGTTTTACATCTCAAAGCTGAGTGTTTCTTGATGCCTTGACATCTAATAAAAGTGCACTCATGGCTTCTCCCTCCTGACACATCTGGATGGGAGGCACGTTCAGCACAAGGCAAGAAGATATTTTTCCTGTTTACCTCCTTCCTCTCTCCATCTTTTCTCAGAGAAATACTAAGGCTTTCTCTCTTTCCCCTTCTGCCAGTTTTTACAAAAAATATACCAAAAAAAAACCCAAAAAACACACAAATGAAAAAAAAACAAGGCAGAGAGGATTTTGCAAGCCAGAGCTGCGTTTCAAGCACCAACGTGGAGCATGGACTGTAGACGGAGCTCTTCAAAGGAAGGGAAGTGTCTAACTCACATGGCTGTCTCTTTAGCTATCAGCTGCCTCATGGTTATGTCTACTGATGCACACGGTTCCTCCATTGCAAAGGAAACCTCCTCTTTGCCTTCGTTTCAGTTCGCTCTCTGCTACATTTGCTTTTAGAGTCCCCTCACTGCACCAGCCTCCTCATGCAGCCACCAGCTCCTGCAACCAGTTTCCAAACGACAGCTCCAACAGACGTGCAGCTGCCTGCGACCTGCACCAATGACCCACGTACAACTGCATTAGCTCCGTGGTTTCTGCTTTGCTCGGCCTCCACTGCATTTCCAGGTTAAAGATGCTCATTTGAGGCTACCAAGCCCTAACTGGCTGGTTTTCCATCCCACCTCCTAAGTTAATTCAGTGGTTTTCCTGCCGAGACTGCCTCAGGAAACATTGAGTTTGCACGGGGGGGATCAGCACAAGGAACTGCACCGTGTTAACAGGCACTGTGCAGCTGGATGGAGAGAGGGCTGGCACAGGGAAGGGGAACCTTTTGCTCCCAGGATTATATGTCACTTGTTTTGCTGAGCAAGCAAAGAATGACACTTAAGCTCCAAACCCAAACACAGACGATTTAAACCAGGTGGAGGCTGTTTAACCAGCACAAGGAAATGAATTAAACAAGCATAAAGACCTCGTCGGCCTCTTTACAGCCCACCCACTCTAAAGCTGGTCTTGGAAGCCATGGATCTGGGGCATTACTGGGCCCGCTGCTGTCAGTGGTTTAAGCCAGCTGAACTAAAAGGCAGGTCAGACCTTCTTTAACACTAAGTTCATGACTTGCTTCCAAATTCATTTTATTTTCTAAGTCTGCATGCCACAAAAATAGGATAATCTTTCTTCTGCATCTCCAGCTCCCCCTCATTTCCCAGAAGCTACTGAAAAGGAAAATATTAGTTTGACCTTCTATTTCCAGCATCGGATATTCTCATCCAAGAGAATGGGACTTTCTTTATGGAAAAACACCATTTTTTTCTCCTTCCAAGACAGAAAGCTTTAAAATCACTAACTTGGCCAATCCCAAGTCATCAAAATACTCAAATGGGTGCTTCTCTCCGCTCTCAGCCCTACCCAAACCCCAGACTTTGCTCTCCCTGTGCTCTGAACACTGAGACCCTGATTTCAGCAGTCTCCTCTAAGCTCCTTCCCAGCTCGCTAGGCAGACACCACGACCCAGCCTTTTACCAAACGAATTGCTCTCAAAAACATATCAAAGGGTTTCCGATTTGCAACAACAGCCTCGCTAGGGGAATGCAAATAAAGTATTATGTAAGATCCTCGCACTGGCTCTTTTCAGAAAAAATCCAAACCCAGACAAAAAAAAAAAAGATGTGAAATGATTCCATTATAACAACTTTCCTCATTTTCTTGGCATCCTGGTGCACAGAGGGTATAGGACACGCGGGAGTGGGTTTCAGCCCAGGGCTTGCAGAGCACTAAGGGATTTTCCAAGGGAAAGGCAGCAAACGGGAGATGTTTCTGCTCCCCCTGAGAACCAAGGGGAATGTTACACGAGCAAAGTGTGATTATATGGGATTGGGTTCTCTTAGCAAACCAAAGGCTTGTGAAATGTTTGCCACGAGATGGTCGGTGTGATCCCTTCTTCCCCACAAACCACCCTTTTACCAGTCCCCTGTCCACAGAACCACAAAGATGAGAATTGAAGGTTTCCAGGGGAGGTTTGCTCTGCTCATGAGCGACTTTGAACCGGCTGCACCAAGTGCAGAGTGCTGCCCTATGGGCACTGACCCCCTTGTAGTCTCTCACTGTAGCTAACAGCAGGTATCTAAGCAAGGAGCATAAAAAACGGGGTGAACATGGGGGGATCTTTCCTGGAGACACCCGAGAGCTGCAGAAAACCTGCAATGCAGCAACACCCTGGACTGGAAGTTGCATCAAGACATGTTATTACTCATAAGCAGGCACATTACCCAGGAACGCCCCTCGTCCTCTTTGGAATCCAGCTGCCCAACACCCCGTGGATGTTTATGTGCACACACAATACATAAATATGCGTAGATAAATCTGTAACACACCTCTACGCTGCTTCCTTTCGCTTGCAGTAACTGGGCAGTTCCATGGAGCCTGCCCCAATTCTTGCTTTGCAAGGAACAACGGATGGTTGCTCCCCATCCCATTTCCCTTCTCCCTCAGCGTTCAGGATGTCACATGTCTCCATCCTAAACGGAAGGACTGTCATGGCTCTCCATAGAAGATGCCCCTTTTCCGTCTCCAGCGCGGGGAACATCATGGTCACCGCACACAGAGAAGAGTAATCCCTATTTTTGCAGTAGCCAGAGCCAATACAAATTTTACATTCAAGTATTTCTCAGCTAAACTGGTACTTCTTGAGCAACAGGCAATAGAGAAATTGCAAAAGGAAATAAGATAGGGAAATTGAAAATGCCCTTTCCAACAAAACCTCTCAAAATCCATTACAAATTGTGACCAAAAAAAGCTTAACAACCTCCCTTGGGAAATAATCACCAAGTCTTTTTCCCTAATGTGTTTGAGCAGTAAAACATCATTTACACTTAAGACAAATATCCTTTTAATGATTTTTTTGTTGTTGTTGAAAGATACCGATTGAAAAAAAAATCACTGGCCAGAAACAATAATAGACTGGACCTAATTCACCCCAGCAGCGAAACACCCCCAGTGTTTCAGTCATGTATCAGCAAGGGAAAGCAAAGCGGTGCTGGGCACAAGCACCACAGCTCGCAGCTCCTCTTGGTGCCACGGACAATTTGTGAGTCGCTGCTCAAGGAAGCCGACCATGGACAGGGCTGATGATCAGCTCTGCTGTAGGCTGGGAGAGAACCCAAACGCCAGGAAAACAGATCAGCAAGCGCAGCCTGGACATCTGTGAGCGTTATTTGTATGTGCAAAGCAAGCTCCCTGTCGGAGAGGATCAAAAAAGTGCAACAGCCAGGAAAAAATGACATAAAATGGAACAAAGGAAAAGACGGAGGCACGAGGCAGGTGAAAGATGTCGGGGCGGCGCCTGTCGAGCCAGAAACGCCTCGCTGCTGCCCGGCCGCCGCCTCCTCCCGCGGCACAAATCCGCCGGGAGCCGGGAGCCGTTCGTGCCGGCGCGGCAGCCGAGCGGCAAGTGGCTCCCGCGCTCGGCTGCCGCGGGCTCGGCACGTGAACCGGGCACGTCCTGCAGCGGGGAGAGGCGCCCCTGCCAAGAGGCCCCGCGAGCCGCAGAGCGCCGGGAAGGGCAGGTCTGCGCCGTGGGCTCGGCCCGCGCGGGAGCGCGAGGAGGAGGAGGATTCATGGCCACGCACCTCAGTGTGACCAGGAGACACAGATCCAAGCTGGAACAGCCTGAATCCGCAATTAATGCCTGCCGCCTTCGGAGGCTGCTCTGAGGCGGCCTCGCTGCACTGAGCGCATCCTCCACGGCACCCTCCTCTCCTGCTCCCGTCTCCTTTACGCAGAGGTGTTTGTATATAGGAATGGATCTGCCTTTGCTAGGCGCTCCCAGCTCCCTCAGGACAGGGCACACAGCACGCAGGAGGAAGGGGAAGTTCTGTCCCACTGCTAAGCAGTTTTCAGTGCTCTTTGCTTGGCTGGGAATCTGCTCTGCTCGGGAAAAGCTGTGCCTGGGATGGGGCAGGGAAAGGGGATACAGACTGCTCTGAAGCTGCAGGTCCTGCACGCCCCGGCTCTCTGCTTGCTCTAGGGGGAAAGAGATCTCATATTTTTTTCATGAGATCTCATGGGTGAGGCTGGGACCTGGAAGACAGCACGCAGGGAAAGTAAAGAAGCCACCTGCCTTAACCACCTTCCCTGGGAGATACACCCAGCAACCATGAAATGAGGTCCACTTTGTCTTTATTCACTCCTTTCTATGAGCTCTCTCTTCCCCTCTCCGCACACATTCACTAGGGCCCCCCACGCTCTCACACCTCCCTGCTTCCCCTCCCGAGGCTGCAGTTCCTCCTGTTCTTCATCACACTCGGCTGTGCCTCCCTTCCCACCCTCCTTGCCCTTGGTGGAAGGGCCTTGTCTAGCATCTCTGCGTTTTGGCTTGTCCAGGGTCACCTACCTGGAGCAAGAAACAGAGCCTGGGAGTGTCCTTAGGCCAGACCTTAGGACTCACATGCCATGTTCATAGCATGGGTCCTCTGTTAATCCCTCGCACAGGAACAGCTCCTGTGGTCTTATGTTCCAGGTCTTATGTTCCAACTCAGCTGTGATGCCTCATACAGGTTGTATTAAGAAGCTTTACAGGACTGATGGGAATGCTCTGCAATTTTGGTTTTTTATTACGGAGAAATAAGCTTCTGGTCAAAGCAACGTGCATGCCAGGAAGTTCTCCATCTCCCACGGTTTCAGTGGGGGGCAGTTTTCCATGACAGACTGAAGGGAGAAGGTCTCTTGCTGCACATCTACTTCAGACTGTGACTCAAGAAAGGGCATTAAGTCAGAACATGAACTCAGGATGGAACATGAACTCAGGATGCACCAGGAGAAAAATCTGCTCCTTGTGCCCAGCTTCCCTTCACACCAAGTGATGCTCCTCAGCTCTGAAAGGGGTTTGGTAGCTCAATAAATATTTCTCCTCTCTATTTTCCAGCACGCGGAGCAATAGAAATCTAGAAAAGTTTCCCGTTGGTACTTGATGAAATACTGATAAGCAAAGGTTAAGTGGTTAAAAAAAAAAAAAAAAAACAGAAAAAGGGTGCATAAAAGCAGCAAAAAATGAAGAAGCAGCCACATCCAAGCCATTACAGTCCAGAAGTCCTGCTTCTCATGAGTGCAAATCGGAGACCTCCAGGCTTTGCTTTCCCTAAGCCTAAACACCCCTCCTGGCCTCCTTGAGGAGGAATCGCTGCAATGTCCAGCGGGTCTCCATGCCGGAAAGCTGCCGTGCTCCGGCAGGACACAGTAAAGCTGCAACACCAAGGAGTGGCTGAGCAAGAAAAAACAGGAGCCCTACCTGGTTGTGTTCGTGAGCCGAGGAGCCCTTCCCTCTCGACGGGGAGCAGCTGCTGTCCAGCTGCTCGCTACAATCCGCCGTCCACTGCAAAAGGGATAGAGAGGATGGTGTGAAAGAACAGCCGGGGCGGGGAGGCCACGAGGCGAGCGTGGCGGCCGGCCGCTCTCCGAGGCCACAGGAGCCCCCCATGGGGAACGAGGGTGGATCTCTATGGCTTTGGCCCCCAAATGGTCCAGGGGGAGAGGGATGGGCTGCAAACAACTGCAAGAAACCAAAAAACAAGCTGAAAGATTCATGTGGTGACACAGACGCTTTGGCCGGCTCGCCACCAACAGCAGCAGGTCATCCATGCCTGCCGGGGCACCCTAAGGAAACCATGTTATACAAACATCCCCAGTATTTCCTTGCAGGCTCCAACAGCATTTTTAATCTATCAGGGTTGGCACAGGCAGCTCGGCGCATCCCGGATCCGGCTTGACTTGATTCCTGCTCGCCCGGAGTCCTGCACCGTGCCTGCGTCTCCCAGCCGGCCTGGTTAAGGCCAGGGATCGGCCCCGAGCTGCCGAGTGTCACCTCGACACGAGCACGCGGGATCTGCAGCAGAACAGGCATGGGCGCAGATCCCCCCGCCTCCCCAGCTAAGCACCTACTGCTAACTCGGCAAAGGATGGAAAAGTTATTTCCACAGGAATGTTTTATTTAAAAACAAGACAAGACCAAAAACCATAGCCCCAAATGGCACATTCGGGCTGTTTGGATTACATCTCTGCAGCTCACGTTGGCTTTCTGTCATGGTGAAGGAAGCAAATATCGTGGGATTTTCTGGCTCTGCTAGCAGAGCACAGCACATGGAAGAGAACAACTGCTGAAAACAACCTAGGACTTCTTCCCAAGTTTGACAGCAAGGTGCTTGCACCAAAATAATTCCATTTGAGGTCATGCTGTCTACTCCAAAGTTCAATTTTTTGCTCCTCCCAAAGCTGAGACTCTGCATTTTCAACCACCCCATCACTTAACTCTTCCTGCTGGAACTGCTTGAGCAAGGAAGCGTTTCAGAGAGTCCCCGCTTGGGTGCCACTACGAAGAATAAATGAAAAATTGGTTCCATATAAACAGC
The DNA here is from genome assembly GCA_013398315.1 of Nothoprocta pentlandii. Lineage (NCBI taxonomy): Eukaryota > Metazoa > Chordata > Aves > Tinamiformes > Tinamidae > Nothoprocta > Nothoprocta pentlandii. The sequence goes on from VZSG01000130.1 coordinate 803,164, forward strand.
AGCCAACAGAGAACTTGGACCCACAGGAGCAGCTCACTCATTACATTAACAGCCCGCACGGTAACAGAATTGGGAGGAAAATGCATTTTTCCTCTGCCTTGATTCTCCTTTCTGAAGGGAGCCAGGTTGGAGCCGCACACGTTGGGGCAGTGCCTGTACCTGACCTTCACTGCACCAGCCATAGACTCTGCAGCCTGCAGAGCCCTGGTCTCTACAACGTGCCCTGCTCTGCCCAGCTGCAGTCACGCCGGCTGCGGCCGAGCACCTCGCACCGAGCTCAGTGGATTTATCCTCTCTCAGACAGCCAAAGCGTCATTATGGCCACGAGGACATGAGCCACGGAGAGATTAAGTAACTCGCCCCAAGTTACAGGTTCGGTTGCTGGCAGGAGCTTGCAGTTAAAAACAATTTGCTTTGCCTCAGTCCAGTGCCTTCACCATAAACCATCCTTCTTGCTCCAGCTCTTATTAAAAGCAAACGTGCTGCCTTCAGCCAGGCAGATCTATCCACCAGCCCCACCAGCTCCTGGCAGGATACGTGCATGTTTATTTTTTGATTTCATAAGAAGCAATCAGAAAAAAAGTAAACCAGAAATATATGAATTCTGATCACTGCTTGTGCAAACTTAGGGTAAGGTGCAAAGCATCCCTTAAAACACTTTGCCACCCAGAATTAAGCTTCTTCTGAGTGGTGAAGTGGTTGTAAAACTTTGCCTACTAATTTATTTCTAATTTAACATCACTACTCAACTCTGCACACTGAAACAAGCAGCACTTGCCTGGTTGACCTGGAGCCCTTCCGAAGCATCACTTCAAGCACAGTCATTTCCCAGCCTTACGTTAAAAAACACACTATGAAGAACTCTGTGTCACTTGATTTTTAAATATATTTTCTCCTGTTTCTAATGCCTTTGATCCTCAATTTGAAAAGACCTCTTTTCAGCAAACTCTGTTCTTAAAAAGGTTCCTTTTGGGGTTAATTTCTTTGGGCACAGCTAATATATAACAGGGCCAAAGCTCTAGATCAGATCCTCAGCTGCTGCAAGTCTGCATAGCTCAGATAAATCAGCTAAGTGCTACTTATATCAGATAAGCAGTGGGTATTTCCTATCTCTCTTAAGCAAGTTTCTGTGTGACAGACTTTGGGACATTTGCTTTTATGATCTCCAGCGCCGTCACACTTGGAAATACGGAGCAGCAGAAGGGAGAACCAGAGCCCATCCTGGAGTTCATGGAAAACTGGCTTCCATTCACTGCACTGGCTTCCATTCACTGCACTGCCTGCAGCTCCCTATTTGCAGGTGAAACAGTTGTAGGCAACCCCTTGGGCAGAGCATGAAATGGAAAAGAAAACCTGAAACAAACCCAAATAATCTGGAATTCTTGCATTTCCTGCTGCACAATGCTGCATGTTTTTCATAAACTGCAAGGGCTGCTTTTGCACTGTGAAGTTTTCAGCTGGCTCGCAGCCTGTATGGAAACAGCAAGGATTTTGGTGTGATTCATCACCTAGAAATTTCAGAAACAAGTCAGGAAGGTCTGTGCAAAACACAAGGCCATCCAGCCGTGTTCCTGATGGGCCTTACCCAGCTCGGCTGCCTTTGCCAACACGAACTTCTGGCTCTGCAACGGGGCCGATCCGGCGGGAGGGATCCTCTCCCTGCACCGAAGCAGCCCCAGCCACGAGGCGGTGGGGCCTGGTTCGGTGTCAAACCCTGCTGAGAAGGGCTCCTGGATGGGTTCTGCTCCTTCTCCCCGTCTCCTTCCCCCTTCATGAGCTGCTTGCAGACAAAGCTTTGCTGCTGCTGCCTAATTAGCTGGGCAGCATTTGACGATCAGAAAGTGCTACAAAGCCCCAGCCCGAGCCCCAAACGGAGCGAATCCCTGGGCAAAGGGAAGTGACTCACTTCTCTCCCGGGAATCGCTATCCCATCCATTATTAAAAACCTCCCATGCTTTTTCAGCACTGTCAAGGCTACATGGATATTGCTTCATTAGGCGAGTGCCAGCGGGAGGGAGGGAGGGATGGATGTGACAGGAGCAATCCGCCGTTATCCAGCCTGCGACCAGGCTGCCAGGGCCTTGGGGACGCAGCTGTGGGGACACAAACACGTGTTTTCCACGTGCCTTCCACCAGCATCCGCCAGGGAAGGGCCCTGCAAACGCGCGTGATGCCTCCAGAGAGCTTCCTGCCGTCCCCGTCCAAGGACCTCGCTGAGCATCGGCCACATCCCCGCCACGGTCAGAGCGTGGGAAGCCCCCCAAAAGGGTCCCTTTGGGCGGGGATCAGTGCCCTGGTGATGGTGCAGGACCTGGCGCGACACCCCCCTGCTCCGCTGCTGAGATTCAGCAGTCCCCGACGCAGCACAAAGGCAGTTCCAGTGTCAGATACCTAACGATGGCCAGATCTCTGCTCCTATGATCTTCCAGGCAAAGACCTCTTCATTATTATTTGGTCCCCATAACCAGCATGTTAGTGCTCTATAACTTGAGTAGTTTATTTCACCAGGATTCTTGCAAGGTCCCTCATGCTATAGCAGGAGGATCAGGGCAGCCTAAATCCATGAAAGAGCAGGGAGCAGCACCAACAGCTCGCCCTGTACAGACCTTCTCTAACACTTCAGTTTGACAGTTGGCATCTTTGGCAAGTGCCTGGCACCAGATTCCCAGGGTTTCCCGCAGAGCATCAGCAGATCAGCACATTAAATTTCTCCTTACGTTGAACCTCAAACGTCGGCTTTAAAAAAACGACAAGATCCTGGCGGGATCTGTTCCTAATGACAACGCCAAGCCACATCCTCCCTCAACGATCCCTCCCTTTGCTTGCTTGCTATTCACATCCTCCGCAATGGAGCAATTCTCTTCCCTGACATAACAATTATGGAGTAAGCAAACAGGTTATTACACATATCAAAATGCGCAGCAGTTAAATGCTGCTAGGGAGTATTTGGGGCTTTCGACTGCTTTTACTCATTCAGGCTTTTTATTAACATCCCTGAAAGCTTCTGTATGTGGATAGAAGCGGTGCAGGCAACTTGGCCTACAGATGCACTTCTCAGATCTGAATATTCCTCAGGAGAGCCCCTGCAACTCATCCCGAGGCAGGCAAAGTCCTCTGGCATTTTTCTGGTGAAGTACTGGGCTGATTGGAGGCAAAAAATGATTCTGCTCTCTTGTCCTGTCCTACATCCAGAGGTGCTTGCACACACGCTGTTGGCCATCTCTGGGCACGCTTGGGAGGACAGCATGGGACAACCACTGCTATTTTCCTTCATGTGAAATGGGAACCCTGGAGAAGTCACAACTTGACTATTAGGCTCTTTCATGGAAAAACCAAACGCGGGTGGCAGGAGATCTTTTCCAAGCACTTGGGGCTCTCATATTTGGCTGAACGAGAAAGTTGCTCTATCACTGGCTTCCCTATAACTCCAGTGCCCCTATTTTGCATCCTGTCCTACACTGCATCCTTCCCTCACCTGCGAGATGTTGGACTGCGTCTTCTCGCTCTCTCCATCCCCCTCTGTTTTATCCGTCAACAAGCCTTGCACTTGGTACTCCAGGACGTAGCTGTCAATGAATCTCTCCAGCTCCTCGATTTCCTGAGAACGGCTACTCCCAGCCTCGGAGGAGGCAGACGCCACAGACGAGTTTTCCATCACTCCAGGTAAGAAAATGAGAACAGAGGGGGCCTGAAGAAGAAAAAAGAGGGAGAAATTAAGTCCTTGTCCTCTAAAACGCCCAGTCTTCCCAGCAATGCCTCCCTCTCACACACCACCCAGACACTCCAGTCTTCCTTAAGGGATAATCACAAGCATCTATTTTCTCTTTCTAGAAATCCATTAATTATAAAAATAAGCCAGGTTGGGAAAAAAAAGAGCAGCCAAAGTCTACTGGTTATTGCCGGCAGGATACTTTTTGCTCCTTGGTTTCCACCAACACTTCAAACCATTAGCCAGGACACAAGCCCTGTAGCTTCCAGTAACCGTGAGGGCATTTCCTTTCCGATATAGCTCATGGTGAGAACAACCCAAGAACACAAGAGCAACCCCATTCAGAAACTGTTGCACGTTGCCATGGACCAACAGGAGACAAGAGCTTTTTGACTACAAGCAGCGTATGCTCCATTTTTGGAGGCTTGTTGGTGGAGTGGAACTAGAGATCCCACCAGAATCTTTATGACTTTATGACAGTTTTAACGTAAGGTACCTCGGGAGGTGAAAATCTTCCCTGACCAATTCCAGGAATCTCATGGATACCTCAGCCAAGATGCTGAACCTTTAGATAGAGACCACCAATGATTCACTAAATGTTCTGTATGCATTATTAAAACCTATTCTTGACTGCTATAGCCAAAATACAGAGCAGAAGAAGGAAAGAGAACAGAGTAAATACAAATAAATGCAGAAATCACATTATATCACGAGGTCCTGGAGCTTCGGTCAGCTACCTAATCATCTAGAAGGCCCAGGGTACGCAACATACCCCACGAGCCTCATGAAGACACATTCACCCTCATGAAAACGGCCACGGTGTTTCACTAGGCGAGATGTGGGTTTACAATGATTTTCCAAGCGTGAGGCACTTTCTGCCTGAGGATGTGCTGAACAAACAGGCAAACAGGGGTGCTCAAACAGGGTGTCCAAAGAGGGGTGCTCAGGGTGGGCGCTGAGGGTCGCGCGGGCTGCCGCGACGGGCAGGTGCCGGAGGGAGCAGAGCGTCGCGTCGCGCACAGGTCATGGCCGCAGCACTCAGGGCTCCCGGCAGGGCTCACGGACAGCGAGTGACCACGGCCCAAATCAGCCCTTGGCCAAGGCCAATGCAGCTCGTGCTGCATTCCCATCACGGGCTCACGGAGCCGCAGGCTCTCGCTGATCGCACGGCACCTCTGTGCCTCTCGGCTCCTGTCCCCGCGGGGCTGTCGCAGATTGAACATGGGAACAGTGCTAGGAGAGGTGCTACAGATCACTGCGTGCTGCAGAATACCCACGACAGCCCCAAACACAAACCTCTTGGTAGCAAACTCACTTAGGCCTCCAAATGCTCCAGCCCCAGCAGCAGGCACAGAACGTTCTGGCTCCTGGGTAGTCAAGACCACAGAAAGGGCAGGGATCTTTGGAAAACACAGCCCTTGACTATCCGGGCTAAGGGGGAACGTGGGAAGTGAAGCCAAAACACAGGATAATCCATCAAAATCAGTATTTTCCATGCGATATATAGCCTGAGGAACCAGCTGCCACAGGAAACCAGGGAGCTTAGGGTCTCCCCAGGATCCTCAAAAGGCATAAACACAGATAACATCCAGTTTATCCTAGGGAGAAGAAAGGGGAGCTCCTACCACGTTGCAGGCCACGAAGGTTTCATCCCTTGCCTTCTTCACCAAATGCTGGTGTTTACAGTCTGTTTTGAGATGAGGAGAAAACCGTCAAGCAAATCCTCAATGAGTCACATGCCATCCGGAAAGGAAGAAGAAAAATGTGTTCCCGGCTCGTGTAATTTCCAGCTCCTGAACTACGGCTCATCTGTCACTCCTGAACAATTGTGGCTACGTTTGGAAGCAGCTTCCAACGAGCAGTTCTGGCCTGAGGATTTCATAGGCTCGTGGTATTATTCCCAAATGTGCCCAGACTGTCAAAAAGGCTCATTATGCAGATCAATATCACACATTAGCTCCTGAGCAAAATTGTGTGGCACGGTGAAAAGGAAGCAAAAAAAAAAAAAGAGAGAAAATATAAAAAAAAAAAATAAAGGAGCCCCAGAGATCACGGAGCCCTAGGGGAGGCCACGCTTGTCACCCTCTGGCTAATTAGAGCTAATTATGGAACGGAAAGCAGCAATTATTAAGTAGGAAGTGCTTCAAAATTAGAGTTGAAACCTCAGCTGGAGAATGGGTGGCTGTAACGTGTGTCCTCCAGGGCGGGAGGCTGCGCGGGGAGGACGAATGGGTGGCGGGGGCAGCTGGCAGAGGGGCTGCGATTAAACGGCCCCGCGGCGCCGGCTCGGCGGGCGCAGCCGCAGGGGGCTCCCGTCCTCGGGGCTGCGTCACACCGCGGTCCTGCCAGGGCTAAGTGGCGGTGCTGGGAGGGAAGCCACGGCCAGATTGGGAAGGCCCCAATAAGTGACTGGGACATGAGAACATGCGTTATGCAGAATAAAGCAGGGCAAGAGCCAGTGCGTAGGGCACTACTTTTGGTGGGGGGATCAGCCCCATGACATGCCAGCATTTTGATGGCCAGAAACACGTCACATTGTGGCCTGAAATGCAAGAAATGCAAGAGTTCACTTGCATTCACCCAAACACAGATCACAAGTTTGGGATGTTTCTAGGCCCCTAGGGAGAAGCCCTTTTGTCCACAAAAATAAGCCAAGTTCCGATACCTTCATCTGCCTCTGAAAGAAGCTGCAAAAAAAAAAAATCAGCTTAGAAGAAAGAAAATCACCCCGTGCTTAAGGAGCGATGAGTTATCGCATGGCGTGGTGCAGGGCTGTCACTCTGCACAAACACCCTCGGAGCAGATGAATGGGCACTGACAGCAGACAGCCTGCGCAGCAAGTTGGTTGACAACCAACTCTCGTAACAAGATAAGAGCCTCGCATCTCGCAGGGTGTAATCTGCTTTACGTGCTTAGTCTGCACAGAGGCGCTGTGAATCACGTGATGACACACAGACCAACAACTCAACGTGGTGACTCCAGCGACAGCTCCGTAACCTACTTACGGTACCGGATCCACGACCGAGACGTCACTGCCACCAGATACAGCCCTTCAACAGAGAAGGAACATGCGTGGAATCAGCTCGAGAGGCCGAGGATTTCCCCAACCCTTGGGCCTTGCCTGGGGGACCATGCAACTCCAACTGGAAGCCTGTGTCCATGCAAGTGCTGTAAGACATGCAGAACTCATGTTTTGAGCACACTCTTCCTACAGACGGGTTACATGGTTAGCATCACACTTGCCCGGTCACTACAGATAAGACAAATCAAGGACAGGCCTGTTCAGCTATGAGGGGAAGCAGCTACCTATGTCCAGAAGAACTTGAGGCCATCTGCGTGCCAGACTCTCCATCCTCATGCCTGGCTAATGCTCAACCTTTTCTTCCTTTCCAGAATTAATGCTCATCATCCACTGACCCAGAGAACTATTATCTCAACATTTGCTTTATATCCTGTTGTCCACCAGGAGAACATCTCAACCTGACCACAGCCAAGAAAAATGCATATGAAAACACTATCAAAACAGCTGGTCACAGTCCTCCTTATGGCTCTATGGCCAGCATAGTGTCTATGCCTGCGACTGCCCCAAACTGCTGCTTCAGATGAGGCTCAGATGAGGAAAGGTCCATCACACTCATCAGCTGGTTGATCCAAGGGTTAAGGACTCCAGCCCTGAGCCAGGTGCCTTTAGGTGAAGCTGCATGTCCAGCAGAGCCGGACCATTCCCACCAGCCTCCCACAGAAACATATATTCTTGGGACCTCTTTGTGGGGTACTAAATTTGTGTTAACATTGGGCCTACTGCCACAGATTCCCAGACCTCAAACATGGTCCTGTATGGAAATTAATAGATATCAATCCACATCCAACCTCTGTTTTCCTCCCTCTGCTCCTCAGTGCTCCACGTTCTGCCAAAGAAGATGCTAGTGACTTTTGGAGACTGAAAACCACCTTACAATTTTTTTCTATCATTTTCTATGTCACATTCATTAATATGTGCATATAACACATAATCAGCAGTGTATAAATGGGCAAACTGTATATCATTACCCATTAATTGTTGACATTATTGCAACAGATAATTATTGTTAATAGCTGCTATTTAAAAAAGTGATCTAAATAGGGTTCTTCCTTTAGCACTCTAATTGTACAGTTTTACCTTTACAGTTTTTACCATCCTCCACATTTGTGTCAAACTCGAGCAACCACCTGATGAGTCCCCTGGAAAAAACCCCTCCCTTAAGTGAAGGGCAGGGTCTTTTAGCCCAGAAACGGCTGATGTGGCAACTCTGCCTGCAAAACCGCTGCCCACATGACGTCTTCCTGATACCGATTCTTGCTTCAGCTCAGCAAGATAATCTGACACCCTTAAAGCAACAACTGCACGTTCCGCTGCCCAGTGCCAGCCTGGTAGGATAGCAGTCATCTTGATGACCGATAGTGCTAATGCTGCCATCGCCTTCCAGGATGCCACTGTCGGAACAAAATTACCAATTTATTACCAACTAGCAGCACGCGACTAAACTCTGTTACATGAGCCAATGTTGACATCGTTTTCCACATAGGAATGCCAAGGTAGGTGATACACGAGGAGCTGCTGCAGCAGGGCTGCTCTTGGCCTAGACGAGCTCAACACGACTGCAGACTGTGGGCAACATGGAGTCAACAGCAGCAGCCGAGCGCCACAGCATCCCAAGGGGGTCAGAAGTGCTGCTACTGCTTGGGCAGAGAAGAAAACTAGAAAACAAGATCGATTTTGACATTTTTGTTGTGTCCATAGGATGTGTGCTGCAAGCCTAAGAGGATTTCTCACACACGGCACGTCTCCAAAAGCTCTGGGACAGGTCAGAGCATCAGGAGCATCATGCTATTGCACACACCCCCATAGTGCAAGTGGGAGAAGGATTTCCAACCCCAGCTGCACTGCTAGGAGTTGCTACTTACTTAATGCTAACACCTAAATAAAGACAGCTGGAAGAGATGCTGGATAAATGCAGAGTTCAGGCGGAACAGGCTAATGCAGGCACTTAGAATGAGGCATCTCAGGGTTTAAGTACCTGTAACAGAGTTCAGTTATTAAAAGGATCAGCTACCCCCAAATCCCAACAAACGGCAAGTGCCCAGCCCATCTCCCCAACCACTCTGCTGCAGGTGCTTAGATATGGGTTTAAATGAGTCACTTGAAAAACCTGGGTCTCTTCAGTCCTCATCCTTCGGTTAAGTGCTGAAAAAGCTCCCATGTCGACTCGCTGCTCCTCCATTATTAAAATGGAAGGAACAAAGAGCAGTCAAGCACTTCTTAACATAGCTGCAGAAGCCTTAGACAGGCTGCACGCTCTCGCTGCTATTTGCACCTCCCTGAAATACTACAGAGAGCCTGAGGCCAACCAGGCACCGCACGAGTTGTTTAGAGGCAAGTCTTGACGGACCCCAGAGCTCCTCCAGCAGATCACCAAAACCGCTCCTGCCATATGGGAGGTTTTGCTAAGAACCAGAGATGCCTCCTATAAAAGGAAGCTGCAGTGCAAATTTTTCTTCTGTTAACAGGGCCACCTCACGCTGCTCTGCCCTGGGGTGGTGATCGTGATTCACTGCTCAAGCACGTGCTGGGGAAGCATCCCGCCAGGAAGGCTCTGGACAGGCTGTCTGTGGATTTATTCCACCCTTGCTTCCAAGTGTTGTTGTCCGCAGCTGGAGTTCATCTCCTCTGCGACAGGATCATCTGTTTGCCGGGATCAAATGTTGGGCAGCCACTTCTCAGCCCTGCAGCCAGTAAACATCTCCTCCTGATGATGGGAACTCACCCTCAGCAAAGCAAAGGTCCTTTGAGAGGATTCCCGGGCCTTGCAGGGGATCATGGTAGTGGCTCAAAGCCACCAGTTCTGCCCCACAGACTGACCTTCATAGCATTGCTGCTCCCTCATGCAGTCTGGTCCACATGCCAGTGGCCACGTGGACTGAATCCAGCAGAAGGAAGGAAATGCCATGACATCGCCCTGCAACAAGCCAGGAGAAAGCAGGGCAAAGACAGCCAAGATCTCTCTGTACCTGTGGCCTCCTGTAATCCAACAGGCTCCATGTACTTTGGGCTCCCCAGGATGACACATGGCCACACGGTACAACGAAGCTGGCCCACTCCAAGAATGCGTTCCAGAGAGCAGGAGAGAGGCTCCAACCCAGACCAAGCCCGTCGACACGTTCTGTCCAGAAGCCCCAACATGAGTTTTTGTGTCTCCTACCTGACTTCTGACTCTGGTCCCTGTGCTCTCTACTGCAACCACTGTGAGACCTTCCCCGCTGGGAGGTGACACCCTGCCCTGCCCACCCCCTTGCTAAGCAGTACCCGGGTGAAGTTGCCCACATCCTGCTCGCCTGCAGTGCTCTCCAGGCTGCACTTCAGCTCCTTCAGGGCCCACGTTCTGCCTGCTCTTTGGCTAAAAGCCCGAAATTACCTGCTTCCAATTTAATAGCCATCTCCGAGCAGGCTGAGTGTTCCCATCAAAGCGTAAATGCACAGCCTTCCCTGTTCTTACTGGTCACAGAGAGGCTATAAATTCACCAAGAGGTAAAACTCCAGCTGCGCAAGGCCACAGACACGCACTCGCCACAGACAGGCAGTGACAGACATGCCACTGCCCAGGAGGCAGCAGATGCTGCTCGGACCACGTGGCGAGGGCTCCTCTTCCAAGGCACACGACTCTCTGATACAAACCACCATCCATCCCAAGCCCCCAACACACAACTGCTCAGAAATGCTCTATTTATACAAGGGGCACTCAGTGTTTTAAGGAGCAGGGTGAAGGAAGGCTACACCGAGAAGGTCCTTATACCATGGCTGATGCCACGAGCGGCACCGAAGCCCTGCAGTACTGCACGAGTTTAGGGTCACGCAAGTTAACCCCTTTTTGGCGCCCACAGCTCTTCATACACTTCGATTTCACAAAGTGTTCACGTAATGTCCTCACAGCAGCAAGCGAGGAACAACCTCTGGCTGCCTGCGCACGTGCAGGTCCAACTATCTCCATGGCACCTGAGCCCGGCGCCGGGCTCGCTTCCCACAATCTCCTTTTAATGAGCTCCTTCCGCAGCGATATTTTCTCTCCTCTCATGCAGCAGATTTTCAACAACAAGCAATTAGCAACGTGTCTAAAACGGGCCGAGCGTCGTGGCGGATGAAATGAGCAGCTTTCTTCATTGCCAAAGGCTGCCTTTCATCTCGAGCAAACCATCGAAACGGTCGCTACAGAAAATGAAAATGATCAAGAGGAACCACTATGCCCTGCACCCAGGTATCACTGTAGCTCTGCAAGAGCAGATGAAGCCTCACGTGTACGGCCTGGATTTGCTGCTCCTCAGCAAGCAGGTTTGGGGTTGGCAAAATGTAAAGCTGAACTACAGAAATCACTGCAATCGGCATCCGACCCCCTTCTAATTAAGCTCTGAACACCTTTGAAAACTGCAGTGAAGTCCTGCCGCTGCACCCAGCCTTGGGCTTCTCAGATGTTCATGCCCTGGGCCTGGCTGAGCATTTCATGCATTTCCTCAGCCTCTCGGACGCGGTTTCGGCTGCCTGGCGAGGTGGGAAACCCCGCGCGACGCATTGGAGGCCAAGCAGCTGCCACCCGTGGTGACACCCCGGCGGCTGCCAGGCTGCGGAGTGCACAGCAGGCAAGACTCAGAGTGAATCAAAACAAAGCCATCGCACTAGAAACATGGGAAAAATCCCACAAAACTCAGCAAGTTTTCTGGTGGTACCTGAAAGTCTTCCATACAGGGAGATTTTCTTGGTACAGTGTCTACCAAGTGGTCTATCAAGACAGGACAGGAAGCCCAGGAACAACCAGAAAGCAAAAATTCCTTCCAAATCCAACCAATAATTTACTGTCCAGCTTGCTTCACTGTGATGAGAAATGTTTGGGAAGGTTCTTTTTTTCCTATTTTAACAAAAGCAAAATCTCTGAACGTCTAGAAGCAAGAAGCCTTCTACTCCATCAAATCTGGTGCAGAGTGGAGTGCTTTCCTAAGAGACAGGATCACCAAAGAGACAGAGGAGAGCTACTGCCTTTCTTGACACCATGGATGGTACCAAGAAGAAGACACAAGAAAAAGCACAAAACCAGAAGGCTACTAAGAAAAGCCCAGCCCCAACTTCGGGAGGTGAGCGGGAAGAAGTAATAATGCCATGGCTGACAGGTCCTATTTTTGTCTTGTTTGCTAAATCCTGCCCTTCCACTGCCTTGAGCAGACGGCCCAAGGCAGGGGAAATGGTTTGGGTGCCCCACAGGTTGGAAAGGCTGGTCTGCCCCCACGGGCTGATGCTGCAGAACATGAGATCCCTGGCTGCTGCAGGACACCAAACATGCACTGCCCTCCAAGTTGTGGGCCTGTATGCTTAGAAAGAAATAAATAGATAAATAAAAATAAAGCATGGAAATATAGCAGCAGTTCTGGAAATTAAAAAAAAAAAAAAGCAAGAGCGGCCTAAGTTTTGAAACTATGATTTATGTTGGCTGATACTACAAAGCGTGACTTACTTAGATATCACCTGCTTCCGAATTCCCTCACTTTTGCTAAGAATGTAACAAAAACCTCTATATTACAACTCATTCCTGACCTTTTTTTCACCTTTTTCAAAGGAAACATGGAACCCAAGAGCCCAGCTTGAACAGGCAGCAAAATAATGCTCATTTCTCCTGCGCTCCGCCGAGAAAGCGGCACGCTGCTACTGCCTTCCGGCCTGAGCTCCAGTTACAAGATACCTACCCAGGAAGGGAAAGGAGAGAGGCTCCGCATCCAAAATGCACCTGGGGAGCGGATTCGCCCCTGTGCACCATGCACGCAGCAAGGGGGGCAGGCAGCAAGGCCTTCACTGGCAGTGTGAACAGTGCCCAAGGGCCTCGGGGAAGCCAGGACGTCTCCTTTGCTGTGGAGGAGGATTGTGAGTGCATTCCAGGAGCGGGGATGGTGTCCCATAGCGTGGGCAGGAGCATCCAGGCTCCGCACGCCCTGGGATGCCGGCGCGTACAGCCGGCAGCGCATACAGCCAGTGGCACGTACAGTCGGCGGCACATACAGCCAGTGGCACGTACAGCTGGCAGCGCATACAGCCAGTGGCACGTACAGCCAGCGGCACGTACAGTCGGCAGCACGTACAGCCAGTAGCACATACAGCCGGTGGCGTGTACAGCTGGCAGCACATACAGCCGGCGGTGACGAGCTCAGCCGCACCATTGCGCTCTTCAAGCGGGCGCTCGTGCCGCAGCTCCGGCCGGCCTTCTGCAAATAAACGGAGGCAGCCCATTATCACAAACCAGGGCTTTTCTTTTCAGGCACTGAGGCAACATAATGGCCACTTGTGCCGCAGAAAGCCCCGTAATCCTAAAAGACACATCCAGACACATCCGCCCCAAGCGAAAGGGCAGCGCGGGCAGCAAGGGCGCCAGCGGGTGGCAGCGAGGCGGGCGCTGAGGGCGCCTGATGCCCTCGGCCCGTGTGGCCGGGGACGCCTGGGCTCCCAGCACCGCTCCCAGCACACACCTTGGCGGCAGCCACAACGCCCAGCTGCCACCCTGCCCCGCTCCTGTCACACAGGTACCCACCCCGGGGTAAGGCTCACACCAGCAACAGCCCGAAGGGTGACCCTCATGGAGCTGAACCCTCCAAAAAGGCAAAGAGGGGTTGCAAGCACCCACAGGGTGCAGCTCCTGAGGCTACTTGGGACTCGCGTGCACTCCTCTCTGCCTCCACACCCTAAACCAAGCCAAACACCCCTGTTAATCACAACCTTCCTGCTCTTCACAAATGAAGCTGGTTTGTGCTCCGGGCAGGGAAATAAGCAAAAACAAGGGAAAGGCCAAAGAGGACAAGGAAGGCAGCCACGCTCAGGCCATTCCATCCTGAGTGATGTGCAGAAATAGAAATCTGTGGTTAATGCTGCACGAGGAGGCCCAAAATTGCCCACAGATGATCAAGCAACAGGGACATCAGTGCCATGGGAGAAGCACCCTGGGGACCAGTGTACCCACTTTGGGCTTCCACCACGTTTAGAGATGCCACGAGCCAGAACCTACAGCTGCTTGTGAAAGCAGGATAAAACAGGGCTGAAAAGGGCTAAGACCCGTGTCCTCCTCAGCAGCCTCTGCCTGATCACTGCCACGTGGGCTGGGTCTGGTCCAGACAGCGGATTTCAACCTCAAAAAGTATCTGCTTTTCCCAGCAAGAGAAGCAGCGAATCTTTCCAACCAGATGGATCGCCTCATTTGATCGAGCTCTCCGATTCACGTGGACAAAGAGGCAACTAAAACATAACGTTTTATGATTGCACCAGACTGCTGGCAGCAAAGAGCAGGTCTGTCCTTTCACTTAGGGAGCAATCACTGTTCCACCCTTCACAATAAATTCTGTCCGTGATTTAATAAGGACCGGATGGCTTCATTTAGCAGGAGCACTCGGAGAAGGTTCATTATTTCCTCCACCTCTATATAGGAGAGAGATCCTGCCAGGCAGAGCATGGAGCCGCGGGCTCCATCCGTCACCGGCACCTGGCTGCCAGTCGCCAGCCTGTGACACCGCTTTGCTTCCCGCGGACACTAAATGACCATCTGGTGGGAATAACTTCCACCGCAGCCCATCCAGACAGACTGGGGCTGGCGCCTGAGCAACGCGGAGCTACGCAGAGTGCCCCGGGGGTACAAAGCTTGCGGCGATGCTCCCCGCTGCGGCCAGCTAACCAAGCGGGGATGGGATGCAGCCACTGAGGCCTGCAGGGATCCAGCACAGGATCCCCTTCCTCGTCTCCCACCTGGTTTCCATGTTTTACAGGCACTGACATGTCTATCCCATGGGGAAAGAGGACCACGACTCTAGGACATGGAGGTGAGCGCAGCGGGACGTGGAGCTTGACGAGCTGTCACCAGTGACACCCACACGCGAAGAGCCAAGGCATCAGCCCTCGGCCGCATATGGGTTTTATTACTCGGCTGGACCAAATCCCCCAAATTGCTCTGGTGACAATCAGGAAGAGAGGGCAGCTGGGGAAGTGGCAGAGGCTTCGCCCTGTGGAGGCTCATGCAGGGCCGGGAGACACTTTGAGCCACTGAGCAGCCCGGTGCCACTCAGTGTGGCTGAGGCAGGACACGAGCAGAGGGAAGAGCACCCACAGGAGACGCGGCAGCCGCCACGTTGCTCATCTGTTTAATGAACACCCGGTGCCCGCAAGGTGCCGAGGCGCAGAGCAAGCGCCCGCTCACCGGCGCCTGCAGGCGCTCCCGGCAGGCTGCACCTGCGGGCGCTCCCGGCGGGCTGCTCGCACTCAGGCTGCCGAAGGGGAAAGGGACCGTTTGGAGCTGGGCTGGCGGCACTTGCGGCCACGTGCAGGTCGTGGCAGGAAGGTCGGAAAGGCACCTCTGGGGACTGCCGTTGCAGGGGGCAAGACAAGAAGAGGTGCCAGGGAAGCAGCCACCCTGTCTGTGCTGAGCACTGGGTGCAGAGCTCCGCCTGGCTCCGCTAGCACTGCCCTGAGAGCAGGACACACATCCTGGCCTTGGAAACGGTCCCGAAAGCAGGAGCAGCCGCCGTTCCCCCTGCAGAGCACTCAGGGACAGGCTCATGTAGTGTGTCCCTCATCCTGCCCTGGCCTCTCCTTCACCGCACACCCCACAGGCAGAGAGCTGCAAACTGTCCTCTCGAGCGGGGCCGCTCCGTGTCTCAGCACGGGAGATGCTCACAGGGCATGGACTGATGGGGAAAGACCCGTAACAGATCCTCTGAGCCCAGTTCTCCTCCTGGCTCACTTTCCACAACCTAAACCTGCTCTCAAATCTGCCCCAGCTTTTAACGCCTGGGTCACGAGACACAGAAAGCAGTTAAAAACCAATTCAGCAGCATTGTGTGTCCTTAATGAACCAGCTCCACAAGGAGCAAACGAAGAACCTCCCTGACAGGAATTTTGATGCATTATTGCCTGGCCACCAGTCTCATTTTGAGGCCTTAAGTGCATGTTTTTTGTGCAGTCGCTTGCAGACTTGTCCCTCCGGACAAGTGCTGCTCTGTAGTGGCAGGGCAGGACGGAAGGAACCCGTCAGGCACCACGTGTCCCCCAGCTGGGCCAGGTGGCCCTGCCCTGGCCTTGCCACCCTGCTCACACGTGCCAGGCCAGCAGATGCCTCCCCACCCTGGCACCACAGAGCTGGTGATGAGGAGTCAGCTGAAGAGGAGCAGTCTGCTGGCTCCCCAGGGGTAAAGATGCTGCGAGCAGCTACGTTCAGCACTCGAGGGACTGCCAGTTTTGATTAATAAAAAGTAAATGAGGCAGCTCAACTGCATAAGCCCTAGTGGATGGGAGAAGGACAGATCTGGGTAATAAAAAGCAAATGCAAATGACAAAGCTTTAGCGCGTTTTACTTGCCAATGTCATTATTTCAGCCAGCTGGTTAGGGCACACTTTGCAGAATCATCTCTAAAACAGGTGTGTGGGGCTGGTTTGTCCCTCCCCGCCAGCTCGGGCTCCCAGAAAGAGCCACAGGCAGCCTGAGCTCGTCACTGAGCAGGATGAAGAGGAAGGCTGTGCACTCTTCTGTAGAGTTCCTTCGGGAGGCTTATGAAAATGGATGGGAGGTGGGAAAATCGGGAAGAAGTGGGAAAGGGACTCAAGCAGCAGGTCTTTCTCTGCGTGGCCCTTCAGCCAGGCAGCCAGGCTGCTCAGCCAGAGCTGCTGCAGAGCCAGCACCCTTGGGAGCAGCAGCCTGCAGCCCAGCTACGATTTGCAGCCCCATGCAGAAAGCAGGACGTGGTGCTCACAGCCGGGGTTGCCGAAGACCCTGGCATGGCAGGGAGCGTGCAGCGGGGTCGACAGGCCAGGCCACGCTGCACTGACCTGTTTTGGAGATGAGCTCAAGATCAGCTGAGCTTCAGGAGTGTCTGCTTACCTCCAGCTGCAGTAATGATAGTCTAGACGGCTGGCCCAGATACAGACAGCTAAAGTTCAGCCACGCAGACCTCCACCCCTAGCACCACAACATCACCTAGTGCCAAAGTATCCTGGACGTTCGGCTCTCCCGCACACCGTAGCTCTCGGATAGGCCGGCTTGGCATCCACATTTCTGCTGGCAGTGAGGAATTGCAGAGCTGCAGCTTTCTAAAAAAGGTTAATCAATGTTGCGCATGTCAGCGACTCCCTTCCTAAACTGACAACAAAAAATAGGAGATGAAGGCCAACATTTACAGTCGGAGTTTCCTGCCAGGATGTTACACACGGACCCATATTCCCTTGCAGGTGTCCCCAGCGACAAGCTAGAACCACCAACTCTAAGCTTATGAAGTAGAGAAGCAGACAAGGAGCAAAGGGGACAGGAGCTCTGCAACTAAAACCATGGGGACTAATTGGGTTGACCAAGAGAAAAAAAAATGGATGAAGATATGAACTGGTAAATTTTTTGGCTGCCAACTCCTACAAGCACACCCAGTTTCACAGCAATGAATGAACAGGCACAACTGTCACCGTGACCTGGCACTGCCTGTTTGTTCACAAAAGCCAAAGCCAGATTTTAAAGACTGGGGTGGAATTGGCTTTGATCATCTGAAAGTAAACTTCAGCTCTTAGCTGGAAAAGGAAACATTTGAGAAAAGACTAAGCCTCGTCTTAATGAAGATGACATCTGTGATGGACACTGAAAATCCACGTGGAAGTTGCACTTTGTGCTCTCCAAGACACAAACATGCACTTCAGAGCAGATAGTAAAAGATAACCCATGCTGGGCTCCTGGCTCAGTCCGTTCATTTTTAGGCAACTTAAGCTGTATGTGTCAGGACCAGGAGCTTGAACTTGTCTCTTACAGGAGCAGCTGAGCTTGGTCTCCAAGCCCCCTGAGCTGCCCTCCTTGCAAACGTCATTGGAAGCAGACCCCAGCACGGCCACACACGCACATGCCACACGCCAAGCTCCTCACTCCAATTAACACCAAACATGGCACATTTCAGTGCACTCAATGCATCCGTCCCGCCCCCGGCGCAGGGAAACGCGCTCCGGGCTGGCAGGGCACCAGGAACGTCTCAGATCCGGAGTGGGGAACAACGCAGGGCCCTGCTCCGTGTCACTGTGACTCACCCAGGCCGAGAGGCTTCGGAAGTGTCGCTGACACTGCAAACACGCGGCTGGAGGCTCTGGCACGAGGGAAGCGCTCGCCTGGCACCAACAAAGGAGCGTGGCATCTTGCTGGCCTACTGTTCTGAGGCTACGCACAGACGGGAATAGTCAAGCCAGGCTTATCTTAGAGACCAAAATAGAGAATATATTATCCTGTAACATTCAGTAAAGAGGCCTAAAGGGAATTCATGATCCAGCAGGTGGAACTGCTCTACAGGTCTTCTGTATATAAGGGACTGACTGTCCCTTCTGGGTCTCCTATCGAAGCATTTAGAGGTTTTCTGTACAAAAATAATAAATATTACAAGATTAGACATAACTTTTAGGGTGTGTCTGAGTAACCATGTTGGGTAAGTGCTCTGCAGCTCAGGAAAACAGGCCAAGAATTCACTAAGTTTCTCCACAACCTCTTACAGGCTGCTCAGGGATAGTGCCAGAAATATTTACTTTGGCAAGTTTGCCTCCCGACCCAAAAGGAAGCACAGTTCCCACGGACCTGGACGAGCACCAGAAGCCCCAGGACCACCCAAAGACATCTGAGATGAACAAGATCCATCCTTTAAGAGAGCCGGGTCCACGCGGAAGCTCCCAACCAGTCACCATGTGTGGCAGTGACACCACCCGCCCTGCCACCAGTGCTGCCCATGCAGCGAGTGGGGTCCCATGGGTAGGAAGATGATTCAGATACACATCCACCAATTAGTTTGGAGTAGTTTGTGTGGTGGCACAGAGCTCAGAAGCATTTTGATAGCGATCCAGATGGCAGCAGGGATATGTTTGGAAACATTAGCATGGACCCACTGCGAGCACCTACCTGCACCCTGCATCAGCCCCACCAAACAGTGCAGTGGGGATCGAGGGGCTCGGGCAAAGCTCTGCCAGCACCCAAGAGTGCCCTCCCAAACCTCACAGCGCTGGCCGGCCTCTAATTACACAAGGGATTAACATCCCTGAAGTTAATTAGAATGCGGAGGCCAAGGGAGGGTTTTAATTGGAGCAAGGGGGAGAATCGCTTGCAATGGCGGCACAGGCTTGGTGGCAGGGAGCCTGCTATTCATGTGCCGTCCACTGCAGAGAGGCAAAGGGAGAGCTCTGGCTATTTAGCTTCCCAAAAGGGACAAAAAAGTTACAAGTGGCAAGTGGAAACATGATTAATCAAGAAACATGATACACACAGATAATATATTAAAGGATCTTTTAGGGCAGCAAGCGGAAGTGCAGCATTACCCAGTAGCTGGAAAAGCAAGCTAGAAAATAGAAGGTAGAAATGGCTCAAGGGTAACTAACGATGTGAATGGATAGCAAGGAAGATGGCAATTTTAGCATCTCCAAAACTTTTCAAACAAGGAGGCTGCCAGTGTAAAATAAGTCCTCGTTTAGCCAGAAGTGCCTGGGTTAGTTAAACGTGTTCCAAAGACCAGCTCTGAGCACGGCCCGAGTCACCACGTGAAGCTCCAGCTCGTGTGTAACATGGGGCCAGTTGGACCATTTGAGGGATCTTTACAACCCATGGATGAAGTAGCTGAGCTCAACAAGGCCCTTGAAAAGGCACTTGCAGTGCCCACATGCCCAGAGTGGAAGGCCAGACAAAGCCCGAAGCGTCTCCACAGCGTGCTCAAGAGGTCGAGCACCGCCCAGGACCACCGCCTGCTGCAGCAGGAAATAGAGAGGACATCAGCACTGAGCCAAATGCACTGAATAGTCCTGCAAACACTGAGAATTAGGATGCACACAGGATGAGCACCTATGGCCAGCTGTGCTCACGCCATCCAGCCCTCCCTGCAACTGCTCTGTCCTGTCTGCAGCGAAGGGCACGCTGCACTCACTGACTGCCTGCAGTCTCTTGAGGAACCGAACCCACTTGTGCGGAAGCAGAAAACCCCAACACGTGAAGCCAGTTTAACCCCTTCTCTGCGAGTCAGCTTGGCAGAGATGCAGCTTTTCGTGGTCACATTGTAACAGTCACAAACACATTAATGTCACAGAGCCAAGGAAATTAGAACTCATTTGCTTATTCGCCAGCATGCCAGAGCTGGCCTTGTGTATTGTAAACACTTTTGGTCAAGCCATTTCAGACAAAATCCTGTAAAGAAAAATTTCCTTTTTATTTTAGGGTTGGAAGTTTTTAACAAAGTATTTCTACTTCTATTTCATAGGGATGTAAGTAAAATTTCCACATGTCCTTCACAGAATACACAAAAACCTCATATTTCATTTTGGATTGAATAAAACATCTTCAGCTCGACATTATTTTTTGTGCTGTTTTAATGGAACTAAAAAGAAAACTATGCTGACTGACCCCAGACAAAAATCCTCTTTCAGAGCAGCAAATTCGAGCCTTATTGGAATGATGTTCCAGAAAAGAAGAAGTAATGTAAAATGCAGTTGCCATTTTAAAATATCTGTTGTCAGCTACAGAGTGTCACCCAAGTCACTTTTTTCTTAAAAAAGAAAATAAACAGAACAGCAGAACGTGGCACACACATATCCCCCGCCAGGGAGCAAAGTGCCACGCGCAGCAGCCCCAGGGCCGAGGACAACGCAAGACGCAGAGCCAGCCCGTGTGAGCCCTTCCTGGCCCTCTGCTCTGGGAAGGGATCCGGCTTCCTACCAGCTCCTCCATGCACTGTTCTGCCCCACTGGAAAATATTTACTGGGCAGAAGCTTTTGGCCCTTATCCAGGATAACAGCAGCGGCCGCAGAAACCCCAGCTGCGATAACGGGTTGATAGTGCCTGGCAGCTCCCCCTGCTCTCCGCTTCTGCTCCGTCTCCCACGTCCTCTCCTGCCTCCCCGAGCCCTTTGGGACCCAACTGGGCTCAGCTGGATACTCTGCAGGACACGGTGGGAGAAAAGCAGCATTTTGGCGGGTGGTGCCGTGCTGGTCTGACCCCTGTGATGGGCAGGTGCGGAGCTGGGTCCGCACGTGAGCTCAGCCCTAAGCCCTGCCACGGCAGGGGGGCCGCGGGTTATAATTACCCGGGTGATTATGCTCTGCAGCACCGAGACAACATTCAGCTTTCTTCGTTTGCACAAACAGTCCATGTGCATGAATGGGGAAGATGCAACGTTTTGCTGTTTGGTTTTGTTATTTATTTATTTTAAAGCAGCTGTCAAATCCTGTTACCAGGCTGCAAATCTCCTTCTTGCAGGAAGAGCACTTGGCACCTTTGGAGGTAGCCAACCTGCCACAAACGAGCTGACCGCGAGGGAGCTGCCGCTGCCTCCCAGAGGGATTTTTGCACTGGGAGGATTCCTACTTGTTTAATGAGAGAGAGTGCACTGAACTTTGCCCATCTCTTCTCCCAAATGAACCCTGGCAGGAGGGAAAGCAGAGGGGGGTGCGAGCTGGTGCCAGCACTGAGGCCGGGGGGCAGGAGGAGCAGAAGACCAAGAGGGGTCTTGCAGAAGGGAGACAAAACCAGGCTTGGCCAAAGCACTGGGCCCACAGGGAGGGCACCGAGAGAGAATCTGCCTCTGCTTCTCCCCACGTCTCCACAACTAAAGGCAGGCTGAGGATTTCCCGCAATCTGGCGGTGCTCGGAGCACCCCGGGGGCTCCAGGACTAACCCCCCCAGAGGCCAAAGCAGCGCAACGGCCACGGAGGCCAGCGGCAGTTGGGAGGCAGCTTGCAAGTATTTTGCTGTACCGTATTGCTCCCAACCTTATTTTTTGGTTTATATAACATGACAGTGAAAAGAGAGAGAGGAATCAAAGAGCAGCTCGGAGAAACCAGGGAAGCCTCCTAAGAGCAGGGAAACCTGCAGGGCCTAGGGAGGGGTGAGCTGCGTAATTAGGTCAGCGGTTGATTAGCCTTCCCCAAGGCCCGGAGCGTGTGAAGTGCTGACATCCCCCCAAGCCCACGCTCGGCTGCAGCGCGGCCGCGACAGCCACGGCAGCCAGGAGCTGCTGCTTCCGACGGCCGGAGCAGCCAGCACCATGCGAGGACGCGCCAGCTTGGCCCTGTGGGGAGGAAGCCCAAGGCTGCACGTCACCGGTCTGCTCCTTCCTGGAAGGTTTGAGGTCCTTTTTGCCCATCTGGACAGGCTCGAGAGGCAGCCCAGGAGGCTCATCGAGGCCCCAGTACAGCCTCAGAGTGGGAATTTGGACCCTCATACCCAGATGCCCGACACGGGACCCAGCAAACAGGAAGGGCAAGGCAAAGAGGAGGATGTGCTCTCTGTGCTGGTCCTATCTCCTGCCGGGCCTCCTTCCTCTCTGCTCCTGCCAGACAAGGACCATCACCTGCCTCCATCTCATCAGCCCACACCGGGGGCCAAACTTCCAATCCCCAACAGCTCTGGAGGAAGTAAACATCTTGTTGCAGGAACAGCCCCTGAACATTTTCCAGTTCGGATCCACTAAAGACACCTAAGCTCTGCTTGCGCCACCAGGGCCGGCTGCTGTTACTGTGGGAGCAAAAAATGCTCTTCTCCAGGGCTTACATGGACACAAAATCCAACCATTTGCACAGAGCAGTGCAGGACACAAGCCGAGAGCTTGGCTTCCTGTCACTCTGCTGCATCACTTCTGCAGGTCTCGGACCAAAAAACTGCAGACACAGAATGCCGGGATGGTTGAGGTTGGAAGGGACCTCTAGAGATCATCCAGTCCACCCCCTGCTCCAGCAGGGACACCCAGAGCACAGGGCACCCGGTCCCATCCCGGCGGGTTGGGAGATCCCCAGAGCAGGAGCCTCCGCAGCCTCCCTGGGCAGCCTGGGCCAGGGCTCGGGCACCCTCACACCAAACAAGTTCTTCCTCACGGGCACATGGAGCTGCCTGGGCTGCAACTGGCACCCACTGCCCCTTGTCCTGGCACTGGCCACCACCAAGACTCCAGAGAGCCTCTCCTGAAACACACACAAGTTTTGCTCTCTTACTGGGTCACACAGAAGATCTGAAGCTGGATGTTCATCTTTAGCCTGCAGGTCCCTCTCTTCAGCCTCTCATTTCATTTAGTTCTCCGTCCTCCCTGCAGCACATGGCAAATAACCGTCCTCAAGTTCTTCTGTATTTTGAAGTGAAGTTTGCTGCTTTTTTTGGTAAAATAATTGGCTAATCAAATACATAGCTTTTCAGCCAGCATTCCCCCTAATGCTTTAATCAATAGATACACTCAGAAGAGACAGAACATGTTCTAGGTTTTGTTTGAGGAGCAAGAGGAGAAGGCTATGGCTTCTCAACCACATGGCTCCACGGTGTAGAAGTTGATAAAAGAACAGCTGGAAGCTGGATGAACGCTGGATAAAATGACAGAATTAAGAAAACAAATGGAAAATTTTAGCCAGAGTTATTAGCCTGTGGGAAGAAAGAGAAAAGAGCTTCACTGGCTGGCGTTTCCTATCAGACGCAGCAAAAGGTCTGAAGCGTTAAGAGACGGCGCGGAGGAGGCGCTAACAAATCTGCCTCCTGACACCCAATTAAGACAGATTGGAGAGTCCAGCCACCGCGAACGCCGAGCGGTTACGCTTTACAGCCACTATAAATCGGCCGACTAATGGCCTCTGGCAGCTTCATAATTTGCTTGCACTGCTTAACAGAAAGAAAGAAAAATCCACCCTGACCAGCAGCAGGCAGAACGCGGCAGCCTCATGAAACCATTCCCTGTTGATGACCTGATCACTGCCGTGCAAATGTTTACCTTCACTGCTAAATTTCCATGACACTCGCATTATAAGAGTGTTTTTTCCACCAAGTCTGTGTGAAATCATCCGGCATCTTATCACTAAGCAAGTCCAAAGCACTTGCCATTAAACTTTAAAGGCTTGAGGGTCTCTCAGTTTACTCTAGTGGCCAGACCTGGTCAGGAAGGTGATTTGAGGCAGGTATTGAAGGCAGTTGCATAGCTCTTCACTTTCTGGGGTTTCTTGTAAAGTTACCTGGAAATCCTCAGTGTTCATTTTTACCACACCTTCCTCAGGAATATCTGCTCTTGGCTCCGACCAAACTAGACAGGTCACATTCAACAGAGATCTCTGTGAAAATCAGGAGGGTTTCGTCCACCCCAGGGTTTAGTTCTTGCTGCGGTATCTCGGGCTAGTGAAGGGACACGTTCCCAAGGCACCAGCTCAACGTGAGGACACCCAGGCAGCCCCTGCCCACCCGGAGGTCACATATTAGCAACCTCCTGAGCTGCTCTAGCCCAGCTGAGCAGTATTGCCAGGCTGTTGAGAAGTAAAATTGCTCCCATGACAAGAGACCACTGCCCATCAGGGTAAGGATCCCAGCTTCCCAGCTCCTTGTGCTTTCCCCTAGCGTCACGCGCTGCCGAGGCCACGGTTGTACACAGCACTGACGAAGATCCACCTGGACCTTTCACACCAGTGCCAAGGCAGCGTGGCATCCCACTGCAGTGCTGCCAGCACAGCAGTCACGCCAGCAGTCCCTCCCTGTGACTCCCAGTCTCTCTGCTCCATCTCGGGTCCCTGCATCCCTTCCAGGAGCTGCTTGCTCCCAAGCTGCAGGAAACATAACCCTGCTCCATGCTCCTCGCAGGCGAACACTGCTGCGTGGGGACCATCCCCTCCGTGCCCTTCCCGGGCACAACGGTGGGTGCCCAGGTAGCCAGATGGCTGCTGAGCGCCGCCACCGCCAGGGGTGCGCAGCAGAGACCTCCCAAAGCCAGCGCGGGATCTCTGTGCAAGGAAAGGCTGAGTCACTGCCTCCTCCTCAGCTCCAAACACACAACATCAGGGAAATGATTCTGTCAGGTCACAGCAAAAGCAGAGGGATGCAGGTATCCAGCTGCTTTGGAAATGGGTGCTCATGTATCACCTCTAAGAGAGGCTTGACTGCCCAAGCCCTGCGTCCAGACAAGCTCCCCTGTCCCTGCACCCAAAAATACTGATGCCAGAGCAAGCTGCCCTCAGCTTTGCATGGGCACCTGGAGTACAAATGCACAGAGTAGCTGTGAATCAGCTAGACGAGGCACCCATCTTCACGCTGCTCTTCACACCCACACCTGTACACGGGCCTCACATTTCCAGCATCCAGCTGCTTGTTGAGCCGAGTTATAAACACTTAAGTCCCCAGAAACGTGTCCCAGACTTTTCCGGAGCGCCGTGGGTTTTGCTGCTGCTCTGCACGTGGCCGGTGCTCCACGAGGCCAGGGTGCCAAGCTCCACAGCACGGCCGGTCCCTCCGGAGCACATTCCTTGTGACCAGTGCTGGGCTCCTCAGCTGCCAGCTCCAGCTGAGCTGTTCTTGCAAAGATGCAATATTAATTTCTGCTATTTTTAAGGGCTTTCTCTCTCCCAGGGCTTTAATGTCCATATTTCCATCTATCCAGCATATCATCGTGCTGTTTCTCGGCCTCCTGCTGCATCCCGAGTTCCCAGGATGCTCCCATCCTTTGTAAGCACCTCTGCAGTGGGAAGCTGCAGTTCAGAGAGGCACTAGGATGAATTTCCACTTAAACTCCCCTTTGTGCATCCATACCAAATTCAGCCCTTCAAGTGCCAAACACAGCCCCTTCCACACTCCAGAGCCCATAAAAATAATATTTGGATAATATTCGTGCAGGAACCTCCCCTCGTAGGCAGGGAATTATCTGGATTCCCTTCTTCCAGCGGCCTTAAAGCCCGCCGGGTTTTATCTTTGAGTCCTACCATCTTCTGTTAAATTTGTCCCAAACTGGTCCCAGGGTTAAAATTTCTGGAGGAATAAAAACCAACAGTTGGCCAGTGTGCCTGCAAAAGCCTGAATTCTGTGAGAAACCAGGCTAAAAGGGGGGAAAAAAAAAAGAAAAGCAGAGAAACACAGAAAAGAAGCTTCAAGTCAAGGCAGCTGCCACCAGTCAATGAAAATTCTTTCTTACCATGTGATGCAACTACACACACACACATATATATATATGCACCAAAGAAAAGATGCGCTGCAAAGATGCTCCTGCAGATGTGCAGCTGGGCAGGAGCCCTTCCCAGAAGGCCGATGCGTGTGCTAGGACTCGCCCGAAGCCGGCAAACGGACAGCGAGGGAGGGGAACGGGTCCCCTGTACGAACGCCGGTTTTATTGGCTTGTTGCAGGATTTATGATTCCAATTACATGGCTGCGCTCGGACGGGCTACCACGCAGCTGCCAGAGACGGCGCGTATCTGCCAGCCTCAGCCTGCAACGTACGGGCTTCTCCATCTCCTCAAACCCTCTGACGCCCAAGGGGGCTCCCTGGACCCTGGGACAGGTGACGGAGGGTGCCAGGACGCACGCCAAGGGAAGGGGGAGGCTGCGCCGCAGCCGGGTCCCTCCCTGCGTCTCGCCCTGCAAACAAAACCTGGCGCCCGCCCCGCTCTCACTGCGCCCAGAACCCACCCCCGACCCACTCCCTCGCCCACCCCACGGGGGATTTTTACCTGCTCCCTTCCCAAGAGTTGCTCGCTTTCGTTTAACGCTACCACCGAGATCTCCTTGAGCATTTTCCAGCAGCGGCTCCTGAGGCAGGAGACAAAGGAGGAAAATCCTTCCCACTCAGCGACGAGATAAATAAATAAATAAATAACCAGGGCACCAAACGCTGCAGAAATATCGCCCGGGCCCACGCACAGAGATGCCGTGGATGGGGGGCAACCCCCAAATGCTCCTTGGGGAGGGGCTCTGCCCACAACACGACCTCCTCCTCCTCAAGCTGCAGCTCTTCCTCTCACACTCGGTCCGCGAGCCGAGGATGCTGCTCAGTGAGTCCCAGGGGACGGCAGCGCTGCCTCCGTGCGTGGCGGAGCCGGCATGCAGGGCGGGATGCGCACCGCCAAAGAGCTTCCCGACCACACGCATTTAATTTAAGAGCTAGAAATAGCTCCCCAAACACAGTGAGGGCAGCAGGGCCCCAGCCCAGCCCCTGCCGGGCGCTGCAGCTTCCCCGTCAGACGCAGCGGCGCTCACGCGAGTCTCTGCAAGGGCTGCCTCGCTCGCAGCGCTGCTCCCGCACGGGCACCATCACTCCCTGAGCTCCCTGGTGGAGCTCCCAGCCCAGATGCTGCTCATGGTCCTTTCAGTGCCAGGCCAACCCTCCTCAAGGGCACCCTCCAGCGCAGAGGTGAAGCGGAGAGGGCAGGAGCAGAGCAGCAGGCGCGGCTGGCGGCTGCTGTGCTGGGTGCGGGGTGAGGCTGCACCGCCGGAGCGCCGGGAGAGCTCCAGGCAATCCGCACGGTGCCTCCAAGTTCCCTGCCAGGCTCTCTGCAGCGCCAGTGTCTTACACCTGCTGTGGCTGTGCAGGATCACATTGTCACCTCTCTCCCAGCCACCTGCCTGATCCGAGACTCTTCTGCCAGCCAGGATGCCCCAGGGAGCCGCTGCAGTCACCACAGGGACACGGTGGAATCCAGGGCACCAGCAACCTCTTTCCTGGGAGCTCCCGTCCCAGGCCGAGCATTTCCAGCGACCACAGCGTTTCCCTGAGCTGATACCACATGCAGGCGGTGACTGGACATGGAGATCTGAAGCAGCAAGTCCAAACCCGAACACATGACAGTGTCCCTATAACCACTCAAATAAATGGTGTGCATTTCACACATGCCACTGTCATCTCTGCAGGACAGAGGAGCAAGGCCGATCACATCAGATGAATTCTGAATGATCGTATCCAAGGCAAAGCCAGCAAAGCACCTAAAAGACACAAGCTGTCCCACCAGAGCAGTTTCCAAGAATGCAGTGTCTTCACGATGACAAAACAAGCCTCCAAATCTGCATCTGGACTTTTCTGGCAGTGATTCTGTCTGCCAGCAGCTCGTGTCTCCTCCCCAGGGAGCAAATGGATACTGGGGACAAGGACTGCTCTGATGATGAGCCCGTTCATCACTCTGCAGCAGCCTCCCACAACCAGCCTCCCTCCCTCGCCTGTTTCCTCTCCTGGGGACGCCTGTAACCACCTGAAGCTCTGTCCCTCCTGCAGCACCCATGTCTACGTGGGGACACGTCCATGAAAGAAACGACTCGCTTTCCAGTGGGTAACTTGCTCTATAACCAGGAGAAAGCTCAAAGCAAAAGCTCAAAGCAAAAGCAAGGCTTCAGCCGTTTCCGAGGCTCTTCCTATTGGCAGTGGAAACCAAAACAAAATAAAAATTCCAGCCGCAGGCTGGGAGCCTGGGAGAGGGATGCTAGCAGTGATCTTCCCTCTCGGAAAGCACCGATGCGCTGATACAGAAGCAGCATCATCACAAAGCAAAAATGTAGCTGCTGGCGGGCTAAAAGGGCAGCTCAAGCCAGCCCACCCTGCAGCTTCCCGGGGCTTCTCCAAGTAGGCAGAGCCGTGCTTCCCAAGGGCAAGGCTGGCACTTCCCTGAAGCAGGATCCACCGGGGGGTTTAGTGTCGTGCAGGGCCGGCTCTGGGCTGGGGAGCTGCCATAGCACAGGGATCTGTCAGGCAAATGTAAATAAATCCTAAGGGCACTCGCAATGCTGCCAGCTTACAAAGCAAAACAAAATGCTTGAAATGCCTATAAAACAGGCTCTTCTGACAGCTCAGCCTGTTAGAGGAGAATGATACTGGAAAAAAATGAGAGCTTCAAGTGCCTTCATTGCCCCAGGCCTGAGGGGCTCCATTACAGAACCAGCCTCTCAACTGGGCTGTCCCCAGCCCTTCAGCACTGCGAGCAGGGCAGGGCAGGGCCCCTTGCAGAGGAGGGTTTTACTCTTTGTGTGTTTTAGCAGGTTTCTCCTTCTTCCAAAGGCTGCCGGTGCCCACATCCCAGCTTCACAGCCGCCACAACGGAGCATCCCTGGCAGCGAAGCCCAGGTCCAAGCAGTTGCCAGCGGGCAGCGTTACGGTCAGGTTTTAAAAAGGATAACGTGGCTGTGCATGAAAAGCTGAAACAAGCACAGAGATGTCAAGCCACAATTTGGAGAAGTCAAATGTGCACAGGGCCCTCTCGCCCCGTACAGAACAAAGGGAAGAATAAGTGGCCTGAATGTCTTCCATGCTCCTGCAGAGAAATAATTCATCTGAAGCGAGCTTGGAAAAAGGAGAAGGAGGGGAGAAAACAAACCACACTGCCATTTAAGATGAATTTTCTCCTTATCTTAAAGGCAAAAGAAGGGAGATTGTTTGCTGTGCCTTCAAAACAAACCATTTTCAACCAATTTATAACTCCCGAAAGCTGAAGGCCATCGATTTACTAGCAGGCAACAATTAAAAGTGCATGAGGCTAAAAAAGTAATTTCCAAAAGCACCATGAGCCTCCACACACAACTGTAATTCCTCCAGGGGCAAAAATGTTGCAGCTTTACTGACATGAGGTATGTGATGGACAGCCCAGCTTCCCAAATCAGAGGAGAATTTCATCAAACATCTGTCTCCAAGTCAACCATGGACACGGGATTTCAGCCCCAGCCTCTTCCCACCATACTAAGCAAACAAATATGTTAAACACAAAGTATTTGTCTATTATTAGACATCATCATTATTAGACCCACAACAAGAAGTTCCTGCTTGCGTTTTCTCTCTGGCACAAACTCCAAAGATGGGGTTTGCAATGGCCATGCTGGCAAGCTATGAAAATCCTCTTGCAGCTCCAGAGGGAGGCGTGTCCTGCTCCATTGCTGTCAGGGGATGGATCCCAGGAATGCCCAGCTTCGTGGTGGGAATTCTGGCCCAGTGACAGCTGCTCCTGAAAGCAGAGCGGCCCTTGCAGGCTCACTGCAGATGCTCAGCTGGCAGAGACCGACCTGAGTCCCAGGGAAAGCAGCACAAATGGGTTCTGCCTCCCTCCCAGGACAGGCTGCTCCTCAGCGGGACGGGATGGGCAGAGCAGAGGCTTCGCCACAGCCTGGCCGGCTGGTGCAGGCACACGGGGCAGGCCCGGCTTGCAGGGCTGCATCTCAGGCCTCCTGTTCTCTCTCTGCGTCAGCTATGGCAACCTCAGATAACAGACAGCAGCGAGCAATGACAGGGAGAGAAAGGTCTGGAGGCAGCGAAAACCTCTCAAATTCATTCTAGGTTATTCCTGCAAGATCCCCCATTAGCCATTCCCTAAAAGGTGTTCTTCACATACCACAACTCTCCTCCAAACAGCCTGAAGATGCTGCTAGTCCCGGAACAAAGCTCTGCAGGCAGAGCTGCTGAGGGGCTGGTGCGCGGCCAAAATGCAGCTCGTGGCCGGTGCTGCAGGAGAGCAGGGCTCTGCAAAGCGACACCCGCACGTGGGTTTCGTAGGAATGTCCCGTAACGCCCTGTTCCACCCTCGGAGCCACAGAGGAAGTGGGCTTTGCAACCAGCTTCTTGCAGCATCTTAGGGAAGTCGCCTCTGTCCTGCCTCAGTTTCCTAAGTGGCAGTAAAGGCTCTTGGCACAGCACTCAGTGATCATGGCACACAAGACCCCAGAAACCTCCCTGATATATTTTTTGCCCCAGCTCAAAGGCATCACAGTTATTAAATACCCCGCATCCCTCCTTGCTATAACACAAAAATTCAGAACACAGAGAGTGAGACCTGCTTCTTTGCACAAGCTGTTTCCAGCGCAAACCATCCCCTTCCTCGGGACATCTCCTGTCCTTTTACTTTTCGCTTGGGGGCTGCCCCAGGGGACGCAACCACGATCCTGGTGGCACTGCCAGGCACAGCTGGCGGCAGAGCCCAGCCTCCCTCACATGGACACAGCTGAGCAGCTCCACACCTAAGATGATACAGAGCATTTCCACTCCGCAGCCTCCCGGCTGCCCCTCAAATGCCAACCCAGGCCCTCGCTCCCCTGCACCAGCTGCCACGGCTTTCGCAGCGACGGAATAGCCCCGGGTGGGACTATTAGGGAGGCTCATTGCTGCTCCAGCTTGGCTTTCCAGCTTCTCCCAGGCATTTAACAACCTGAAGCAGAGAGGCACACAGCAGAATGTAACATCTGCCACCACAGAAGCTCTTTTGCCTCCACGGGTCTGGCATGCACAGCTGTGAAGCCAAAATCTCTCTCTGCCAAGAGGCAGGGGCATCAAGCTCTTGGTGAAAACAGGCCAGGCAAAAGCCTCCTCGACAGAGCCTCCAGGATTTTACAAGTTCTAAAGAGTTTTTAAGATGAATTACAAACCAAAGCAAGCTCGGTGAGCAGTTCCCAGACGCAGGCAAGCTGGTGGCAGCCACGCACGTCTCCCTGCAGGTCCTGCTGAGTCGGGGCCGGCAGCTGTCGCACAGCTAAGTTCTCCCAGAGCTCGAGCAGGCTGAATGGACCTGTCCTGGGAGCTCTGTTCACAGCAACCTCCAAAAGGACAGGGATTTTTTTTTTTCCCTACAACCAATTAAAATAGTTGGCAAGAAGAAGCTTGTGGGCACCCAAGCCCTGCCTGGGCTAAGCTGCGCAGGACGGGACGCAACGGGAAAGGTCGGCACCTTCCAGCCACATGCTCCTTAGCCTCCCGCTGGCCACAAGGAACAAGTTGCTGGCACGTCCAGCTCTGAGCCCCGGCTTGGCTGAGGACATGTGGGACACCATGGACAAGCTATCCGCCTTGTCCTGCCATCTGCTCCCTGCAGATGATCACGTTTAACGACTCTGGGAGAGGCGGCAAGGCTGGATTAACACTCGCGGTGCACAGAGGAGACGCCTCTCTAAATTGCCACCTGTTATTAGGCACTTTGTGGTGGATTCTTCTGCATGTGCTTTCCATGCTGCACCAGATCCTGTCCCACCTGTCAGAGAAGTGCCACCATGTCACCACAGCCTCTCCTACCACACAGGAAACCGGGGTTCCTCTCCTTTGCCATGATGGCTACATGCTTTCCTCCTAGGTGGGAAGGGAGGAAACAGAATTTAGGTAACGTGAGTAGGCACTGACTCAAGCATGGGAACACTGCTGTCCAATCTGTGTCCAGGGAGCTTTGGAGGTCCATGGTCTACTCGAAAGGCGCCCCTCAAAGTTAATTTGGGACAGCAAAGAGCTCAAACACATTAAAGAGTCATTATCACCATTACTGGCCACTTTTCAGAGATGCCTGCATTGGGGAAGCGATGACTGTGCAGGATTCCAGCTCGGCAGCCATGGGACAGCCCAAGGCAGGTGAGGAAGAAGCAGAGCTTTTATTTTCAAAAGAAGAGCTGACACTTAGATGCACAAAGGTTTGGGGAACACCCAAGCTTAATGTTACCTTATTTTCGGGCAGAACTGCCCAATAGGCATATTTATCTTAGAATCATATGGAAAAGAGCTACATTGTGAATGACTACATGTATTTATAAATATACATATAAAACAGCCAGTCTTCTAAATAAACAGAAAATTATTATTTAGCTCCCGTAGTCTTTAGCTTCTGGTGACTCAGTAAAGCCTGTAATTACACCCCAGTGGCAGAACTGAACTTTCTACAAGGTGCGTCGCAGGGACATACCACAGTACCTTATGGAGGTCGCCTCGCCATAAGACCCAACATTTCCAGAGTTTTCAGCCAGAAACGGTTTTCTTTTCCCTGACTTGACAAAGAGCACAAGCCACTCCAATCACATCAGCAGACTGTTAACTCTGGAACCTAACAATGTCACGTGAAAAGACTGAACAGTGCTGAAATGCTGAGGAATATTTCATTGCTCCGCAATTTAGCGGAACATTCAGACCAGAGGCGATGTGTGCCCAAAGCAGCTCCTGAAATAGCTGATGTGCTGCACCCAGCTTCTGTACAATCCATAGGGTCAGGGTATACCTCTAGGTATAGATACGCAGGGCCTTGCCAAAGACTCACTTGAGCAGCAAGAGCGTGAAATTAAGTAAGGTTCAGGCAGGTCTCCACTCTATGGAGACTAAAGGGCAAAAATTAAACTGGCAGCAACTACCGTGATTTCCAGCTATTCCTCCTGGGAGCAGTCCATGGAGCAGCAGCTGGGAGGAACAGGTCAGACATCCAAAATGAGAGAGAAGGGGAGAGTCAGAGCAGCACAATTTGTCTTCAGTTGCCAAGAGGACACAGCAGAACAAAAGCTTCTCCCCCAAAAAAGCTGCAATGCTCAGAGAGAAAAAAAAAAAAAAAAAAAAAAAAAAAAAAAAAAAAAAAAAAAAAAAAAAAAAAAAAAAAAAAAAAAGTGGGGGTATTTTTTCTTCCAAAAATGTGAGTTAAAAGGAGAGCTGGAGAAAAAGGCCAGAACCTCTCGTATTCCCTTCCCCAATACAGATCACAGGCTAATAGCTATTAAGCACTTGGACATCATTTTTTTGCAGCACTTAGGAAGACCTTGATAGATATTTGGACACAAGCAATACTCATCCAATTTGTGCTGGTTTCCCACCTCACTGCTTATCTGCAACATTCTCCCATCGCTCCCCTGCCTTCCTTTAAAAGCATTTTGAGATCTTCTGATTAAAAAAATAAGTTTCTTAAAAGCAGGACAACATGCTTATTCCCACAGTTCTTTAGCAGTGGCACAGTAAATTCGCAGAGCCCTCCAGGGCAGTTTGTGCATAGGAAGGAGGGCTTGGACTCCATAGAGCTCAGAGGAAAAGAGCTTTAAATACAAACTGCCTGCACTTCCTAAAACACAACACATTCATATCTCTGCCAAAGATAACATGCAACACGGTGAAACCGCAGTCTACAAATCTCATTCAGGGCTTGAGGGAATAGAATTTGCTGCAAGGTTTTGCACCTTGCTCTTCAGGACGAGGAAGGTGCGAAACCTTCATAGTCCTTAGGGGCAAATCCAACGTGCATCACCACAACCAAATCTCTGCTTCCACTCGTTGCAGAGCAAGGGTGACTATTTGCTTATTAGGGGGATAGGAGCCATAAGCAGACGGGGATACATCCTTATCCATCACATATGGAATGGTCTGCTGTGCTGCTCAGAGCTGGCTTCTGAGGTGACTTCCACCACCAAAAAGTCCTCCCTGGTTCAGTGCTGGTAACCCAATACCTTTGAGTTGAGAGAAATAATGTGGAAGCTCCAAGTGCCTTCTGTACTTTCTGCACCTTCCAAGTTTCCGTGCTGCTGCTCCCGAGGGAGCCGCGAGCTGCAATGCTCCTGACAGACCCAAGCCCGTGGCCACGCATGTGGGCAGCCACGTGGTGTGTCAAGAGGGCCAAGAGCAAGTGTCCTTGCTTTGCCAGGCGAATAACTAGTGCCTCAAAACCACAGCACTTTGCAATTTAATAACGCTCCCTGAGGCAAAGCCATGGGGGAAAAGCCCCTGTTGGAACAGAACTGCAGCCCTAGACCTACATCACTGCTGGGCGCCATGGGGATCAAAGATCCCCTGGCCCTCTTGACACCCATCAACCATCTTGACACCGATATCAGACATTTCACGTGTTGATTAAACCTTCTCTTCCCCATCCCAAACAGCTCCATCTCTGCTCCTCCTCCTCCGAGGGATGCTCCAGCCTCTTCACCAACTGGATGGTGACGCTTCCACTCTGACTAGAGCAGAACCACATTTCCAATGGGCCTGTAGTCACTCACATCAGGCCAGGGCTGCCTGCATCCATGAGCCCTCTACAGGAAAACAAAAATAGTCTCCGCTCAGGCCCTGTCCACTACACTCAGTCCTGCACTAAGGATGTCAAAGAGCTTTCAAGAGAGAGGAGCCCCTCACCTTGGTGACAGCTCCAAAGCAAACAGCAATTCTTCCAAGGACTCCGACTGGGATGTCAGTAGAAAGGCTTGCCAGGATGGCATTTTTTAAGTGACGTGGTGATTTTCAGCATGTGGTGCAAGAACCCCCCTGGTCCTTCAATGAACTGCAACAGATCGGCAAAAGCGAAGAGCGCTACCCAAAGTGAGCTGCAATCCACTGTATGTTGGGCCCAAAACCAGAACATTTAGGCCTTTGCTTTTAGGAAGGGGGAACAATCACTGACCTCAAACCAAGCTCTGCAACAGAAAATTAGGTTCTACGTTTCCATTGCGTTCAAACTGCTGTTGATTTAATATTTGTGCCCCAACACTTTGTTCTGCAGCTACAACCCACACCCAGCTGTGCTACAAATGAGGCAGTAACAGGCGCTTCCGTAGGACAGCTTTACCCATCCTTTCCCTCCTGCACTCAAAGCAAGGCCGTTTGCCTCCCGAAAACCCGACTTCTGTCCCTAAACCAGCCAAGAAGGGGCTTCACCAGGGCGGCTGGCTCGTGCCTCGCAGCCCATCCGTTCGGAAGGGAAAAATCTAGAAGTGCAGAGCGCCACGGAGAAGTTCAGGCTGCAACCTCGCCGTTGCAGCCACTGCTGCCATCCGCCGTAACGGGCTGGGACCCCGAGCGAGTACATTGGGGCGGCGAGGGGAAAACAAGAGGCCAGGCAGGTCGCTTTTCTGAGCGGCGCGGGTGCAGAAATCCCCCCGCCGGGGACCAAGGGGCCGGGGCGGCTTCGCCCCCTGCTCGCTGCGCGCGGCGGGGCAGACAAAGCGCGACCGTGGCGCCAGGCCCGGCGCCTT
>VZSG01000130.1:847377-863211 GCA_013398315.1 Nothoprocta pentlandii
GCTGTGCACCCCCTGTGTGCACTCTCTGTCCCCCCCAGCCCCTGCCCCCCCGGGGCCCTGGGGGGCAGCTCTCCCCGCTCCGTGCCGCGCGCCTCCCCAGCCGCCCGCGATGCAGCCTCGCAGCAGCCCAGCCTGCCCCGCCGGCCCCCGGGCAGCCGGGCAGGCCCCTGCAGCGCCCCGGCGCAGCCAGGTGCCTCGCAGGGTGGCAGGGGGGCACCCCGGCTGTGTCCGACCCTGGAACCCAGAGGCCGGGCCTCCCTTCGTGTCGGCGCCAGGCGCCTCGGCCGGCAGGGAGCTCCTGGAGCTGCCGGCGCCTCCCAGCTCCACGGGCAGGATTGAACCTCCCCTTTGCTCAGGCACCTCCTCCCTTGGGAAAGGCTTCCCTCCTCTTCCCTCCTCTTCCTCGGGAGGAAAGCTCGGGGCTGGCTGTGATGGTGCAGTCGGCCACAAAGGGGTGCCAGAGACTGGCGCAGGGCTGCAAAGTCTGGAGCCGGCCCTGTGCAAACGGGAGCATCCTCACACACGAGGAGCATCCTCTCCACACCTTGGAGAAGGTGCTCCAGCAGCAGGGATCATCCCGGGCCCTGCAGACCCTCCCGGCCTTGCAGTCTGTGGAAGGTGAGTGTGGAAAGACCACAGAATCCCAGACTCACAGAAAGGTTGAGGTTGGAAGGGACCTCTAAAGATCATCCAGTCCAACCCCCTGCTCCAGCAGGGACACCCAGAGCTCGGGGCACCCGGTCCCATCCCGGCGGGTTGGCAGATCTGCAGGAGCAGGAGCCTCCGCAGCCTCCCTGGGCAGCCTGGGCCAGGGCTCGGGCACCCTCACACCAAACAAGTTCTTCCTCACGGGCACATGGAGCTGCCTGGGCTGCAACTGGCACCCACTGCCCCTTGTCCTGTCACTGGCCACCACTAAGATGACTTTGGCCCCTTCTTCCCTACATTCTCCCCGCAGGTCCTTGGACACATTGACCAGGTCCCTCTCGGCCTTCTCTTCTCCAGGCTGAACAGGCCCCGCTCGCTCAGTCTCTCCTCACACGAGATGCTCCAGGCCCTTCCTCATCCCTGTTGCTCTGCGCTGGCCCCTCTCTAGAAGCTCCAGGGCCCCCTTGTCCCAGGGAGCCCAGAGCTGCCCCCAGTGCTCCAGGTTTGGCTCCCCAGAGCTGAGCAGAGGGGCAGGATCCCCTCCCTGCCCTGCTGCCAACGTCCTTGTGATGTGGCCAGGAGCCCATGGGCCGCCTGCTTTGCAGTGCAGGGTGCTGCAGCCTTGCCAGTGGTTTGCAGCCCGAGCTGGGCATGGGGGCCAGGCTTCTGTCCCTGCAGTAGCA
Organism: Nothoprocta pentlandii; assembly: GCA_013398315.1. Taxonomy (NCBI): domain Eukaryota; kingdom Metazoa; phylum Chordata; class Aves; order Tinamiformes; family Tinamidae; genus Nothoprocta; species Nothoprocta pentlandii. The sequence continues at coordinate 848,709 of VZSG01000130.1, forward strand.
AAAGGTCTGTCCTTCAATAACCTGGGTCTGTCCTTCGGTAACCCAGGTGGGTAAGAGAAAGGGCAGGCTGCTGTTGGCAGATGCAGCTTCTCTCCTTTGGGTCTTCCTGTCTGCTTCATTTCGTCTGAACGTTTCAGGGGACACGTGCAGTTTCTGGACCACACTTAGTAAAACAGAGTAGGTTTAATGAGAATTCAGCATGCCCGGTTGTGGTTGCAGGGATGCTGTTGGTGTCCAAGTGTGTGTTTGAACAGAGCCATTGCATAAGACACCCTGAAAAGAGGAGGAGACACAGCCCGATATGGGAGAACAGCTGTAACAGCTGGATGAATAAGGAGGGCTCACATGGAGGGGAAGACAGGGCTGTTTTTACAAGCTAAATATGTGTCCACAAATCACCAAACTGCTGCCAGCACCTTGACCTCTCCTGTTCCTGACAAGGCAGGACCCGCAGGCAGTTAAACGAGGAGCCAGCCCAAAGCCCTGCCAGGTTTCACAAACAATCCCGAGCCGCATGACAGGGCTGCACGGAGCCCTGCGCCAGGGAATTAGAGCATCGCAGCTCCTTTTCCCCTTGGAAATACCCCCCTTCTCTGAACAGCAAGGGGGGAGGTAGGGAGAAACCTGGAAAATATGAAGCATGTTCAAGCTCCCACCTCAAGAAGAACCCAGAAAGGAAAGAAAACTAGAGGAGTCAGGGGAGAGGGGGCTGACTCATGGTGCTTGAATGCTGGGGGTTGGCAGAGCTGCCTGTGGCATTTCTGTTTGAGTCCAGCCCATGAAATCCTGGAAGTTTTGCAAGACGCTGTTAGATGATTTCTAGACCAAAACTATGCTGCAGCTTTGGAAGGGCTGCCCAGCCCGGCGTTACTGCAGCTCGGGACGCTGATTTTCACCACGTGTCCGGCGCGAGGCTGAAGGGACCCCGCAGCACAGCAGAAGCAAGCTGGGCAGTGGCGAGTCCCACTCACTTCACGGGCAGGAGATTTGCGGGCCCTGCGAAGCCCGGCGGTCTGCAGAGCTCAGGCTGGCAGCAATTGCTCCTCGGGAGCCCCGTGCTCCATGACAGCTGCCCGCTAGAGGGACCTCCTCACCGTGGCCCGAGTCCTCCGGGGACGAGACCGTGCGGGGTCCTGTTTTGGCACCCCTTGCACAAGCAGGTTTGTAGCATCCAGCAGCTCCCCAAACCACAGTCATTTCAGCCACAGTCTGACCTGGGGAGCAAAGCCCCGGCCACCAGGATGAGGTGGATGCCCCTGTCATGGGGAACCAGATGCCTGGGGGGAAGAGAGAAGGGACTGAGCGGGCCAGCCGTGTGCGGGGAGCTGCAGGTCTCCAACGCTGCCGTCCCAGCTGCACTGCTGACCCCGAGCAGCTGAAAATAAAGGCCGGGGGACAGAGCTCTGCCTAAACCAAGCACTGAGGGCTCCCCATGGCGCGGCGCCTGGCCCCGGAACCGCTCGAGAGGTCCTGCCTCCAGCTGCTGTGCTGCTCTGTGCTGCGCAGTGGTTCTCGCTGTGCTTGCAGACCCCCTTTCAACCCCCGCCAGGCACAAACCTCCCTGCGAGCAGCTGCTGCTCCCCGGGGAGCAAAGCCTGAGCCTGTGCTCAGGGGTCCCTAACCCTGTCCTGCTGCTCTCAGGGTTTGGGGGCACCTCACCTGACTGCACTAGAAAGGTCTTCCTCCCAGCTCCACATCGCCACAGGAGGCATCAGGGCACCTGTGGGGCTTCTAAACCCTTTGCCAGGTTGAAATGCTCCCTTTTGGGACAGGAGACAGGCAGAAGAGGTAGTTGCTTTAAGAAAGAAACTGCTGCTTCACTATAAATGAATAATCCTGGGAACAGGGCACAGGAGGCCGCTGCGGAGACCAGCGGCCTTTCCAACACCACATTCATCAGGCTCGAGCCATTCTCCTCCCCAGGAGACCCCAGCGCCGCTCCAGCCAGCGAGCCCAGCCAGACGGAGAGGTAATTTACAGCAGCCCACTCCTTTTTCCCACAGACTTTGCCCTTCGCCCGTTCTCTAGGGAACAGCGGGGATCTCCACGGCATTGCTGAAGAAATGGGAAGTTGCCACAGGCATCGGGAGCCTCTGTATCCCGCTGAAAGCTGGCAGGACTACAGCCCTCCTTCCCCGCCTTGCCTCTGCCTTTAGCTGCAGTCTTCAGTGGGCATCTCCGGAGCCCTGTCCTGAGCCAGACCCTCTTTTCCTCGCTGCATCTCCCCTCCTTTGGGCCCTTGTTCGCGCCCGCCGAGCCTCCTGCTGCAGCCCGGAGCAGAGATAAAAGTCCAGGTCTTTTCCATTTCCCATGGAAATAGTCATCCTGCCAGAGGGGGATTTTAAATCTTTGTCTCTGATGTGTCTTACCTTGAGTCCTTGGCCTTGCCTAAACTTTCCAAATGCTTTCTTGTGGCTAGGATGAGAGCTGTTCTTAGGATGCATCATCAAGAGGCTCTGGTGAATGTGGAATGCAGTCGCTGTTTCCAGCACCGTGCGCTTCCCTGCAGCATTTGGCTGTCTCCTAATGGGAAAACTGTCTGCTAGGATGAGACCAAAGGCGCAAAGGTCTCCGTGCTTTGACAACTCTCATGTCTGAGCAGAGCAGACTCAGGCCGGCAGGCAACACTCCTGTGCAGCAAAACAAACCGAGCTGCAGATATCTTACCCACACATATGGTGCATCCATAGGAGAACCTGGGACCTCCCAGGCTATTTTTCTTCCATCTTCCCTTTCTATTTCTTTCTGTTGCGCTGCAGAAACGTGGTGTGCAGCTGGCTACAGCTCCCAGGAGCGATGCGGTGTTCAGCATTGCACTGTGCACCAGCCCTCGCCAATGTGACCTTGGTTAAAGTTGGAAGCCATCCCAGAGCTTTCTCCTTCACTAATATATTTAGAAGCCTTTGCTGAGCCTGGCAGGCCCGCACTAACCTGCACTCTTGCAGGGTGTCAGAATAAATGTGCTGTGATATATAGCCCAGCAATCACAAGGCTACAGTAGAACAGCAGGCGTGGGATTGGGGTGGGCAAAAGGATCCAAGAGGCATCTCTGGACCTTGGGCAGAGGCTCAGTGTGAAATAAATGATATATAGGCTGTCCTCTGCACTGGCCCAGGATGTGCGCACTGTGCTGGAGAGAGTCTGATGTGCTCGGCTGGCGCTGGCTGCTCACAGAGCCCTTCGGAGCCGTACGTGCCGATGCCCACGTTGAGGAAGCCTTGCAGGGTGAGTGTTAGGATGAGCCCAGGGTGCAGGTGCCCCCGCTCCTGGCACCAGGGGTGCTCGGGGTGCAGGTGCCCCCACTCCTTGGACCAGGACCTACCATCCTTGCTGTCACAAGCAGGCACAAAAGGGAGAGCAGAGCCTCGTGAAGACACCCTGGGCAGTACCCAGTGCCCACCCTGTTTGGGAGCCAGGTCCAAGGCCCAGACACCCACAGCACCACTACATTTAACACAAGGAAACCAAGGGCTGAGCCGAGCAGCTCGGCGATACCCTACCTGTCCTGCGCCTGTGCCCAAGAGTGAAATAACCTACAAGAAACATCTGGGACTTCAGCCTCCTGACTAGCAGCCACTACCAGGGGCTGTAGGTGCAGAGCCTAGAAGCAGAGCACGGCTCGGCTCGGGATGGGGACTGCGGTGCCCTGACTCTCAGTCCTTCCGGCTCGCAGAGCCCACATGCTTAAAATGCCCAGGGCTGAGTCCCCGGCCAGCCTCGCCGGGCATCCGTGATGAAACCACTGGCGTTTGGAGGACTGTGAAGGGACCAAGCTGGGCAATGGGGGTGTCTGAAACAGGTTAATTTTTAGCTCACGTGAAGAAAAAAAATGCAGGTTTTGTGTCCACAGGAGCAGCTTGGTGCAGGGGACACGGCACTCTGCTCACTGTATTTCCACATGCTGATGAGAGCTCAGGGTGCCCCCTTGGCGCGTGCCTCTGGTGGCACGGGGGGTGCCCGGGCCGCGCGCACCTCGGCACGGCACCGAGCACTCAGAACTCAAGGAACGAAGCCGAATGTCTGTGTCACTGTTGCAGCCTGTTCCCTACGACTACTGTGTGTAGCAGGAACAGTCTCAAACCCCTCAGGACTCATATTAGCTCCCATCTGCCTGCGCCTCAACCACTCACCTGCCCCTCTCAAGCACCTGGCCATAGGCACAAGCATCCGGGAGCTCCCCAGCCTCCATCCTGGTGCCGACCGCTGCTGCTCGTCTTTGCTCTCCTGCCTGCATCTTCGTCTGTCCACAACAGAAACCTTGCAGCCCTGTTCGCCCTGGGCACGTCCACAGCAGGGCTGTGGCTACCTGCAGCCAGCAGGACTGAGGGGGGGACAGTAACGTGATAAAGAGGAAAGTGCTCTTAGGTGACAAGGTCCCTATTAAGCTTAATAGCATTAGGCCTCTTTTGTTAAGCCAGCGAGATAACTGCTACAGAGTCACATTCACTTTTCCAAAGCGCAAATGCAATAGCTGAATTTTGCAAATGTTGAGACAAGGCTTTTAGGAAGGAGGGGGAGAAAGGAGTGAATGAATGAGTATCAGCTGCAGGAAATGAAGCCATGTGTGGCCATGCAGAGTAAAACTCCAAAGGGTTTTAGCTGGCAGAACATTTGAAAATAGAAGTGGAAGAACCCCAGAAATTTCCCTGCGTGAAGCTGTGCTCCTGCTGCAGGAAAGGGCAGTGCTCACTGTCAGTCCTGCTCGGAAGGACCTGGTGCCCCTGCTGCAGAAATGACTCTCCTGAGCTTGTTACCAGCCCCTGGGAATCGCCAGGCACGGGGCTAATGCCCGGCAGTGACCTGGAGGGGCCGTTCATGGCAGCTCAGGCTGGTGCCACCCTTGGCCCTTCGCCATCCAGGCGGGACCCGTCACCTGCCACGGAGTGAGGCAGGAGCTGAGCTGCTCACAATGGAGTGGCCTCCCCAACGCCCAGCCCACGCACCCAGCGCTGCCTCCACGGGTGTCCTGGCGAGCTATTCCCTCGGGCCATGCCCGCCTTCTGTTCCCGCTCCCTGTCCCGGTTTGTTCCCGCTCGCCGTGCTCCCTGGGACGGCTCCCGGCGGCGGGCGGCCGGGCTGGGCGCTGGCCTGCGGAAGGGCGCGCGTGCCTGGCGGCTCGTGCCGCTTCTCGCACTCGGGCAGCCGCCTGACACAGCCAGGGTCTCCGCTCACGCTCCGCTCTGGCCAGGAGCGCGGCGCGGAGCCGGCCATGCCCGGCGCTCGTGTCCCTGCCGCGGCCTGGCGCTTATCGCTGCCACGGGGTGTGTGTGGCAGCAGCCCTGCCTGCCTCTCGGTGGCCCTCCCTCCTCTGCACCTGAATGCGCTCATTGTTTGCACGGCTTTGTCTGCGAAGGGGAAGGACGGAGCCCTTCACGGAGCCCTTCGGTGAATGGGGTTAGACAAGTTTTTCAGCTGCATGCGGGTTACGGGAGGCCACAAGAAAACAACCACGGCCCTTTGAAGTGAGGCTGCTCCTTTTCTTTCCATGGGCTGGTTTTTAATTCTGACAGTGAGTGATATTTTCTCAGATCAAGATCTGTCCACCAAACACACGAACAAAGGCTCCCTAAACACACCACTATCTCCAGCACACATTGCCATGACTTATCACTCACAGGAGGCCAGAGGCTGCTCCAGATGAATCAAAGTTTTAATAAGGGCAAACCTTTGCTCCAAGACCTTCCATGCTAAAAATGCAGGAATGGGGCAAAACGTAGGAGATCTCCTCACTCCTGAGAAGGCAATGTGCCATCAACAGACATTAGTAATTGGAATTGTTAGTAAATGGAATCGAATTAACAGTTCCAAGCAAGCTGGGTTAGTGTTATGCCATCCACTCCCTGGATGTCCACTTGGGCATTGAGAAATACATGGAGAACCACCGAGCTCCTGCAGGACAGAGCTGCATCTGTTGCTCTCCCAACCACAACTGGTTGAAATCGCTGGGATTGTTTCCACCAGCTACCAGGGCATTTCACTCTGGGTCTCAGGTTGCTGCTCCAGAGGACAGAGTAGATGCCAGCTTGGCTCCAAGGCAGCCACCAGCAGTGACGCTTCCCTCTGCGTCCACCTCAGGTGGGGTGGAGATCTTGTCTCAGGAAAGCAGCCCCTGGCTCCTCGCTTTTCTGTCTCAAGGGGATAACCTGCTGGGGCTTTTCTGATAGGATTTAGTAAAGGAAACTAAAATTTTCCATTTAGTTTTATCAGCTGTATTTAGATATAGACACTACAGGTGCTTTAGCGATGCCTGGCCACATTGATGACATTGCAACCATGAAAAGTCTTAGGCTCTGAGGTCTGGGATATGTGGTCTTGAGGCTTCACTGATTCCTGGGCAGTGACGTTAAAGAGGCTCTTGTTGGCTTGGAAGCTCCGTACTCATCTCTCCACATTAGCCCTAGCTTCATGCTTTCCTCTGGATACAAAGAAGGACCTTGGGCAGACTGCCTGGAGCTACGCACACACTTCTGTCTAGCTCAAAGTTTTAAGGGCAGGGACTCAGCCTTCTCCATCTAGATAAATACCTAGGCAATGAGCTCCAAACTCAGATGTTCCCTCTGTCTCTTTCTCTTCCTCAGTAATTATTTTATACAAAACAGAGGAGAAAGAAGCTGAACAAGCCCAGCTCCAGAATAACCTGCCAGGTGGCTAAGGCTCCTCTACACTGGGAAAGGGTCTTCAGTGTCTCCTCAAGAGAGACACCAAGGTCTCCTCAAGCACTTCTAAAGTGATGCCCTCACCCATGGGCTACTGAGAGACAACACCCAGCTTTGCCGTGGCAATATTTTGCAAGAAAGGACCATCTTTTACCTCAATCTCCAGTTCAGAACAGATGCCCCAGAGGAAGATGCATCTCTGGGAGCCTGTTAGTCACCTGCTGCCCCTGGTCTCATCATTTTCTCCCGGGCAGCTGAGGCAACGTGCTGAGCATCCACTCAGGTCTCGAGTGGGCTACGTGACTTCCAAACCTGCTCTCACATTGGCCTGATTAGCTCAGACAGAGATGGCTTAGGATGATTTCTGAAGCTCTTCCTCTCGTGGTGCAGATGCAGCCCCGCTCCTTCGCCCAGGACTGAAGTCACCTCCAACCGTGGAGCTTTGGCCCCAAGATGCCACGATGCTGTTTTAAAATGTTGTCCTGTATACAAATGAGGTTCTGCAGTCATATTGACACAGGCTGAAGAGCAGCTTCACAAAAGTAGGATTTCTTCCAAATTGCCCCTGGGCCTCCCTGTGGGCATTTTGGAAATGCCAGAGCTCTTCCTTGGGACTTTTACAGAGCCCTTCTGAGATGAATAACAGAATGTGCAGAAAGGTTAGCATCAAAGTAGCCGTGCAGCGTGATCATCTGCACGGCATGTGTGGCCAGGGGTTCAGCCTGTGCAGCTGTCCGGTGGCTAATGTAAACGAATGTATTCTGAAAAGGTCAAAAAGGCAATTAGAGAGACAAAAGAGCAGTTCCTTCCCGTACTGAAGCAGGTGCTCAGCCAAACATTTGCCTGTAAGACTGTATTTCCTTAAGGTTTATTAGGCAGTAAGTGTTTCCAGGGAAAGGCTCATAAAGCTAATGAACTGGGCTGCAAGGATACGCAGGATTCCTTCCCAAATGCTTCCCGTGGGGCTAGGCCAAGGTTTGAAAAGCAACGCGCTGCGCTGTGGTTTCACAGCCCGCACCCCCAGCCACATCCCTGGTGGTCGGTACCCCCCTCAGCTCAGCCCCTGAGCCTGAGCTCGAGCTCAAGCTGGGCAAGCCGGGCAGAGCAGCCATGGCAGCCTGTGGCAGAGGGGAGCACAGGGCTCGTTCCCTGCAGCAGTGCCAGCTCGGAGCGTCGCGAGGGCCCCCTGCGTCCCTGAGTGCTCTGCAGGGCTGCTGGCACCCAGCCCGAGCAGCAAACTGCATCAAAAATAAGGCTAAAAATAAGCAGTGAGCGTAATTGGAGGGGACAGTTTTTATCCTGAAACTGTTCACTGATCCGTTTTGCCACACGGCGCAGTTTTTCCAGCACGAGTGAGTGGGGACAAATCCTGGAAGTCCTTAGACTGAAATTATGACTGAGAAAGTTGGATATGGAATAAGACCAGATCTGGCACTGAGAGCAGTTTAAATCCAATTACCAAAATCTTCATGTAGTCATGTTTGGAATAATTTTTTTTTAATCTTGTTTTGTGCAGTGCTTTCTTCCCCCCTTTGAAAAATTGCCAATAACTATTAAAATATGCTGGCTTCCAACTAGATATAGCTAAAGTTTTGTTAATAGGAGGATATTACATCAAAATGGAGACTGTGGAATATCTGTCACTGCAGATCAGTAGCATCCTGTGATAAAAAAAGTGATCCATAAATCACCGCTAACCTTGCCTGGGATGCAGAGAATGGATGAGCTAAACCCTGGAGGTCCCTCCAACCTCTAATTTGCTTGGAATCCAGAACAGAATTAGAGAGCCATATAGTATAGGTATAGTACAGATAATCAGGAGTATAAAAATGCACATTTTTCAACTGCATGATGTTTTACATGAACAGATCAACAGATGTTGCACACACAGGATTTAATGATATTTAGTGGAATTTAACTAAAACACAAGGGTGAATCTGTCATTCATGACTTTAATGAAGCTGCTTTGAGGATATGCATATACTCTTAAACAGTGCCAGGGGAAATGGCAGCTTGTTAGGATGAAACTGAAACCTGTTAGGATGACGTGGGTTTGAGCAAGGCAGGGCAGCACCGCCCCAGGTAGTAGTGTGGGGACGACCACCCTGCCCTGCTTGGGAAGATGAAGTTTAGCAGCAGGGAGCCGAAATGTGCTGCTTAAAGAGGCGAGGAAACATCAGCTTGTTTGAAACTACCCCAAACAAAGAGAGTCCTGTCATTAGTGACTTGACCTGACTGATGGCCAGAGAGATCAGCAACAAGAGTTTAAAACTAGCGGTTTTTCGCCCCTCATTTTTGCCCCTCTTTTCACTTGCTAATTCTCTTTGCAGTTCTGGAGGCAGAAGTCACTGAGCTGAGCTACTCAAGTAAATAGAAATGAATTAAATGTTCTCCTTGCCTCTGCAGAAGAGCGAATTTCTCTCAGAGGCAGCATTAGCCTCTCTACCAACCAGGGCTCCAAGAGCTGATGCATTGATGGTAACTACTGTGGTGGTCTGGGAACATTTACATATTTGGTGATTAATTTAAAGAAATTTAGTAGAGAGTAAGCCTAGGACTTGTAAGATTTTGTTTTCCATTTTTAAAAGTGTGTGTAACTTCATAAATATAAAAAGTGACTTTAAGTAAAATTGATTAAAAAGGAACATTTTTGGTCTCCATCCTGCTGGTTCCCTGCATCTCAAGTTGGAGCCGGGAATGCCGGATCTGAGGGTCTTTCTCCCTGGCTACACCTAAGAGTGTAAGAGTGGATTTCTAAGTGGAATTCTAAGTGGATTTCTAAGAGTGGAATCTAAGAGTGGATTTTGCTGTATCCCAGGAAGCCAGGAACGAGCTCTGCGGAGGAACCAGCATCAGCTGCGTTGAGTGGAGGAGTCTCCAAGGGCCTCCCCACAGAGTTGTGCTAAGCGCCTTTCCTGGAGGTAAAACCCTTCATTCCCAAGGCGCATGGCAGCTGATCTCCCTGGCCTAGAGCCTGGGAACGGGAGGCTGTTGCTAAACTCAGGCAGCCTCTTGACCTGGGGCTGCCTCTCGGTGCCATTTCGCCCAGGGGCAGCGCATGTCAGTGCTCCTCTCCTTGCCAGCCTTCCCTGCACCGGGTGGCAAGGGCACATTTTGGCATCTGCTTCTCGGCCTTATAAAGGAAGAGGATCTTTGTGCTAGGGCAAGAGCGGGGCTGATGCTACCTGTGTGCAAAGCGGGTGGCCAGACATCCAGGGTGCTAGGACCTCCCGTGGCCAGGGGCAATTTCCAGGGCTGCAAGGAGCCAGGCCAAGCTTGGCCCTTTGGTCCTGGCCTTGAGCAGGCCTGGTGCAGATTGTCTCCAGAGAAGAGAGCTGCTAATCTGTGACCAGCTCTGCCGAGCACATGCAAACCATGAATTGCAGAGCTTCTGACCAGCTCAAAGTCAGACCAGCTTTCCTGGAAGTAGCAAATGGTGCTTTTTTTTTTGACAGCAGGACCAAATTTCATGCTGCCGCTCCAGTAACTGGAGGCTTTTCTCTCACGGCAGTTTCATGGAATTATTTCATGTCAAAATCTGGGCAAAATATTGTGCTTTCTCCTCATTCTTGGAAATGAGGAAAATAGTTTGGCTGAAACTTTCCGGAGAACTTCAGCCCGAGGCAGACATCTGGCGTGGAAAAATTAGAGCCCAAACAATTAAAGTTTGGCAAAACTATAAGCAGAATTACCAGAGCCTTAACTGGTGGCCTCTGCAGCGCTGCTAATGGTGGCTGTGCAGGGGAGTCGCACCAGCCACATGTATGCCCTGCAAAACACGGTGAAGTGTTTCATACATGGGCTACATGCAGGGCTGCAGCTGGGGATGGTTCCTGTGCTGTGAGGAGTCTCACCTGGGGAGAATTACACGGAAAACAGTTAAAGACCATGGCGTGTTAGTTGCATGGCTTTCCTACAAATTTAATGTGAGCAGAACTGCAATGTTCTTTTTACTCCACAGGGAACAGCAGAGGAGATCAGGTAGGGGTGTCTAAAAGCCTCTCTGCACCCAAGAATGACTGCACTTGCTCTGTGCGCCAGGCCTGTTTTATTCCCTCATAGCTCGGGCCAAATCTCAAGGGTTCAAGCATATGATCAGACGAGAGCAAGTGATCATAACATAACAAATTATAGCCCATGATCTGGGCTGCTAAATTGTTTGTGTTTGTGCTCCTAGCCTGACTGTGTGGTGAGGGAAGATGTGTCGGCTTAACTTGCACGGAGGCGGTTGAAACCACAGGTTTTACTTCTCAAATGGAGTGTGTGGGGAGTTTATCAAAGGTCAGCTCCAACGAGACAGGTGGTAACTTAGGATGCTGGGATGACTGCTGAGAGAAGAAGTTTAAGTCGAAGAAATTTAAGTTAAGCTTTTACCTCAAGATTTTGACTGTCTTTGGCGCATGTCTGGTGGGTGGTTACCTATAAGGGACCATATTGCAGTCGCAGTGGGAAAGTCACCTAGTGCAGCTGAGCCTTGGCAGGCACGGGCAGGGAATTTGCAGAAGTTGGACTAGCCACAAGAGGGGGATCACAGAGAATGCAAGAGAGACCGAAAACTACCTGGAAAACAGATCAGAGCTGTGGCTTCCTTGTGCCGCCGGCAGTACAGATTTCCCTGCTCCTCCTGTTTTAAATCCTGCTCACAAACTAGTTTCCCTAGGAATGCCTGATGTTTGACTTAAAATTTAGAGGGAAGAACAGTACTTGACTACTGTAGAGCCTGGAGCACATCTTTGCATCAGGTATTTCAAATCCAGCCTTCACAAAATCCAGCCTTCACCGGGGGATAGCAGGCATTGCCAATACGGCCAGGGGGACAAACTCCTATGACTCAGGCGATCAGAATGGCCTTGGGCTGTGCCAGGTAGGGGAATTACGATGTCCAGCCAAGTAGGATCTGTTTTCCTCCCCTGGAAGCGGGGACACACAGACATGATAGTCACAGCAACTGCCACCTTGGGTGATCAGCCAGGCTTTTAGCTGGCTTGACGAAGATATGGCCCAGCCTTTGATTATTTTCACTTAAGTTTGTGTCAGCAGGAACTGGGCTCTACTAAATTTATCTCCTCAGCTCAAGACTAAGGCCTCGAAGGGTATTTTTAATCGTAGGTAAACCTTGTCCGCAAACAGTCTCTCATTTCAGGCCTCCAAATGGCATATTTTCCAGCCCGGTTTAACTTCAAGCCTGCCCCTTCCTTCCGCAAGCCCCAAATGACTGTTTTCTCCTGATTCTTTGGTAATTGTGTAAGTGTGATATCCCTTGGCAGAGCCTACAAAAGAGCCAGAGAGGAACACAGTTCCTGCCTACTTGGCTCCCTTCAGGGTTAAAGTCGGGCCGGGTTTTGTGCCTAAAGCAACACGCTTCACACAAATGCCAGTGTAACATAAATTGTGCTGGGCTCTGAGGAGAAGCAAAATGTCAAAAAATTAAGTTATTCTTGTGCTTGACTCACAAATCCAAGTAGCATGCAGATAAAGAGAAGCCATCTGTTCAGTCCCTGGGCCTTTCTAAGCTCAGCATCCTGCGCCAGAATCTGCTCCCCCTTAGCCCAGGTCAGCCCTGCTAAGGGGTCTCTCACTGCAGATGGATCCAGGCATTTTCCATGACGGGGCTTTTCCTGCATCCTTAATATCTAAGCAAAGAACAAAGAAGAAAAATCACTTTCAGTCTCATCACTTGTTGAGCAGGCAGCTCCCGAACAAAATCAACCTCCAAATATTAAAGTAAATGATGCTACAATGGTAAGAGAAGGAGCATTAGATTTCCTGGCAGGATCCCGCACTGGAGTGGGAGCACTCGCACAGGTAGCATTTGGAAAGGCCAGCACTTCAGGAGCACCAACGTGTATTCATGAGGGATGGCGCAGTGTAAATTTAGGGGAGAGGCTTTCCATATGCTGCTGCCTTCAAAGAGGGAAGCCAGAGCCTCCCATAGACACAAGCAGAGAGGCCAGGTCCATCTCCCCTGCAAGACAGAGCAGGTGGCAAAGAAGCTGGACATCCCCGGAGCCCCCTGAGCTGAGAGGTTGGCTTTAGCACCCGCGTGGGATCTCTGCAGGGGACAGAGCTGCCCGTCCCTCCCCTGGCCCCGGCTGGATCCATCACCAGTGTCTGGACCCAGGGACAGGCTCTGATGACTCCCCTCCAGGGTCTGCTGCACTCGGGGTTCCCCTGCCAGGGCCATCAGAGGTGGATGGAGAGCGGAGCAGCGCTTGCTGAAGGACACGCAGGGTGAGAGGCAGCGCTGGGAGCTACCAGAGCCTTCACAGCTGCAGCCTCTCACCTCGCTCCACCTCACGGTATGTTGAACAGCATGAATCAAAGGCTGAAAAAGCAGAGCATGGCCGGCCCTACAAAACCACCACCAGCCACTTCACTTGAAGTAATTATTTGCTATTGATTATGAAGATGAGGTATCTCCCTACCTCTTCTGCCAACTCCCATGCCCTCAATCAGCCAAAAACTGGAGTTGAGCCCCCTGTGAGGTGCTGTTCTCCTTCCCTGCGTGCCCAGGAGGGCTAATCCAGCACCTCAGAGCCCTTTGGCCAATGTGGAGGAGCCAACGTGATCCTCTTGCACTGGGATGCCAGGACACGCACCAAGCACAGCCAGGGACAGCATCACGTTGTTCCTCTCAAGCCTGTTTTACACAAGCTTGTTATTTTAAAAATAATAAGGCGCTAAGCCTGGGTTTAGAGAACAGGATGAAGTGTGGTGCATTTTTTTTTCCTTTGTTTTGTTTTGCACAGGGCCAGAGGGATTCTCCCCTGGCAGACAGCACATCCTCGCTGCTTCAGCACTGCTTACTGCGTGGTGGTTTCGCCAGTTCTTTGGGAGGTATCCCAAAATCCTGCCCGTTTTCCGTCAGGAATACACATGCCTGCATCAGAGGAGAAAAGTCGCAACAGCTGCTGCTATTCTTTCTAATTTAAACCTTCCCTTCACATCCAAGAATGCATGAGCAGTGGAGGACTTCCATGGAAATCAATGGCAGTTTTGATTAAATAATGCACTCGGAGTCAAATCGCGGCTTGGATCAGCAGTTAGCAGGGGCCTTCATCAGTGTCACAGCAGCATCCGGACGGGTCACAATACTGCACCCATGTCACTGTGCCCAAAACAGATGATTTCAGAACTACGTACCGCTAAGTAACATGCTGGAATGATATTCCCTTGAAAACATGCGATGGAAGTTTGTGCTGTGAAATGGAAATCCTGGAAGTGGCACATAAATATGTGGGAATTGCTCTAAACGAGCATCGGCGAAGGAACTGATGGGGAGGGTGAAGATGGTGGCCAATGCTCCTAGGTGACCCCATGCCTTCCATGACTCTGCACTGCACCTACGGCACTCAGGACCGGATGGGAATGTGTGCAGAGGGAAGAAACCCACGGCAGGGGGATTGCCTGATGAAGTAAGAGCAAATTGTGCTTATAGCCAGGTCTGAGGCTCCAGAAATCTCTCCCCAAGCAACACCCCCTCTCCCCAAAACGAAACATCAGACGGGTCCTGCTAGGACCTCTACAGTTCTTCCTTTGGAACACAAGCATGCAAATATTGCAGTGCGACTGAATCCATGACGGAGGGTCATTGCTATTTTACTTTCGTGGAACAAGCAGGGCTTATGCGCATTCTTTGCCCGTTTTCCTCCAAAAGTGGGAATTCCTCCAGCCACAGCTGAGCCCCGGCGAGGAAGCCACGCGGGGTCACCCACCATGTGTGCCAGCTTGGTTAGCGAGCACAAGAAAGCACCATGGCGGGCACCACCTAAAACTTGCGACCCCCGTGAAATGGAAACCGGGCCCCCTCCCCCCGGGCAGGGTCCAAACGACCGTTACGCGGCGGC
>VZSG01000130.1:863697-947380 GCA_013398315.1 Nothoprocta pentlandii
CCCCGTCCCGTCGCCTCCCATCCCCGCAGGGCTCTGCCTCGAAACGCCGCCCTCCCCGCCAAGGCGCCTCCCTCCACCCTTAATACTTACTATTTTTGAGGGTAAGTTATTTCCTTCCCCCCCTTTTTCCTAAAAAAGCACCGATTTCCTCCAGCATGCGCTGTCCCCCTCGTCCCCGAGCAGGGAGAGGAAAGGGGGAAAAGGTGGCAGGGCTGGAGCTGCTCTAGCAGGCATGGACAGGGCAGGGGCGGCTGCAAAAATAAATAAATAAAATACATAAAATCTGCCAGGCTCGCGCTGACTGCCGTGGGGACGGACGGACGGACGGACGGCATCCCTGGAGCTCCGGAGGCGAGTCCTGCTCTGCTGCATTTGGCTCTTCCCGCAACCCCCGGTGCCTCCCGTCTACAAGTGAGTATCGCTGAGGGACCCCGCTTCTGCGCTCAGGGCGGGGGGTGATGGAGCACCGGCGGCACTGCCGGCTGTATCCGGAGGTACCCCCGTCTGCGCTGTCACCTCGCGGCGACGTCCCCGGAGCGACACCCGTGGGCTCGCGGTCCCCGGCAGCGCCTCAGCCCCCTGGGGTTGTTCAGTACCTGCGGGGAGGTTAAACCTTGGTAGCCTCGTCCTGCAAGTGCTGAGGAATTAGAAAATTAAAGGAAAAAAACAAAGGACAACAACCTTTTTTATTCCCCCCCCTGGTTTGAGGCTAGTCTGATTTTTGTGGTTTCATGCAAGTAGCAGTGTGGAAAAGACCGGCAAAAGAATTACAGGCTGCAGGCGTAGAGCGCGGAGCAGGAGATTCCTCACGTGAAGCCTCGCCGCTGCTGCACAGAAAAAGGAAATCTGCATATTGCAGTGGCCGGGCACACGGATAATAGAGCTCGCCGAGCAGTGCTGGGTCATCCTGTCCATCTCCCTCCCGGCTGGCGGAAAGAACGGTTACACCCTCTGCTCTCTGCAAATGCTTTTTCCCCGAGGCTGCCCAGCAAGGCAGGAAGACAAGGCTGGACCCAAGAGAAGGTGCCGGTTTTTAGCAGTGAGGGTTGCTGACCTTTGCAGCACGAGTTATCTGTGGATCCAGCTGCTCTTCCATCATTCCCGACTGTCGCCGGGTGGGAGCTGCAGGGCTCGAGGCGGGAGGAAGCGCGGAGCTGTGTTATGCCCAGGCTGTAGCGGTCACTCCTGGTTCTTTTCCCCTGTTTGGTCTCCAATCTTTTTTTTCTGTGATAATCGTTATTGCTTTTTTGAGGCAGAACTTGCACTGAATTTGCTTGCTGCGGGACTGAGGGCAGTTGCGTGCGACCCCACACGAGAGCAGCACGGCTGATGCCAGCGGTCCCGGTGCATCCTCTAATTTACCGTAGTGTCCTTTCCTGCCCGGTTTGTGTTTACGGGGAGGGGTCTGCTGCAGGACTTTGCCCCCAGCAATGAGCCCGTTCCTTTTCTCCATCTTCTTTTGCCTCTTCAGAGGTCCCATTTGGTGCCTGCTGAGGCGCTGCCTGATTCGCCGTGTGAGGCTGGTGTGGCTTTTGGGGAGCAAGGCAGCGTTTCGGGGTGACTATGGGCTGGACTCGAGTCACGTGCTGGGATGGCAGAAGCCCGGGGTTGTGTCAGGGATGGGGGTCCAAGGAAATGGGCTCCCTTTCCGTTTGCTGGAGGCCTGTGCGCTTGCTGGAAGCTAAAGCAGGACTGTGAGGGGGGAGCACACTGGGACGTCCCGGTCTGAGCTTGTGTCTGACCGTGGCCATTGGTAGATGCCAAGGGAGGAGTTTAGAAATGGGCTAAGCTGGGACTGTGGCCCAAAATACCCCGCACTGCAACGGTTTATGCCTTGGGGCCTTCCAGTGTACATCCTCGATGGACATTTCTCCCATTAATTCATCCAGTTGGCACCGAGCCCCTGCAGACTGGTGAGTGGAGGCGGTTGTGGTGCCTGAAAGCACAGTGGGCAGCAGCAGATCTGCTCGATTGCATCTCTGCGCGTGTCCAGCGTGGCCGGGGATCCCTCGGGGTGGTGCCGAGGCTGAGGCATCGTCCCCGTGATGATGAGGAGGGGTGGTGTGGGCGTTAGAGAGGCCCTGGCGCCTCGCCGCGTCCTGGGCTGCGCAACAGGAGGGGGAGCTCGCACTGCACCGGCTGAGCAGGACAGCGGGGTGGGACACGGGGACAACTGGCTGGAGGGGGTGGCAGGAGCACCCGCAACCCCCAGAACAGGGGGGATCTCCCTGTGCTGCTTCCCCTTTGCGCCAGCCCTAATCGCAGCTCTGGAGCAAAAGCCATGCGCCTTAAATCTGCTGCAAACACTATTGATTGTGAGGCTGAACTTCCTCCTGAAATCATTAAAGCCTACAAAATTGATGGCACAATAGAGCCCATTATTAGCTACATAACTTTTCCTTCTCTCTTTTTTTCTTTCCTTCCTTTTTTTTTTTTTTTTTCTTCTTTTTCCAATCGACCCAAGAGGGCCGATCCCTGGGATCTGCTTGGATCGGTGCACCGCGTCTCCGTGGGGGCCGGGCAAGGCGCCCCGTTCCCCGGCGGCCCCCGGCGCCTGCCAGCGCCGCGCCATTTGTTAGGAGAAGCGCTCTGGGAGCAATCCATGTGTGCAGGGTTCTCCCTTCTTTTAATCCGAGCCTCTTCTCTTGCAGCCTTGGGATAGGTCTTATTTATTTATGCTTTTATAAATAAAAATATTCGAATGGTGAGGGTAATATTTCATTCCCTGTCGTGCCTGCCCCTCAGTCTAACAGCAGCTGGGTTCTTGGTAGGTATTAACTTACCATTTTAGTAACAGCCGAGTTTTCCTCAAGGAAATCCCTCAGGGCTGGCCATTACTGTGTCACTGTATAACAGAGTGGAAAGATGGATAACCTGGATAGATCTCCTCTGGTGTGACTGCTCCAAATGACAGACTTCAGCTATTTATACCCGCTCGTGTTGCAGCCATCAGCCTTTATGTTGTGTTGGGGCGTTTGCAGCTTCTAGGAAAGACTCGCAGCATCTCCAGGTATGAAGTTGTCAGGAAAGGTGATTTCTGGGTGGAACCATCCGCAGTGTCTCCTCTGGGGCTCTGATGGCAGGTAGTGAAGTTGGATGCCTCGGCCAAACTGCAGCTCCTGGAAGCAAGTGGATCCCTGAGAACTGCAGCTCTCCCCTCTAATATGAAGCTTTTACCTTCTCTGGTTACTCAGGAAAGCCTGAGTACATCTGGAAAGGTGAGAAATGAGGAACCCAGAAAAAAATATCTGTGTGTGTGTGCATATGTGCATGAGCACAAATTAAATTGTGATTTTGAGCCGATACCACCCTGTTGCTGAAGTGGTGGGGGAAGTAGAGCGATGGCGTGTGCTGGGTGGCTGTGACGTGGCCCCCACGCCTGCCAGGCTGCCCGTTTCCCTTCCCCGCTGCAGCGCCCGTCTCCCTGGCCTGTCCTTGCACCCTCGCAGCGTTCGCTGCTGGTCTCGTGTCCCTGCTGCGCTGCCCTGTCCCCCTCCTGCCAGGTTCTCCACTCAGCTCTTGCACCTCCACGTTTCCAGTGCTGCCATTGCAAACCTCTCCAAGAGGAACAAGAGACCCGTCCTCCTGCCCCGCTGCGCTTCCCGGGCTCGGCAAGTTTATTGCAAGTGGGATTCAACATTCCTGCATGTGCAAAGCTGGCCTGGGACATCAGGCCCCCCTGGAACGGAGCTGTGCGTGTTCTGGGTGTGAGCTTGGCCATCTCATAGTGCTGAGCGCCCCATGTGCCTCCGCTCTGTCATTACACAGACCTGCAAAAGATCACCGGGCCATGCTGCAGAAAAACGAGGGCTTTAAAAAGAGTCTCTCTCCTTGATAAGCCTGAGGCTGTGGGAGTTGGGCTGTTTTTTGGCCTGTTTCTCCCCTGCTCTTGAATTTTCATCTGTTGCTCTCTAGGTGTGTTACCAGAAGGAGCTTTGTGAGCATTTAAGGGAATCAAAAAGTAAAAAGGCCTTTTTATGTGAAAGCGATCTGGGGACATGGATGGGCGCTCAGTGTGAGGAATAGGGAAAATGTCCTTGGTGGTGCCTTGCTTCCTGCCTGTGCTTCATCCCTGCCTGCAAACAAAGCTTGTTTTATGGGTTCGAAGAGATCAGCCTTGAGATTGTTGCTTCCTTTTGTTCAAAAAGAAACAGGCTGCAAAGAAAGCCTTGAAATCAAAGTGGAACTGGGGGGTTTTGTGAGGAGAAAACGTGGGAAAATGTTTTCACCTAAAGCAAAAGCCTCAAGGGTTGCGTTTTTCACCCCAAGACTGGAAGGCAGGGGACAGCAGAGCGGGAGGTGGGAAGGGTTTTCCCTCCCACCTGGATGCAAACGCTCCCAACGCCTTTGGGAGCAGGGGCGTCGTGCATGTGTTGACACCTCTCCGAGCAGCCCGCTGATGCCCAGCGCTTAAACCTGGCTTGAGGAGCCTAACTTGGAAGAGGCATAGCTGTAAGCCTGGCCTAGTGCTCCTGGCCTTGGGGACACCCAGCTTTCCTGCCGCTTTCCAGGTGCTCCATTCCATGGGAGAGACTCATGAGAACCTTATCTGTGTGGAGCTGGGTCAGTGCTGGGCGCATGGGGATCTTGTGGGAGTGGAGAGCCTGACTGGGTGTTTGAGTGGGGCTTCTAGGAGGGAAGGGAGGCCCGAGCTCTGCTAAATCTTCCAAAATGCATCTGCAGAGGGAGTAAATAGCAGTAGCGAGGAGAACAGGGGCAGAGAATTAATACCTCCCCACAGGAAAACAGGCAGAGAGCCACTAATTAGAGTAACTTGGATTCATTTTGTGAGCCTGAGCTAATGCACATTCATAAAATACTTGAGGTGCTGGGGTGTGAGATGCTCTGCAGCTGAGAGGCGCTGCTGGGTCTCGAGGCACAGCCAGGCGGGGAGCAGAATTCCTCTGGGACCTGCCGGTGGCCGTGGAAGGTCTTGCCTAGGTGCTGGGATCCGGGGCAGTCCTTGAAGCCTTCGCTTTTGTATGGAAAATAATGGGCAACGTTAATTTTCCAAGAGGTGAAAGCCCTGCTGTGCAGGAAGCTGGGAAGCTGCAGGAGCTGGGAACGCTGTCGTGTGTAGATGGATAAAACGGGCTGCTTAGGGCTGCTCTGTGGGGAATCAGGCTGTAGAAACCTTCCCGGGGAGCCCCTGAAGTGCAGGAGCTGGGTTGGGGACAACGGGATCCGCGTGCCGGATTCGGGCTTGCAGGCTGCCGGAGTCGAGAATAAGCACGAAACTCGGCTTGCTCCCGAAGCGCTGCCAGCTTTGGTGCTGGAGAAGAGCTTCACAATACGACCTGGTGTCTCACGCTAGTTGAAAATGTAGCATGAAGAAAAAGAACCTAAAATAAACTCTTAAGATGGTTCTGGCTGCTCGGAGCTGTGCAGTCTGTGCCAGGAGAGACCCGAATTTTGGCGGCTCTTCACGGGCTGCTGCTCCAGGCCGCTCCCAGCCGCTTGCCCACGCCAGGCCCTAACCGTTCCCAGAGCCAGGTGCCTGCCGACACATTTAGCCATCTAAATATACGTGGCCTCCCCTTCGGACACGCTGCCTGCCGCGGTGCCCGAGCTGCCCCCGTCGGAAGCGCTTGCTCCATAGCAAAATCGCCCTCCTTATACTTAGGTGCTTAAATATAGGTTTCAAAGGCCTGCTCTGGGCAGCCGTTTTTCCAGCCCTTTGGAGCCGGGAATAGCGGTGCCATCAGCGCGGCGCTGTCCCAGCCGCCGACTCAACCGCAGCCACACGCGCCCCTCGGCACCGAGAACTTTCTGTTCCCTTCTCACAGAAGTGTCAATGAGGGATGTGTGACACTCCAGAAGCTTATACAATTTTTTTGGCCCGTTTCCCCAGAGTCATTATTTTGGGTACATGCTTTGTTTGTTTATGCTTTTTGTTTTTACTCAAACAGCATGCTTGCTTGCTTTTTTTCTTTTTTTTTCTTCAAATTTTATTATTGTGTCTGGAAAGCTCGGGACCTTCCTTTCCCCTCCCCTCTCCCAGATGGGCTGGCTATAAAAAAAAAAAAAAAAAAAAAAAAAAAAAAAAAAAAAAAAAAAAAAAAAAAAAAAAAAAAAAAAAAAAAAAAAAAAAAAAAAAGCTCCACACAGGAAATATTAGAATAAAAAAGGAAATATTTCGGTTCTGCAGTGAATGAAGTCCAGCCTTTCCAGGGAGGATGTGGGAGAGAGAGGGGCCGAAAGTGGCAGGTGTGTTTGGAGGGAAGGGAGTGCCCTGCCGTGTATTTTAAGCTCTGCTGGTTCCGTGCCACTCGTTTTACAGCTCTCCAGTGAAAAGGGATCCGGGTCTTAGTTTGCTTTTAATCTCATTGTGAGCAGCTTTAGGAAACAACCTTCCCGCTCTTGCAAATCTGTTTCAGCTCCTCTATTTGATTAGATCCTTGCTCTCCGTTCCCGGAACTGGAAGGAGCCTTGGGGGCTGATCTACCTGGGTCGGAAGGGAAATGGGCTTGTGTTTTGGGCAGGAGGAAGTTGGCTCCAGCTTCCCTCCCCATGGATCCCTGGGAGCCAAGTGAGCCGCTGTGGAAGAGTGGCCATCCACAGGAGGACTTCAAAGAGCGCTGTGAAATTCCCTGCTCCCCGTGGTGGGGAGGAGAGCTCCGAGCCGGCGCTGGGGCTCCGGGACCGGGCAGTTCCCGGGGAGCCAGAGCGGCATCCGTGGACGCTCTCGGAAGTGTTTTGATGGCTGCGCAGCCTCAGTCGTGGTCAACACCTAACAACACCTAAATATTAGCTGCAATAGGAATAAACAAGGGAAAAAATAGTGCTTGCCAGTTCAGTGGGTTGAAGAGCTTAAGTTTAGGCAGGGCTGCTGATCAGAAATGGTGGCCAAATATTCCATAAACTTCCACGTGCACGGGAATTGCTGCTCCTGGCCCTGCAGGGCAGCTCTGCTCAGGCCTACAGGCAGCAGCAACTACTCAATAACAGTTCTACGCGGCAGTGCCGGACCTGGAATGCAGAATAACTGCTTCCATTCGCCAGCAAAGGGAAAATTTGCTTCAACACATTTTCCCACTGAAAACTGGCCAGGACACCCTGGTGAAAATCCACCCCCTCTGAATGTGTCATGGGGGTTTTATTGTCTGCCAGAGCGCCAAGAAAAGCAGCTTTTGGGCTTGTCTGAAGGCTGCGACCTCTGCCAGACACCCCCAAGGGGGACATTGGGTGTTCGGGGTGCTGGGTGCTCTAGAAAGGCTGCATAACCTTGCAGGGCACTGATTCGCAGAGAAAAGTGGTGTCTCCCAAACTGCTCTTCTTCTTGAAGAAACAGCATCATCTTCATGGGGTTTGGGGTCTCACGGGCTCTAGATTTACCTGCATTCAGCCAGCAACATCCACCTGTGTTCCTGAAGTGCTGCTTACAACTTGCCATTGCACCAGGTTTAAGAATATGCAGCGAGGGAGGAGGAAAGTTTATTTAATTTAGGTTTACTTTTAGCTCAAGCCAGAATGATCTTTTAATTTCCTAATTTATTTATTGGCTTTGGCCTCCTCCCTTTTCCAGGCTTTGCCTAGAGTAAAACACTGACATTAGGAGACTTGCTGAAATCCGAGGGACTGTCCCAATCAGCATGAACAGATCTGTGCTAATTGGCAGCTGAGCTCTACAGGGACAGCCCTTTTGCAGGACACGTCGTTCCTTGGCCCAGGGACACAACCAAGGGGCCCTTTGCAAATACAAATCCCTTTGCGGGAGGACTGACACGGGTTTGCACTGCCTGGCTCTGTGAGGAAGATAAATAGATGAATAATTTAAAAGTAAATACATATATATATATATATAAAGTGGGCATATATATAAAGTGGGCAGGAATGTAGTGACCTCGAAGAGATTGTGAATGAGATGGGGTTAAAGTCTCCAAGGATGCGATTCATCCTTCTGCAAGTGTTTGCAGTTGAAGGGTTGCGCTTCCCTCCTTGGCTTCCAGAAGTCAGTCACTGGGACGCTGAGAAGGATGTGAGAGAAAACGTTGTGGGTGCCCATTGTCGCTCTTAAGCATCCTGATTGTCAATTAAATGGAGGAGAGGAGAAACATGACTGATGATAGTCACTCAAGTTGCTCAGCGGGGATTTGTAGCCAGCATTATTATTGCCTTGCCGGCTGCCAGCACGGCTACACTTGTCAGCCCTTCCTTTATGAATCGCCCCTTTCAGATGTTTGCAGCTGGATGGCAGAAGTTCTTTCGGGGATGGAATCTGCTGCTAGAGGCCTCAGTCTTTTACATTTTCTTAATTAAAAACGCTCCTCCAAAGAGGCAGTTGCTTTCGGCAAGTTGTAAGGGTGAAACTCCTGGAGGGCTCCACACTGCTCCCCTTCCCTGTGAGGAGGAGGAGGAGGAAGCAGGCACGTCCGCGAGGGCAGCACGAGAGGGTTTGCAGGGGGTGAAGCCAGGCCCACCAGTGAGTGGTGCCAGGCCTGGGTTCTTGGCCTCGGGAACAGCATGAGAACGTGGCCACTGCTCCCGCAGCCGAGAGCGCTTCCCGAGGGTGGCCCGCCTGGAGCGCCCAGGTATCTCCGGCAGGAATCTCCCTGCTCAGCTGCCTGCGGAGGCAGCCCGGGGCCACGGCTCCGTGCTCAGGCTCTTCCCAGGTGCTCCGGGCCCGCTGTGGCCCCGCCAGGCTCCCGCGGGCACCTCCGACGCGGAGCCTCTCCCAGCCCGCGCCTCCCTCCGGCAACGAGAAGCGACGGCGGCCGCGGTGCCCAGAGCTTTCGCCTCCCCAGGGACCCTGCCGCCCCGCGCGGCCCCAGTCAGGAGGGGCTAGAGCAGGCCTGGCCTGGGGCCTAACCGGGCCACCAGCCAACCACCGAGGCGTCTTTTGCTTACGTTTGTTTTCGGTATTTTTAATGTTTTCTTTCGTTTCACCCCGGGAAGACAAAGACTTCTTGGTCAGTCTATTACAGAGCACATGGATAAGATGTGAAATTGTAAGCAGAAAACACACCGTAGTTTTTAATTAACTATCACCGTTTTAAGACTGTTAATGAACCCCTTAATAATATGCATTAATATATTAATATTATGAGGCCAGAATAGACAAGTTTCAGGTTTAATTTAAATAATAGTAATAACCAACATATAACCAGTAATATAACCAATAATAGCGTCAGGAATCCCAAAATAACGTGAATTTGTAAACTAATTTAGTGTTGTTTTACAAACAAGGCTGACGCACATTTGGAATACCAAAAAGCACATGTTAATCTCCATTTCTTTTTGTTTTGAAATTAACTCTTTATTTTTGAGTATTTTATTTCCTTATAAGCAGTCTTGCATGCACACATGTGGAGGTGTCCTTGCAGTACATTGCTTAGGCTTTTCTGCATGTAATACCAAACATCTGTCTCTGTGCCAATGCTTCTACATTCATCATTACATTCAATTTTTGCATACAATAAGCTTTGAAAAAGGGGGAAAAAAACCTATTTACTCAAGTTAGCATTTACACACCCTGTCAGAAAGTGCATTCTGTGGTTTTATTGCATTCTGCTTTCCAGTTCCCTTTTTTCCTGTTCTTTGTCCTTTCCTATGGATTCAGCCCGTGGTGCCTGGGGCACGGGGAGAGTATCCCCGTCCGCCTGGCGAGACCCTTGGTGGCACCGTGGTTCTTGGGAGCCCCTTCTCCTCGGAGGGCCTTGGCTTGTTGGGAAAGGCCATGCTGTCCTTGTAAAATACCTGCCTGTTCACTCGAGGTTCTGGAGGGATCAGGAGCGCCCTGCCACCTTCGTGTCGCTTCCCCTGCTGCCACCCAGCGTTTAGGGCAGGACTGCGGGTGAAGAGGGGTCCCCAAAGGCGATGGGCCGGTCGGTGCCCGTAGCTGCAGCTCCTCTGGCTGCTCCAGCCTCGCGTTTTCTCTACATTCATTTTGAGGTTGCAGCCGAGCTCTGAGAGGACCTGTTGCAGGTGCCAGCATCAACCAGTTGCAGCTCAAAGGCAGAATAAAAAAAATAATTAAATCAGCAAGCAAAAAAGAAAAGAAAACCAGAGCAGGAAATTAAAGTAGCCTTCCAGTCCTGAGCCGGTTTCCTCTGTTCCAGTTGTTGGCAGGACGCAGTGGTGGGGGAATCCACAACCTGCCCCTGTGCAGCGCGGGGCCGGGCAGGGGGACGTTGTCCCGTGGCAGCGAACGGCCCCACTCCGGAGTGGCCGGGTGCGGCCGGTGGTTCCCGCGGGCCAGGCGGCTCCGAGGAGACTCCCATGGGCCGGCCGGCTCCGAGGCAGCTCTGGGAACGTTGCACGGACCCTGGAGCCTGTCCCGGTTTTTGGCCTCGCTCCCTCTCGTCTCTCCGGTGCCTCCTTGTTGCTTGGCAACCCGGGCGCTGCTAATGACACTTAGTGAATCCCCCCTGCTCTTCCTGCCCTCCTCCCCGCGCTCTTCCTCGGGAAGGGAGAAATGGCCCTGGTGATCCCGGACCCGCTGCTCCACCAGCCCCTGTGCTGGGCATGGTCCCGGTGCAGTTCCTGCACGGGGCATCTCCAAGCCCACAGGGATGCCAAGAGCTTCCTCTGAGCTGAACTCCAGAGCTCGGCAGCCAACATAGGCTCTCCCGGGACAAGGATCCCAGTGCCGGTTCCCGGGTGGCTTTCCAGGGAATTAGTGTCCTCAGAAGGGGGCCGTTGTCCTATCCTCGAGCCCCCAGAGGAGCAGGAGGGCGGGTGGCCGCGTCCCTCCCTGCCTCCCACCGCAACTTGAGTTCCTGGTGCCCATTGGCAGCACCTGGTGCTGCAGCCGGGGGCTTAGGATCCTAAGGATCCTTAGGCCTGGGGATCCTTGAAGCAGGGGGGTTGTTGTTGCTTCCCTGGTTGGAATTTGGGCAGATCGGTCTAGCAGTGAGAGCAGCGGGTGTCAAAACAGCGCTGCCGCCGAGGCGAAGGGAACGGTTGTTGTCTCAGGGGCTGCCTGGGCCCTCGAAGCAGCCGTTGTGCCACCAACAAGCACATTTGTCTTGCGTCTTATAACTGAATAATCCACACTTCTCCTGCTGAAATACTTACCTGGGGACGCGCTGGATTCTCCGTCACGTTGGATTCAGGACTGGAGGTGATCCTGAGAAATGCCCTTCAGCCCCCGTGGGCTCAGTGAGGGCAGTGGGATCCTTCTCTTTGGGTTGAGGTTGGTCAGCTTGGAGGTCCTTTCTCGACAAAATCCTGTCCATCTATTAATAGCTCTCTGGTTTACTGGTTTTACTGATGGAAACTTGTCCACAGAGGAGCTGGAGAACAAGGTTTGGAGCAGAACTTGGGAAAGGTTCTTCAGCCGAGCCATTTATCAAGCCATGAGATCTCTCTGTGATGAGGCTTGAATTTAGAAACTGCATGCATGCAAAAAATAAGTCTGCTTGGCCAATTGCATACTAATTCATGGTAATTATACATGTAAATTGGGTGCATAATTTTACATTCGTTTCACGGAGCCATTTATGCACAGGGTTTCCTGCAAAATACTCAGGCTACTTCATATCCGCTGCGGTCTTGCGTGGGGACGCGCGCTGGTAGCCCCAGAGGCAGGAAGGGTCAAGAGAGAGACATGCCCGGCCGTGGAAGTGAATCCATTGCTGCGGTGCCTTCCCAGCTGTGTGCTTTTCCTGGAAAACCACTTAAATACTTGATGATTTGGCAAGGGGGGAGAACAGATATTCATGAGAGCTGCCCTTGAAACTGTTCCTATTGCTCAGCGTGGTCCAGGAAATGCTGCTTCATGTCAGAAAAATAAAGGGTGGACTAACCACCAAAGGGACCTCTTTTTTTGGCTGATTAGAAAGTACTTGGGCTTTTTAATCTCCCTGAGTGTGTCATGGGCTGGAGTCTGCCTAGGTCTCTGCATACTCCTTTCTTGCCTGCTTTGCCTGTCTGAAGGAGCTGCATTACTTGCAGTTTGCTCCGTGTGCTCCCCAGAACTCCGTTATTGCTCCAGAGCTTCATCTCGGATGTAAATCTTAATTGTCTGTTTTGCCTTTCAGTTCCTGGCATGCCGAAGCTTTTGCCTTCACAAGCGGCAGGGCTGTCCTAGTGCTCTTGCAAAAAGCTTTCCTAATCTCTGTCTGCATCTCTCTGCTTAATACACGGGTATTGATGGTGTGCAGTAAAGACGTTTGGACGCGCGTGTCTCGCACGCCCATGTTACTGTCCTTGGTAACAGCAGTGTGGTCTTGTGTAGGTAACCTCAAGAAAATCTTTAGCTTTGCTGTGCCACCATATATAACATATATACTACATTTGTTTCATAGCTGTTTTAGGAGTGTTTTACGTGTATTCCATGTATACCTTCCACTTGGAAAGCCAGGGTCCTCAGGAGAGTGTCAAGTGCCTCTCTGGGGCCTTCCGAAGGATTCATTTTTTGATTCATTTTCACCACTAAAAATAGCAGGGCTGTTGTCTACGTTATCGTTGCGGCTGTGATTTTTTAGGGTCATCTCTGTTGGAGCCTGGTTTGTCTGCACAGATAGATAGACTATTAGATAAGAGGCAGTGCAAGTTTTCATGGCTACAAATCACCCTGGTTGTCTTCATGGGTTGCCTCAGTTTGTCCTTTAAAGGTATCAGTCATGGAAAGCTTGATGCTGCCTCTCTTGTGTTTCAGATTTCTATAATTTTGTGAGACAAAACTGTATATGAGAGGAGAAGAAGGACTGATCGTTCCTCGTGGTCTCATTATTTTTCTTAACAAAGCTGCTGGTGGTTTAGATGGGTCTCACTGAGCTGTATGGGTGATTCTGGAGGGAAACAAACTGGAGGTGAATGTGTGAGTGCTGGGTCTGTGGGCTGGGAAGAGTGCTCCAAAGTGCCAATTTTCCCACTGCTGCACGTGGAGAACGCCTGTTTGTCGGCGGGTCCCCGGGTGAAAGCAGCACTGATGCTGCTGCTAGCGTTGGCCCTTTCCTCCCTGCACATCACGCCAGGTCTTGGGCTGGCACCGGGGACACCCCTGTGTCCCCTTTGGCAGCCCCGGGTGGGCAGAGCGCGGCGCGCACCCCCCAATACTTGCTGCTGTTTATCCCGTGCTCTTAGGCACTGACAGCTGTTTTTATTAGTGCAAGAGGCTCGTTTTATGTGTTTCCAACTATGCAAAATTGCAGACGCTGCGAAGCAGCTCTTCCCTGGCAGCCTTTGGATACCTCCCTGGGGTTCCCCCGCGCTCTCCGCTGGCTGAGGCGCAGGCCCCAGGGTCGGAGGAGCCTTGGGTGGCCAAGGTGACTAACGTGTGTCTGGTGACTCAGGTGTCTGAGGAGCCCCAGATGACTGAGACGACCTGGAGGGCTGAATCTTCCTCCCTGCTGTGTCCTGAGGAGCAGCAGAGCAGTGGGTGGATGCAACTGCACGCATCGGTTATCGATAGTCCCGTTGTTTTCATGGGAGAGGAGACTACAGAGGGAGGAGAGGCGGCCCAGACATGGAGAGAGCTTTGCTGTGCAGTGAGGAATGAATTTGGGGCCTTTTAAAGAGGAGGATGCGATGAGTGAGATACAGAAACAACAGGAAAGAGAGATGGGAGTAATATGTGATAGGGAGGAGTTTGTGAGGGTGCCTGGGCGTTTGGGAGACCCAATGTGAGCAACACCCCCAGGGGCAAGGCTAGAGGAGATGGGAGCAAGAGTGTTAGCTGTGGAGAGCAGCGAGGCCGATCTGGGGCGTCTGTGTCTGGCAGAGCATCCATTTGGATGGTGGGCTCTGGAGAAGTCGTGCACATGACAGGGCAGTGGAGGGGCCACCAGGGCTGTGGGAACTGGGAGATGTTCCCTGTGGAGCTCGGGAGAGGGCAGGGGCAGCACAGGGAGCCCCTCGGTCCCGGGCACGTGGGGCGGGCGAGGACGCTCTGGGCAGGGCAGGAAGCAGGGAAGCATCCGCTGACATTCCTGTGGGCACGGGCAGCGAGCGAGAGGGACGGAGGGAATTCTTGTCCGGAGGCAGCAAACAGGCGGAGCAGAAAACACGGGCCGGTTCCTGGTGCTAGCAGGAACCAGCGGCGTGTCCGAGCTGCACGGGGACGTGTGGCAGGGCGGCCGCGTGCCACCGCCCGCTGCCCTGGTCCAAGACGACCCACGGCAAAGGCAGGGCCGCCCTCCGTGTCCTGTCGCTTCCTTCCCGCAGCCTCCCTTCCCGCAGCCTCCCTTCCCACAGCCTCCCGCGCAGGGCACAGCCCCTCCTTGTTCCCGCTGTCTGTGCCACCCAGGGCTTCCTTTCCAAGTTTTCTCACACCCTTTCGTGGCTGCGCCCAGGGAAGCTTCCCCTCCACAAATCCGGGGGACTGGATAAGCAAGAGAGATGTCTTTAACACAGGAGCCGGGCTAGGGCTCAGCCTGAGGGGCCCGGGGGGCTCTGCTGATGCCCCACGCGAAGGAGAGCAGCTGCAGAGCTACAAGCGAGACAGGCTCAGCCTTTCAATAAGCTGCTGTTTCCCTGCCGAGGGCAGCCCCTCGTGGACGCCCTGAGTCGGGGGTGTCAGGGAGTGTTTGCAGAGGAGCTTGGTTGTGTTTCTGCAGCAGAAATGCACAGGTTGGTGCCCGAGGCCGGACGAAGGCTCTGTGCAGACCCCTTTGGCCTGAGCACCGGTTCCCCGCGCGCGGTGGGAAGCGATGCTGCTGAACAGGAGCTGCCTCCTGCATTATTTAGCTGCACAACCCCAGGAGCAGCAACAACAGCAAGAGCTTCAACCGGCGGCTGCCTCTGCTGGGAAACAAATGTGGTCACTGCAAACTGCACGGAGCCCACGCGAGGAAACCGCCTCGGAGGCTGCGGTGTAGAAAGGGTTTATCGGTACCTGGCTGGTGCGGCACTCCCGGTGGGTGATAATCCCTCAGCAGCTGCCACCTGTTGGTTTGTAGCTAGGCAAGCAAAATCCTGCCCTTCTTCGCACGAGAGGGTGAAGTTATTGAGCTGCAGGACGCCCACATTGACGGCCAGGGTCCCTCCAAGCTGTGTGAGTTGCAGGATCAGGCGGGGATCACACCGGGCCTGTAGCGGGAGTGAGACATGGTGCGCGCCGGGCCCTGAGTCCCGGGTGCCCTCGGCCCGTGGGTCCCCGGAGCAGAGCGGGTCGCTGCACGGATCACGGGCCTGGGCTTCCCTGTCTGCAGCAGGTAGAGCACGGAGCACGGGACGGCCGGGAGCAGAGAGAGCAGGAGCGGGGTGCCTGGGCGCCCCTTGGCTTCTGTAGGGCCATGGCCAAGGAGACTTTGGGGAAGGCTGCAGAGCAGGGTGGTAATGGGTGGGAGAAAGAGGAGCCGCTTGATGTGGTAAGGAAAGGGAATGCAGATGATGGTGCCATAAAATGTCCAGCTGGGAAAATGGTCTGGATCAGATCTCCTTGGGGATCATTCAGAAGATACTCCAGGTGGATCTCCTGGTCTGGGGCTGTTGCTCCTCCGGAAAAGCAAGGTGCCAGACACATTGGAGACTTCATCCCCGCTGCTTTTCTGGGCCCGCCACTCCCTGGGCTCCCGTCTAACTCCGTGCGAGGCTGGGGAGGTTTGTTGCTCTGCCCGTGGTTACTGTGAGCACCCACGAGCCTCTTGACGTTGTGTAAGCACCAGCGGGATCCAGCGCCAGGGTTCAAACCCCCTCTGGATGCATCTCCAAGAAGATTAGTCTTCCTGATGGAAGCTGGGCCTGTGACAGCCGGTACTTTGAAGGCTCTGTCTTTCTCCATACCAAATAAACCAGTGAGATCTGCAAGGCTCAGGACTTCCTGAGCTAGTGATGTATAAAGCAAAACAGTTATAATTAACCTTAAGGTGTGAAAGAATTCCTTTCTTTCAAGCAAAAAAATCTTTCCTCTCTAGGCTTGGGTCAAAAATGAGTGATTTTTTTTTCCATGTCACATTAGCTGTGCCCTTATTTTTTTGAAAAAAAAAGAGATAATCTAAAAAGATCCAAGTTGTGATATGTAACTTTTAATGATGTTCCCAGTGTCAGGGGAACCGTGTGGTTCCTTCCCGTGGGGACCCCGCTCGGAGCCACCGTGCTTGGGGACGGGGCTCCTGTCGCGGTGTCTGCCGCCGTCTCTTAGTGCAACACCTAATGGGGCCGTTTCGTTAGACGTGCCAAGAAGGCAGCACGAAGCACCAGGGGTAGCGCCCAGGGCAGAGCGCGGCCCGCCGGCTCCTCGGACGCCCAGTCTGTGCCACTGCGGAGCCATCGGCACGGCCGGGATTGGGGCCGAAGGGAAGGAGCTGGCAGTGACGTCCCGGCTCCGCTCGTGGCATTCCTGCCCTCGGCCTCGCAGCAGAGCCCGCGGCCTGGGAAGGCAGCGACAGGCCGATGCAAAGGGTTTCCTCTGCTTTCTCCTGAGCAATCCCAGCTCTCGGAGCCATTCCCTTCATAAGGAACGTCCTGATCCCTGCAGGGCTGTCCTTGCTCTGCAGGGTTGAAGCCATTGCAGTTGTCAAAGGGAAGATCTGGGCACTGGATAGTGCCCGGCATTCCTGCTGTCCACGGCCCTTTCCGTGGTTACCTTTTGCTTTCGGCCCTTGTTAGAGCTCTTCTCCTGAGAGCGGGAGGTGAGAACGACTGCTCGGTTATAGGGAACATAGGGAATTCAGGCAGGACGTTTCAAAAGGCTGAATGCTTGGGCTGATAGCGGCCTGAGCTGCCTCCTTGGGACTAATCCTGCTGCTCCTCTAATCCCGGGGCACCTGGTGCCTCCCACCGCAGACTGGGACCCCATGAGCCCTGGGGACTTCCGAAGCCAACCGGGATTCTCTGTCGTGGCAGTGAATAACCAACCCGCATCCCGGCAACAAGAGCAGCAACATTTTATCTAAAGCCCCGTTCCCGAGGTGCGAAGGCTGCACAGGCTTCCACCAGCAGAGGAGAGGGCAGAGCAGGAAGCTTTGCCACCACCGAGGCTCCGAGACAGAGAAGTCATTTGTTTAAGTCATGGGAATTCTGGATGGAAGCGCCCCGGGCTTTTGGAACCCCTAGGGCTTGCCGCTCGCACTGCAACAATTAAAAGTTTGGGATATTTAGCAAACTCTGCATAGCTGTTTTTCCTCTTTCATAGTTCCAGCATACCTTTTAATTAATTCCCTTTAATTGCTTTTAATTTCCTTTCCTCCCCGTTTCTCCCTCAGTAAAACAAGGGCTGTCATCCTTTCACTTTGCCTTTCATGTTGCAGACTCCGCGTTTGATTGCGTTTCACCCACGTCGTGTCTCGCAGCTATTTAATTCCTGGAAAGCTCCAGCCCCGCAGCTAGAATCCAAGTGGCATCAGAGACGCCGAAAGGATCGCGCGCTCCGTCCCTTCTTGTAATGCCACGGATAAACAAAGTGGAGCAAAAGCTCCGTCCTCATTGGGAAAGGGCCATTTTCCATGACCGGTGTTTTCATGGTACCATCATAACGCGGATGTTCCTGGTCCAGAGTGACAAGATAAAAAGCCTCCTGCTGTCTAATCCCAGCAGCCTTTGGAGGCTGGGAAAGGGCTGCAAGCGCCGAAACGGCAGCCTTGGGACGCTGAAAGTTCCCCTTTTCTAGCAGGCGAGAATGGTGCCCGTCCTTACGAGACGTTGATGTTTGTTGCTGCGCGCTCGTGTCCAGCGGGTGCTCGAGGGCTCCGTGTGTTTCGGTGGAGGCGCTTTGCAGCCCGGGTGAAAATAAAAGGCTGAAAGCGAGAGGGAGCGCGGATGGAGTGGGGTCGGCATCCCGGCGCTCGCTGTAGCGTCAGGGCGTTTGGGACGGTGGGTCGGGGGGGAGTCATGGGTTTAGGTTTCCTAACCCTCTTGTTCCAGAGAGAACAGCTGTTATTTTTTTCTGATTTATTTCTTTTTTGCTGCTGCTTCTCCAGTCCCGGGGGTATTTCAGCAGCACAGCTACCCCGGTGCTTTCCATGGGCCGGGAACTACCCATGCAAACACCCTGCTCGCCCATTTCCTCCCCTCTGGAGCATTTACAATCCCGGGGGCGGCCATAGGACCCATCTCAGAGGCCCATCCTGGCACAGCCTGGGTCTCTCCGGAGCCACCTGTCTTCCTTTCCCCGCAGGAGCCGGCGCTGTTCCGGCCGCGTCGTTCCCATTCCCGCATCCCGCGGCTCCCCCCAGATAGCGGCGCGAAGGGGTTGCCAAGGTCCTCCCGTTGCTATAGCAAGAGGAGAGAGGGCAGGGAGGCGAGGAGACACGTGCACCGCTTTGCCCAGAGCCTTTCCTGCTGATTGCACCTGAAACGCACGCTACCTGTTTGGGGGAAATTAATAGTTAACAGCCTTAAAAATAAGTATCAGTATTGAGGTAGTCACCCCTTGAATTGGCTGAAGCATCCCTCTGGCTGGAGTGAATGTGCAGCACTAACTGGGACATTAAAATATTTATCTTCATGAGGGCATCATTGCTGCCATTCTCCTCCTCGCCGGGTAATTAGCAGGAGGCTCGTTAGGCCAATCAGCGGGTGCTGGCGAGCTGCAGCTTTGCCTCTCTGGGCGTGGCGAGGGGGGTGACTTATTAAATGAATTTGAGCAGGGTGGATGTGGCTAGACCTGTCTGTGGAGCTGCTCTGGAGGAGGAGAAGCCAAAGCTGGAGGTGTGAGGGCTGCACCGTGGCTGCCTCTTGGCTCAGTTTGGGATGTGCTCTGCAGAAACTGCTGCCTTCCCACTACCGGGCCAGCAGCGTCGCCCTGCAGCAGGTAGTTTTTACTCTAATTTTCTTGGTGTGTCTGGGGAGTTGAGGTTTTCCATTTTGTTGGTGTTGAAGGTGGGATTTCCCGGGCATAGGAGTGTGTGGTGTTGTGGGCAGACCCTGGGCCCTGCCCCTGGGCCCCCCTGGATATTTAAACTACTGTTTTTGAGGCAATAAAGCTGAAGCCAGGGGCATGTGGCATTAAATGTGCTGGTATGAAGGCCCCAGAGAGGTGCCCCTGAGGGTCTGCGGAGCCCACATGTGGGTTGGGTGGCAGGTTTAGGCCCTGGCAGCATCTGGGGACTCAAGGCTGTGTTTTGTGGGTGCTTTGGGTGCTGCCTGCACTGGCCCTGCTGGCGGGAAGCTGCTCTGCTCCAGCTCCCTGTCCCGAGATGCTGAGTGCTGCAGTTCGTGTCCTGAGTGCCCCAGCACAGGGAATGACCCCACGGAGACATGGCAGGAAAATCATGAGGGAAGAGCTGGGGCTGCCATGTGGCTTCGGAGCAGGATTCCTGTAGCCCCTTGGCTGGAGATGGGGATCCTCCAAGGGAGACTTTTCTAGCTGAAGGCTGGATTTTTATCTCCACGATCCCCCTGCACTGCCCCGTGACAATCCCTTATGTGAACCATGCAAGAAGCAACGTGTAGTTTGTCCAGGGTGGTTCCTGAGCTCTGCTTTCAGCCAGCATGCGGGAGTCTCTGTGTGCTGCCTGCCCTGCTCGCTTGGGATGTGCAGGATCCCCATGTCCTGTAGGCTGGGAACAGATGAGTGGAAGATCCAGGTGCTGCCATGCTTGTGGCAGGGGAAGATCTGCTTTCCCACCCTTTCTGGTCCTCTCCATACGGAGTGTTCACACGTTTTTCCCTAGCTCTGTCCTGACTCAATGCACTTGGCATTGAGCGGTGACAGGAAAGGGCCTGGAGGGCACCCAGCACTAACGCCCTGCAGGGCACGGATTAAAAGGTTCTGTCCTCTTGGTAAACGTCGTGCCCTGTACCGTGCAATTAGGACTGATGTTTGTGTGACTGTGTGCCCCGCTCCGTGCTGATTCCCGTGGGAATCCAGGCGCTTCAGTGGCAGCAGGATCTAGCCCCCACTTCTGGGAGGTTTCGTTAGCTTCTTCCTTGCCGTTTTCTTGCAGATGGTTTCCGCTGCCGCCTCTTGCGTTGCAGCTGTCACAACAAACCTATTTGATTTATAATCGTGTGGAAATCTTGATGAAGCAGCTTTTGCTTTTAGGTGAAGTGAGTTGTGACCCTGATTCCGGGTGGGCAGCGCACTCGGATGGGTGGGCAGGAGCCTGGGCGAGCCCAGAGGGCTGGTCCCGGTGCCAGGATGCACTTGATGCCAGGATGCCCTGAAACCAGCCATGTGCCTGCAGGATACAGAAGGGAGGCAGGGAGAGGTGTGAGGATGTAAACCGCGTGTCTTGAAGCATTTCTGCTCGTTGGGACATGCAAGTGCTTTGAGCCCCACTGTGCTCGTGTTGCACGGGGCGGGTGAGCAGGGCCCCACAAGCCACGTCTGGCCACCAAAGCTCTGTCCTGTCCCTCCTAACTGTGGAGAAATTGTGGTTTATGGGGCCAGGCTGCGCAGCCCATGGTGTCTGCGGCACCCTGGTGCCCCAAGCAGAGCCCATCAATGGGATGGGAGTGAGAGCAGGGGCTCGGCAGCCGTCCAGCCTCAGCCCCAGAGCTCCTGCTTATCCAAAGCCTGCATTTCCCAGGGAATTTGCATGCCCAAGACCTGCTTCACAGCACTTGTAGGTGTTTTTTTAATCCACGGGAGCTCTGGGCAAGGCCTGTGTGTGACTCAGAGGGCAACCAGCATTTGCCTGTGCTCACCTGGTGCACTGGCTAAAAGCGAACGTAGAGGTTTGTTCCTGGCGCCTTCTCTTCCAGATGTGTTCTCTGCTTATGGGTTGTCAGACCTCAGCAGTTCCTAGCTGCCTCTCTGATTCTGATTTATTTAGCTTGAAGAAACAGAAGAGAAAAAGCATCATAGCCCTCAGTTAGCGGAGAGCCAGGGAGAGGTGCGAGAGGCGGTGGGTTCTGCACGATCCCGGTAGGCCATGGGTGCCCTGGATAGCAGTGCCGCCTTGGTGAGAAGCTCTGCTTTTGGCCCAGGACAGACAAGCTCTGTCCCGGGCCCGTTAAAATGTATGGTTACAGCTAAACAGCCCTCCCCTCACTCATTTGTTGTCTTATGTCTGGCTGGCACCATGGGTCACTGCAGGTTTTCTGCATGGTCTGTGCCTCGTCTCTCTGCCTTTCCAGACTCTCCTTCAGGCCGTAACACGTTCATAGAGGAACCTTAGGGGCCTGCAGCAAAACGACCATGGCCTGCGCTGCGCAGGTTGGGTAATGCAGCCTCGTGCAACTTGCACAAAATATCTGCAGGGTTCAAGCTAACAGATAGCTTGTAATTCCCCTTCTCAAATACAGGGGACCCTGAAGTTTGTTATTTTTGACCTTTGCAAAATTAATGGAAGGCACTGATGGATTTGCGTGGGTGGGATAAATGAGCTGGAAGGAAAGGAGTCAGTGAGTTTGTGAAAAGGCAATGAAAAGGAGCGTGGGGAAGCTTAGACTGCAGTAATAGTTAACTCAAACTATAGCCAAAGAGTGTCCACCCTGAGCACGAGCTGAGCTGAGCCCTGCTGCCCCCCCATGTCTGCTGGTGCCGATGGGAACAGCCCTAGAAAGAGGAGCCGCAGCGTGAGGAGGAGGCCTGAGCCCAACCAGGGTGTTGCTCGTGTCCGCTAATGAGGCGAGGAAGAATGCAGGGATGAGATCCAGCTGCCCCATGGATGTGTTGATGTTTGGGGCAAAAAGGGGTGGATTAATGCAAAGTGATTCAGCTCTGAGGAGCCCATCTCCCTTCCCCTTCAAATCCTTCTTCCAGTGTCCATTTCTTCCACAGAGATCCTGTTTCCATCTTCCCCCTAGAATTCCTGTCAAGAATTTAATGCTTGCAATAGCTATAAGTATTAGCGGGACTCTTCAAATTGCCTCTGAGTGTTTCTGCAAGCAGCAGTTGCTGCAAAAGTTGGCCTGGAGGAGGCTGGTGTCTCGGAGCAGGGTTTTTCACAGCTATTTGCAGGAAGTGCCTGGGTGCTGGAGGTCAGAGCAGCATTAAAAGCAACCTGGATGGTTTTCCCCCCACCAGTGGGTTCCTCTAACCCATCTCCAAGAGTTGTCTCATTTAGCACAGTCCATGGAACTGCAGCTTTCAGTCCTGCTGGCGTTTGCTGTGGTGCAAGTCACCCTCACCAGGCAGCAGTCCCAGTCCTGCTCTCACTTACAAGGGTGCAGCTGCTGGGAGCACTGCCCGTGCGCGGTCATGGAGGAGTCCTTGCTGTTTTCAATCACTTATTCCAAGCATAATTCCCAGACCGCCCTGGGTCACATCAGGAGCTGCACTGCCAGGTACCTCGTGTCCCTCCTTGGCACTGTTGACAGACAGGCAGTGATGCCAGCTGGGCCTCAGGGAACCAGCTACAGAATCCCAGGATGGTTGAGGTTGGCGGGGACCCCTCGAGATCATCCAGCCCAGCCCCCTGCTCCAGCAGGGACACCCAGAGCTCGGGGCACCAGTTTGAGTTAACTATTACTGCAGTCTAAGCTTCCCCACGCTCCTTTTCATTGCCTTTTCACAAACTCACATCCCGGCGGGTTGGGAGATCTGCAGAGCAGGAGCCTCCACAGCCTCCCTGGGCAGCCTGGGCCAGGGCTCGGGCACCCGCACACCAAACAAGTTCTTCCTCACGGGCACATGGAGCTGCCTGGGCTGCAACTGCCACCCACTGCCCCTTGTTCTATCATTGACTTCCCTGCTATCCAGCAGCACTCTTAAATGGAAGCTTTTCTGAGCAGCTTTTTGGCCCCAGATGTGGGACCACTGCAGCAGGGGACTTATCAAAGCCCAGAGGATCCCCACAGCAAGTCCCCAGGGACACCCCCTGCTCAAGAAGAGACCAGGGCAAATCCCAATGCATCCTCTGATGTGGTGTTGGGATGCACAGAGCCTGTCACTCCCGCGTGTCCCTCCTGCTGAACCTGCAGGGATCGATGCCTCCTGGCTCCAAGGACATCTCGGGTACCTTCCTGCCACCGAGAGCGACACCAAGGAGAAGAATCAGGGAGAGCTGGGGGCTCCGCTTCGTTTCACCACGTGCATTTCTCCTTGCTTGTTTGTTTTCCTCTTTAAACCCATTACAAACTAACAAATGCACTTGTGTTTGAAATTTTCTGACAGTTTCTTCATTAGAGCTAATTGCTCTTAATCATCAGCAGCACCAAGCGCTTCAGCGAATTGCTAGGGCTTTTTCCACACAGGACTTGCCCCAGCCTAAGCTCACGTCTCGCTGCCCAAATGCCACGTTAGGACCGGCAGCCTGAGTGGACAGTTTGCTGCTTTGCAGGCTCCAGCACTGCAACCTGGACAGGTTTAGTGACCAGTTCTGGATGCCAGGAGGAAATGAGGACTTGGAGCGCAGGCAGGAGCCAAGAGCACAGCAAATATCAAAATCTTTCCAACAAGTAATCATATTTTGAACTTAACCTTCTATGCATGCCAGCTCTCCATCTCACTTCTGCTCACGTCCTTTCAGTTTTAGTGTTAGAATAAGTATGCAGTTTAAGCAGCAAAGGTCACCTCAGCATACAGCTTAAAGGAAGGACCTCGCATGATGTTAGATGTCCAAGTACCCCCAGACAACCCAGTCTCCAGGCACAGCTCAGGGAGGACCAGTGGAAGCCCATCCTGCCCAGCTCTCCTCCCGAGACCCACCCCCAGGGGCTGGGACACTGATCCAAGGAGCAGCAGTACCGAGAGCCCCTGCTCTGCCATTGGACCCCTCCTGAGGTACCTGAGGGGAGAACGTAGGGAGGAAGGGGCTGAGCTCTTCTCAGTGGTGGTCAGTGTCAGGACAAGGGGCAGTGGGTGCCAGTTGAAGCCCAGGCAGCTCCATGTGGCCGTGAGGAAGAACTTGTTTGGTGTGAGGGTGCCCGAGCCCTGGCCCAGGCTGCCCAGGGAGGCTGCGGAGGCTCCTGCTCTGCAGATCTCCCAACCCGCCTGGATGTGACCGGGTGCCCCGAGCTCTGGGTGTCCCTGCTGGAGCAGGGGGTTGGACTGGATGATCCCTAGAGGTCCCTTGCAACCTTAAGGGTTCTGGAATTCCGTGATTCCTTCCTGGGATGCTGTGGATCAGCCGGTCCATGTTCCCAGTCTCAGTGACACAAGTAGGGGCTGGGGCTACAGGCCCCTGGGAGGCTGTAGCAGCTTGAAGTCATGTCTGTACAAACATCCTCCTGCTCCTGGACTGGGAAGGCTGGAGGAGCCTGAGTTAATGCCACATTGCTCTTGGCCCGCTTGGGAGACAGGGCTGCTTCATGTTATTTTATTTTGATATTAAAGACATTCTTTAAAGGAACTGGCAGCTCATAAGTTGTCACTTTTATGATTAAAGAAATTATAGCCACTTGCCTGGGGCGTCTTTGAGAAGAGCCAGGAAGAGACTGTTTCAGATTAATAAGTGAGGGCTTAATTAATTTTCATTATTTGCATAACTGTGTCCTCTAATTAATAGGTAATGGGCAGCCTCTGAATTGATGTGGGAGTGGGGTCTCCAGCGGTGGCATCAGGAGAGGGTTTTATTGGTAGGAAGGGCAGCTTTGCTCAGTCTTCCCAGTAAATTCAGTAACCAAGAGCCAAAGGGCGCCCGTGACAGCGCTGTGTGCTGTGTTGTTAGGGGTGAAATCCAGCTCCTCTAAATCATGCTGCTGGCTCGTCCCTGCCCTGGCCAAGGGGCTCCTTAAGGAGCTGGTGGAACCAGGCTTCCTTAAATCCAGATCCTTTAGTTGGTCCAAGCCCAAGTGTCCCTGGTGGGTTGATGGGAGCATTCAGGGCCCTTGAGTTGCTGCTCGAGTCTGAAAGATGCATCGGATGCAACTGATGTCCCTTTCAGGGTCTGTTACTGGGCTGCTGCTGAGAAGCTGCTCCTGTGCCTTAATCCTCCCCACGCAGGTTGTAAAGTGCTTGCCTGTGCCCTGGTGGGGTGTTTCCCTTTCTGACTGTAGCGGGCTGCTGTTGAGCGCGGCTGTTCTTGCACCGATGGGTGCCCCAGCGCTGCCGTGGCTGTGAGCGGCCGTGCTCGAGCCCATGCTGACCAGAGGCCTCTCTGCTCCGCCTCTGCCTTGTTAGGCTTTGGCTCTGCCGCTCCTCGTGAGGACACTGGCATTGTGTTGCACAGTGTGAGCTACAGGCTCGGCGTGAAGCAGGGAAAGCTGCTCTTAGGGGTCGCTGTGGGAGGGAGGCAGCAGGTAGCAGCCCAAGCTCCTCGCTGGCACAGGGGCTTGGGCTCTGCTGGGTGCTGTGCAGGCTCGCGGGGTGCCCTGCAAAGAGCAAAGTGCAGGCACTGTCTAGAAGAGTCGGCCTACTAAGGCTGAGCTGGGCACAAAGATGCAGAGAAGAACGGGAGGACAGCGATGGGTCTGGGCTGTTTGGTTCTTGGTGTTTCTGTTGACCAGACTGTCTGTCCTCACACTGTCCCGCCTTAATTTAATAGCTGTTTTTCTCACTGAAGTCTGTTGCTATGTGAGGTGGTGGAAATGCTCTTCCTTACACTGCCTTGTGCACTCAGTATTTCCCCCAGCAGTAATCACAGAATCACAGAATCCCGGAAGGGTTGTGGTTGGAAGGGACCTCTGGAGATCATCGAGTCCAGCCCCCTGCTCCAACAGGGACATTCAGAGCACAGGGCACCGGATCGCATCCAGGCAAGTCTGGGAGATCTCCAGAGTCTCCTCCAGAGAAGGAGGATTAAGGAGACTTAATCCTGCTGAGAGATCACAGGAACATAATTTTGGGGC
Source organism: Nothoprocta pentlandii (assembly GCA_013398315.1). Taxonomy (NCBI): domain Eukaryota; kingdom Metazoa; phylum Chordata; class Aves; order Tinamiformes; family Tinamidae; genus Nothoprocta; species Nothoprocta pentlandii. Next base: position 889,201 of record VZSG01000130.1, read on the forward strand.
TTGCACCCGCTCACACCAGGGTGAGCTCGGCCATTAGCACTTCTGGATTTTCTTTCAGTTAATCCATCTGCTTTCTTTGACAGGAAAGTTTCCGCTATCTACCCTGTGAGTGTTCATCCTCATGTGTCACTGAATGCAGCAAGACACCCTGTGCTCGTTTCTGGGCTGCATGCGCGACCTCCCTGTGCCCGAGCATCAGTGCTCGCTCCCACCTGAGCATCCTCACCTGCTCCCTCCTCTCCAGCAAGGCCTAGGCGGGGTATTGTGGGTGATGGTGATGGGCTTTGACAAAGGAGAAGCGCCGACTCTGACAGAACGGCAGAGACTTTGGAAATTAATGATAAACCCCCCAGGTCACGGGAGCCAAAATGTGCATTTCTGTTGCGTGCGCCACGCTGAACAGTCTCTCCTTGCTGATGGCAGCTCTTCAAAGAGGAAGCACAATTTGGCTAAAATTGCCTGAATGAGGTAATAAAATTATACTCCTGTGCAAGGTCCCATTATTCACAAAACACACTTGTTTGGATGCAAATTACTGCAGACCTTTCCCTGATGCAGAGGGGGGGAGAGAGAGAGTTTCCATGAGCCTCCCATCAGTGCCACAATTCAGCTGCTGAGTGGGTTAATACTAATGCAGCAGCCAAATGCCCTATTAGAGCCCATTTGTGCTCAATTTCGCTCCGTGGCCTGTCGCTCTTTGGGGCAAATCTTAACAGATCTCATGAGATGCGACTTAGGAAGGAGACGTTTCTGCAGCCCCTGGAATCTCAAAGTGGCTCCTGGTTCCTCTGTCCAGGAACCCCTTCCCAAAGCCTTGGGGGGGGCTATTGTGACAAGGTGCCAGAGCGGCTGAGGGGGCTGCTGCTTGGGCAGTTCTGCAGGTACTTGCTGTTCACGTGGGTGATATTTCCAAATGCAGCATAATACTTAGGTGAGAAAACACTGTGCACAATAATATGCCAAGGAGAACAGTGTGGTCATCTGACATGACAAGGAATGGGCAAAATAGTTATTAAAATGACTCGCTCTGCTAGTTGACACGACCAGTACTTGTTCTTGCAGGAAAGGGTTGAGGAGCCTTTGACTGGGCTGAGGGAGCGGGACCTTCTCCTTGCATCTTGCCCAAACGATGCACCTGAGTCCTGCAGCCCCTGCACGGGCTCAGTGCTGACCACTGGGCTCGGCAGCAGCCTTTCTGCTGCCTGGGACTTCATGTGGATGGTTCTTGTTGACCAAAAGCCCAGACCTGGCTCTAAACCAGCGACTAGGAGAAAAAGAGCAGCTTTCTCAGAGCTACCAGGGGGGACGGGGGCACCAGACTCTGCTCCTGGTTGCTGTAGATTCCCCGTGAGGTTGCTCTTTATTTTCCCTTGTTCCTGCTTCAGCAGGTAGCAGCCCGCTTACCTACAGAGCCCTTTCATTTAGCAAGGGCTGTTGGCTAAGCTTCAGTGATTGGAAGCTAAAAATCTACAGAAGGGCATGGACTAAATACAAGAATAAACAGAGAAAATAGTGAAAAGCCTGAGTGCAAAGAGGCTTATTCTTCTCCTGGCCTTAACCTCCAAAAGCAGAGAAGGAGAAGGCTCCAGAGAAAGGACACCAGGAGAGGGAAAGGAAATACAGCTCTATGTCCTTTTAGTTCGTTAATTCTTTTTTTGTAGCTGTGTCATTAGAAGCCCCGGTGTTTAGTCTTGTTCTGTGTTTCATACCCCCCGAGTCTGTGCCCGGGTGCCTTTTTTCATGGTGGACAAAGGGAGCGCAACCGGCGCCGCGCCGCGTGCTGGGCCGCTCTGCGCCGCTTCACATTGAATAAATGGCTGGAGTCCTTCAAGGAGCGAATCCAAGGACGGAGCGGCAGCTCCAGCCTGCGAGCGCCTCGCTGGAAGCAGCCCCGTAAACGTGGCCGATTTTCTTCAGCCCGAGTTCTTGGTGGACTTTGCAGCTGGTCCTTGGGGCCCTGCGAGGTTGCCCGTGATGTTCCCAGGCTTGCTAGGGCAAAGCAAGCCCTTGTGTGCAACCATTGCCATGTTCTCCAAGCCCGTCACCGTGGCCTTCGGCTCCCGCACAAGCTCATGCGCAGAGCGGTCGCGGGACGATACCCTTGGCTGTCATTGCTGCTCTCTTCTGGTCCTGCCTCCAAAGCCTTGCAAATCACTCGGGGCTTGACATAGTCCTCTGGGTATGTGAGCAGAGAGCTGCTGAGAAGTTGTTTTTATTACATGCTAGTGCTTGCAAATAAATAATGTTCCCTCTGCTTTGCACGTGGGGAGATGCTTTTCCCCCGTGCCTTCAACTTGGGAGATTAATAAGAACCATTAATCCCTGTGAATGACAGCAGTATATTAAGAGCAGAGCGCACATTAAAATAATTTGAGGGGCTGCTGTCAGGTCACGGGCTAAGCCATTCCCTTCACGTGTAGTATTTTCACGAGGTGTAAATATTGCTGGAGGTGTTGGCTGGAGATCAAGTCTAAAGAGGGTTAAGACGAATCCTGTGGGAGGGCAGGGAAGGCTGAACTGGTGGGATCTCCCCATCCGAGTTGGGGCTGGAGCTGAAGTGGTGTTTGTCAGGGAGGGGGAAATTCCCTCAGAAGTTGAATTTTGGAAAGATCAGACTTTTCGTAAGGTTAAGTTGAATTTGGCAGCTAGACATGCTGAAAACCCCCCAAGGGGAATTAATTTATTTTTAATGTCCAGGCATTTGGTTTGAAATGCCAGAATGAAATGTGTCATTTTGGAAATGCTAAAACATTTCTTTTTGACGTCTTCTCAATGAAGCTTTTCAACTTCTTGCTTTGAAACGGCTGTTTTCAGTTAAAAGGGAGAAAGGTTAAACAAGACTGCTAAATGACTAAACAAGACTGCTAAATGACTTGAGAGTAAAGAAGACATTTTATTTTGATGTGAACAGATTTTCATTTTAGCTGGATGACTTCCCCAGATCTGTTCCTAGTTGACCCAAGCCCCTTTAGCTCAGTGATGGGCCAGACCTGGCTTCCCTTGGCTTTCCTTCCCGTGTGGAATAGGGACCAGGACGCTTTCCCTTTTCCTCTTTGGCGTCCTGTGGCACCTGGTGTTCCCTTGGCTAGAGGAGTCAATACCAAATCCAGGTTCTCACCTGAGCGAGCCCCTGCTAACCTGATATCTGGATTCTCTCAGCAAGCAGAGTGCTCCTCCGGGAGCCCGTGTAATATCCCGTAGGAAGCAGCGGGTGAGGGGACACTGGTGCTGGCGCCCGGCACGTGCGTTGCCTCCCCTCCCATCCCTTCCCTTCCTTGGCAGGCCAAGCTCCCACCCTTCGGCCTGACTCGTGGTGCTGGGGGATCCTTGTGCCCTCCAAAGAGACGCAGCGAGCACAAAGCCCGGCCTTCTGCAAGCTCTTCAGCAGCAAGGCCAGAAAGGGAAATGTCACCAGCGTGGTTGGGTACCCGTTGACAGAGGAGGGCCTTGGGATGGCTGCTGTCCGGAGGGGATCATGCTTTCTGTCTCGGGTTTGCAGGAAAGAGCTGCCTGAAAGAGAGGCCACTTGGAGCCCAGAAGGGGATTTCTGGGCTCAGCACAAACCCCCTTCTGGGCAGGGAGGACATTGCAGAGTGGCTGAGGTTGGAAGGGACCTCTGGAGAACATTCAGTCCAAACTCAGCTGGCACCAGGGAGCTGTGGACACGGCCTCAGGGCGATCCGGGAAGGCGGTGGGAATGAGGCTGCTCCCTGTAGAACCTCTTCCCTCGGAGCGTACGGAGCTGCTGCTCCCGTAGGAGCAGCAGAGCCCTCGCACCCATAGGCCTGCACATGAAGCCCTCGGCTGATCCACGTCCAGGGAGGGCTCCCTGCTTCCCCTGCCATATTCGGGAAGCTGGGCGCATCCGCAGGCCTTGCAGCCCGCACCTTCCTCGAGCCTCCCAAACGCAGCGGAGTTGGGTTGCACTGGAGGAGCGCGGCTCGTGGGGCGGACAACCCCCCTCAAGCCCGTGTCCGGTTAGGATGCCTGTGATTTGCTCCTCTTTATGGCACGGCTGGGGAGTGCACGTGGTTGGAAGCGCCGCCGAAGCCGCCTGGTTCTTGGTGCGGCCATGGCAGGGCTGGTGTGGACTCTGCCCCGCTTTAAGCCAGGCCTGAGCGCTGCTGTGGCTCGAGCCCAGCGTGGCTCCTGCAGAGGCGGGCGCTGCCTCCTGCTCCCACCGGCCACCCAGCCGGCATGTGGAGCCGGCGGGACACACTGGGACACAGCGTGGGGTGCCTGAGCAGGGATGTTCCTCTGTGGGAGCCCAGCACCGCACAGCTTCCCTCCTCATCCTCGCTCATGGAGCCAGGGCACGGATGCTGCCTTCCCTGCAGCTTCCTTGTCCCGGGAGGAATTTGTTTGGTTGAGTCTTTAGCATCCAGTGAGCAGACAAGATCCTCAGCACCAGTTCACCTGCATTTCTGCCCGTGCTCCCCTGAGCCTCCCTGTAAAAGAGGTGGCTGGAAGGGCTCGCAAGGAAGGGAAGGCACCAAGATGTAGCTTGATCTGAGCTGTAAATTAGTGTGCAGGTGGCACGAGCCAGGGGCCCTTTCTGGGAAAGCCATTAGAAAAAAAGGAAAAACAATTAAAGGATGGGGGGAGAGAAAGGCCATAAAGGATTAATTTCCCCTCGTTAAAGGTACCTGCAGTGCAGGGCTCTGCGAGGCACTGGAGCAGCGTGTGCTGCGGTGATTGAAAGGGGAGGCAAACGCAGCTCCTGACAGCGGCCCGGGGCAGAGCGCCTTGGTTGGGAAGGGGGGACTCGGAGCCTGATGCGGCTCTGACGGAGCTGAGGTGGGGAAGAGCGGCAGGCGCCGGGGCGAGATCCGAGGCTGTGAGCTGGTGACGGCCGCAGCTGCAGCCCGCAGGGGACAGGGACAGCGCCGATGAGAGCAGCGCAAGAGCGGAGCCGGGTGGAGGGACGGGGCCGAGTGCAGGGGATGGAAACACGGCTGAATTCCGGGCTCCTCTCTCTGGATGCTGAGATTGGTCGGGCAATGTGGCGCATCAGCCCCTCGTGCCTTTTTTGTCTTCTCCCCCTCAATTTGGTGCCACCTCATTTCCTGCACAGACACCGCTCGGTCACGAAGGTCACGATTCTGGAGGCTGCTTCCCAGTGTGGGAAGCTGCATCACTGCCATGGGCTGCAGAGCTCTGAGGAGCGAATCCTTGGGAAAAAGTGCTCTGCCCGCTGCAGCTCATGCCCTAGGACTGAATTTTTGCTGTTGGTTGTTTTGGTGACTGGCACAGCAGCTGGAATGGCTCGGGAGCAAAGTGTTGGAAAACCCGTTCGGGTGGCGCACTCCCGTGTTTGCGCTGGATCGTGCTGCTTATAGCCTGCCTTCCCAGCAAACCACATGGGATGCCTGTGTTTTTCTTCTGTGCTGGGTGGGTGTTTCCAGCAGATGGGTCCTTGGGGAGCCTGCAGAGCCAGGCACTTTTGGGGTCAATCCGGGTGCGATTCAGAGCTCTCTGGCATCTCCTGCAGCCAAAGCCGCTGTTCTGGTGGCTCCTTGCAGGGCAATGAGGGATCCAACCTCGGCTGGGCAGACAAGAGCCTTGCATCAGATAAAACCGCATTGTTAGTTTGTTAGACGTGACGAAGGGCTGGCTGGGTTAATAGACAGAGCAGAGGGGAGGTGGATAAGGTGCAGCTCCGGTGCTCGTGGGGTTTAAGGGAATGGGTAACCTGGCATCGCATTGCACAAGCAGGAAGGAGATGAAAATAAAGCTCCCAAGCTTTGGTTTTGAGGATGTGCCCGGTCCCAGAACAGTCCCCGCCGAGGACTGAGCTGGTAGAGCTGCTGCTTTGGGTTCAAACATGATACAGAATTCCTTCAGATTTCCTCCATATCCCCAGGTTTGAAGGCAGTGCAGGCGCTCAGGGCTGCTCCTGCAGCTGCTGGGAAACCCTTGGGAAAGGGAGTGGGCGCAAGGGGCCCTTCCACATCCCACCTCGCACTGGATCCATCCCGCCTGCAGCCGCCTCACGGGGATGTCGCCTCCTTCCCCCTCCTTCCCTGCTCCGTAGCCTCCTGCTCCGGCTCGCGGTGGCCCGGCCGTGCTGCACGTTCTGCCCCGCTGCCTTCCCCCCTTGCACACACTGGGCACCGCCGTGGGCCTCGTGCCGCTGTGCAGGCCCCATGGCCCCCATCACCCCAGCAGAAGATGTTTCTGTGACTCGCTGTTTCCGCCCCTGTTTTGGAATGGGCCACACGAGGGGGAGAGAAGAGAGAAGGTCAGAAACGGACAGTGATTCCCTGCTCTGATCCCTGCTTGTTTATCAAGGTAAGAGGGACCAGCGAGGGTAGGAGTGAAAACCCTGTGCTAGAAACTGCATAAAACCCTCCGTCTCCCTGGCCAGGAGTTAAGTAGAGTTTAATAAGTGTCATATTGACACAGCAAGACATGCTCCACACAGGAGCAAACTGCCTGCGAGACGAAATACGACTTTTCTGCGTCATCCTTTTCCCCGTTGAGTGCCCGTGCCGCGGCCTGCAGGCTGCCCTTGCTGTTGCAGGGCAGGGACCCGTGTCACCCGGGGCCCTTGGCCGCTGCAACGTCCTCTACCCCCGGGTAGCGAAATGCTGCCTGTGCACTGCAGCAGAGCTGGAATTGCCAAGGGCTCCGAGACCATGGAGCGGGAGACTCCCACCCAGGTGAAGTGGCTCAGGCGGCTGCCGGCTTTCCAAGACCCACTTGAAAAACTGCCAATTAACCACACGGGTAATGGTGGGGACAGGAGGCAGCTCTGGGGCTTCCTGCTCCCTTGCAGCACCAGGGACTGCAGCACTAGTTTGATATTGGAGCTAAAGGTTTAGCCCCAAGTGCTACATGCTTGATAACACTGGAGGAAGTTGCATGTAAATAACCAACCCCTTGCAAGGGATTTGGAAGCCGAGGGAGAGAAGGGAGGAATATTATAAAAATAAGTGAGTGTTTTGTCCTGCAGTCAGCAAAGCGGCGTTAATGAAATTCTGGAGAGGGCAGAGGGAGGGCAAGGCAGCGCAGTCAGCAGAAGCGAACTGGATGAGTGTAACATAAATACAGAGGGGGATGGAGGCGGCTGGAGCCAGGGCCCTGCCCCGGGACAGCCTCGGCCTCTGCAGGAGGCTCCCGTGCAGAAGGGGCAGTGGGAGAGGACGGGAGGCCCCATCTCGTCGCTGGGATCAGGCCTGGGGCCGCCCGAGGGAAGGTGCCCGGTGGGGAAGGACACGCTTGGCTCCGGCGCTGCCGTTGCCTGCCCGCGCGCTCTGCGGCTCTGTGCCCGGCTCCTGCTCTACCCGTGCCGGATCCTGGTGTCCCGGCCTGCCCCTCTCCGGAGCAGCCTCTCGCCTGCGCTGGGCCCTGCTCCTGCGCTCGCTGCCCGCTCCGCTCGCCTCCCTGCACGTCCCCACACTGCCGCTCGCCTCCCTGCGTGTGCCCGGGCTGCCTGGCACTGGTCCCTCCGCGCATCCCCGTGCCCAAGGCAGCTGTTTTTCCCTCCGTGTCCTTCCCTCCCACCCACATGCCCGAAGCTGGAGGCTGCTCTATTTTGGGAGCTGCGGCAGTTGCAGTGGGACGATGGCTTTGCTGCGGCTTGGCCTTGGAGAAGACCGACTATTTTTTCACTTGAGGCGTGTGAGAGAGCCCGGGTGTAGCCCGCAGCCACGTGGGCAGAGCCCTGCAGCGGAGGGGGAGTTGCAGCAAGGCTTTGGGATCTGCCTGGAATCCCAGATTCAGGGAAGCAGGAGCACTGGGGGCTCCTGTCCCAGGAAGCCGAGGCTCCAGGATGGAGCAGGGTGCCACGTGTGAGGAGCGCGGCGGCTGCCAGGACTGTCCTGGTGCTTGGACCCTTCCTGCCAAACGCTGCGGGATCCGCAGCCACGCGGGGAGAGAGGCCCCGACTGGACCTGCGGGAGGATTCCCTTGTAACCGCGGAGCATAGATGCCATCCCAAGGGGGATGAGGTGCTCTGGCTGGAGCTCTGCTTCGAGGGCTTGACTCCCGTTGCGTTCACAGCCCTGTGTTCGGCTTGGGAAGAGGGCAACGCGCACCAGGAGGCGCAGGGATAGATGCCGGGAGGAGCTGCTGAGCTCTGTGGGCTGCATGGGGGCTGGATCCCCCTCTTCTGCGTGTGCTTTGAGGCCCAGCTCGCTCCCATTTTCACAACCTCTGGGCACTGCAATTCCCTGTCCATGCTTGCTAATGACCCTTCTCACTTGGCTATCAGTGGAAGGTCCAGGAAGGTCCATCTGAAACTCGTCCAGTTTCCAGCAGTTCTTCCAGCAGAGCAGCAGCCTGTGTAGCAGCAGTCGAACGTGGAGCCATCCCAGCTCTGAGCTGCTACCTGGAGCCAGGTGGGAACATAAAGCTGGGATATCCCGGAGCTGCCCTGGGTGGCTTTGCACCCTGCTCAGCTCCTGCTCCGCTGCCTTGCCTGTCGGGCATCCACAGTCAGGATCCCTATGGAAACCCCTGCAAAAAACCTGCTCTCTTCATGCTGCACATCCGTGAGGCAGGCTGTGATGGGGAGGAAGCTCCTTAGGACCAAGTGAAAAGGAGCAGCCAAAGGGGTAAAACATGGGAGAAGACTGTTTAAAGATTTGATGTTAAAAGCTCTAGATAAACGTATTCCACATCTTATATCTCATTTTCCTCCCCAAAAGCTGATGTAATTAAACAGTAAATCAAATGAAATAATTAGCAGTAAAAGGCATCCTTCCACAATGGAAGTACGATCCCCTCAAGGCAAAAAACAGGAAAAATAAAACTGTCATGTATAGAAACAGCAAGTGAGATGTAAAACCTTAATATTGCCAAGAGGTTTTGAGGGGCCGTTTGCTAAAGGCGTAAAAGCCACGATCAGAAAACGCTTCCATACGTGTCGGATGCAGAAAGCCTGTGAGGAAGGTGGCAGGTGGAAGAGGAGCCCCGGAGGACGGCAGGGCTTCTGCAGAGCATTTCCTTTCCATCCCTGCGTCGCTCAGGAGCCTGGGAAGAGCCTGGCACCACGGCCTGCCCTAATGCAGAGCAAGGAAAAGCACGTGTCCTAAATAGAGGATTTAGCAGCAGATGCCCTAGACTGAAGCAGGAGAGCGGGGAGTAACAGACGACAAGGGTGAGAGCTATCTGGAGCTTTGGAGAAATGCAAATGTAGTTTTCCAGCCCCTGATTTGCTGCATAAACAGGCGTGGGAATAGGAGTGAGGTGGCAAATGTGCTGGTGGTTTTTAGCCAGGGCTGTTGGTGGGATCTGCAGGGCGTTAATTTTATTTCCATACCAGGAAACTTTGAAACTCAAGAATTCATGGTGAGACGGGTATATGTAATATACTGAGGAAGAGTCAGCCTGGCTCTTGTGGAGTGAAGTCAGTCTTTGTTAATGCACTAGAGCTCTTTAAAGGGAACAGCAACGAGGATAGAAATGACCCAGTCAACACAGTGTCCTTAAATGTCCTAAATATTTTGGCAGTGTCCTTGCCAAAGATTCTTGGAGGAGTTAAACTGCTGTTGGATAAGATTTTCCTGTGGATTAATAATATCTTAAAAGACAGAAAGCGGTGGGAAGCAAGAAATGCTCGTTTTTCGCTGTGCTCCCAGTGGCATCCTACAGGGATGCGTGTTAGCGGCCGAGCCTTCGGACGGCTTCATAAATGATCTGGAAAGGGGGGAACAGGGAGGTGACAACGTTTGCTGGCCTCGCTGGATTATTCTGGGCAATCAGAGCTGCAAAGAGGGGCAGAAGGCTGTCGTGATGCCACACGGCGGGGCGGCGACGTGGAATTCGAGGCTGTGGATTACGGGCTCACTGCCAGCTGGGATCATTTGGGAAAGGGATGGATAGCTCTTTGGAACGTCTGGAACGCAAACAGAACCTTAGGAACCCTTAGTAAAAAGGTGGAGGAGAAAAGGGAGAGCATCAGACACGTTGTCCAGCTTCCCAGCGCAGCAACATCTGGAGCAGCGTCCACCCAAACCCGGAGGGACCGCAGAGGTAGGGAGAAGAGAATGGGACAATTGAGAGAATGGGACAATTTCTGTAGGGAGAGAGGTTAAATGGATGAGGCCCCTCAGGGCTGCAGAAAACTTGCCTGAAAAGCGTTTATATAGACAGAAATATCAAATAACGAGCACTGTGGTGAAGGAATAGGGAATGGTTTATTCACTGTCTCTTTTATAGCACAGAAATGAATGGCCACGAAATGGAATTATTTGGCAGCGGGCTGAAAGCAAACAAAAGGAAATAGTTTTTCGCACAGCGCATAATTAAATTGGGGCGCTCGATGGCACGGGCTGTTTTTGAGGGCAGAGGTGTCAGAGGGCTCAAAAAGCCGTTAAACAGACGCAGGGCCCACAGAAAAGGCTGGTCTGCGAGCGGCGCGGGCAGGTTGTCCCAGGGCGAGAGGTTCCCGGGGGGACCGTGTGTCCGGTGCCTTTCTTTTTTGCTTCTCCCACACGCCTGACATAGGCTGCCTTTAAAAACAGCATGTGGGGATGCATTTTTTTTTCTATGACTGTGCAGTGGTCCATAAGGCAGGTTTGAGATTCCTTCAAGGGCTTAGGAGGCTGGTTCTGAGCCAAGCTTGCCTCTCCTATAGCTATTTCCAGGCTCCTGCCTCATTCTGACCTCCCGTTGGTGAGAACTTGCTGCTCAGCTCTCATTGCTCCCACTGGGGAGCAGAGCACGGGGTCTCTGGGACAAGGAAGGCACCACGTCGTGCTGCCGTGCGAGCCCCTGGTACGCAATGCTACGTGGCCTCGTCCGTCTCTGCAGGCTGGAGGCCAGTCAGAGGTTGGTCTTAGCAGAGGATGGGATTTCTGAGAGTGTCCACCAGTGTTCTGGTGCTTCCATTTTTGCATTATGAAAAGAAAAAACAACATTGTGCCAGCATTATGCCAATGTGAATTGTTCATTCTGTTCCCTGGAAGCAGAATTAGCTCAACGCTGGCTCTCTTTGAAGCTCCTGCCAACCTCAGTGGACCTCATTCAGTATCTACTGTGTTTCAACAATTAGCCGTGTGGCGGAGCATCTGGCATGCAAGTTGTGTGCTAGGACACATGTCCCAAGTGAGGTCCTGCTCTGGAAGCACCAGCTCCAAACAAACCACCAGGGTGTCTCTTTCAGGCAGAAGATCTGCCCCAAGGTCATCTCCAGACACCCATGCTTTGACACAGTGCGTTGTTTGCTCGTGACACCCCTCTGGGCTTGGCCCAATAACAAGATGAGCCCCTTTGGGTGGCTCTTCAGTGAAGCACCAACGTCTAACTGTGTCCTGCATGACTGTCTGACATACCAAGGCTTCACTGCAGCACTGGTCGGCTCACTCTGAAGCAGGAATTGCTCATCCTGCAGCTTGCTCCAGGAACCTCTGGGGGAGAAGGGCCTCCGTGGAGCCCCCTGGGCTCTTCCTGGGGCTGGGTGGGCAGTCCGAGTCCCACCAGACACCAGTGTTGAGGCAAAGCATGGAGCTCCCGAAGACTGGAGAGGCTCACCCCTAACTCTGCCTTTGGGTCAACGCTGCGGCCTGTAGACTCTGTGCTATGGGGCCTTGTCCAGGGGCTGGGGACATCCCGTCAGCTCTCCAGGCTGGGACTGAAGCTGTAGGATGGAGAAGGAAAATCTCCCTTGACTCCTCTGTGTGGATTCAGTGCAGAAGAGGGTGCTGATGTGGTCAGAGTGGGCCACCAGAGCAGCATGTGGCCTTCGGAGCGCCCACCCCACCTCCTACTGACACGGCATGGTCATGGACCATGGTCATGGGCCGGAGTGCTTTTCCTGCTCCTATTTTCCCAAAGGAGAGTTTGGGAGTGAAGCTTGTGCTGACTATTTGGATGCTGCCGCTCTCAGGTGTTTTTGCTGCTGAGGGAAGGACTGTTTCTGTATAATAAAGAGCAAATGAAGAGATGAATGACAAAACAGTAGGGTATTACTGCTCTGCATGCTCCGAGAATGGACGAGTGCTGGATTTCTGCACCTGCAGGGTTCCCAATACCCCCTTCTGCATTCAATTTAACTGGAAAAATAAGGAACAAGAAGTTCCTTAAGGGAACTTCTCCCTTAAGGAGAAGGTAATCCCTTTTCTCCCCCTAAGGGAATAAGGGAAAGTTGTAATTTCCCTCAGCCCTTCAGCGTTTTCTAAACACCACGAGGCATGATTTAAGTGCAAAGACTATTTTTCCCCTTTAAAAAATAATCAGATCCTCAAAGTGGGAAACTCGGAGTCAGGAAAGACTCTATTTGTTTGAGTGCTGAGGTAGCCCAAGTTGAGCCTGATGGAATTGCTGACCCACCCTGAACCTTCTGAGGGATGAGAAAATAAAATAAAATACTGGTAACAGCCCCTGCGACCCCCCGAAAGGCAAAACAGGGCAAAAAGCAGCAGTTTGCCCTGTTTTTTTTTTTTTTTTTTTGATCCTGTAGCTTTAGCATGATTCATTGAAAATAAATGTGCCACAACTTTAAGGATTTGCCTGCAGCTAAATGGAGGGGTGTGCTGGCTCCACCCTGCCACTCCGATCTGACAGGGGCATTTATTTTCACTGGGTGGGTTTTGTCTTCCTTTTTTTTTACCCCTCCCTTATTTTTAGCAACTCTCAGCCATGACCCAACCCAAGGTTGAGCAGAGCGGCCTCGGAGCCTGCACGGGAGCGATTCCCGCGGGACGCTATCCCAGCAGGGCCCGATGTCACCCGCCACGTAAGTGTCCCGGGCTCTGCTCCTGTTGGGACCCCAAGCCGGCTGCTCTGGGGCCAGCCGGGCACAGCTCCTCCTTTAGCTACCCCTGGCTTTGTGGACGAGCAGGTCCGAGCGGGTGCCTCCTTCCTTGTGGTTTTTCCGGAGGGTTTTTAAGCAAGAGCTCGTGCGCTGGCAGAGCCCACCGAGGTGCTGCCTGCCCGTGGTTTCAATCAGCGCAATGATCGAGTGGAGCAAATCTCGGTTGAGCCTCAAACTTTCCCTTTTTGAAAGAGGAGCTGGTTTTGTCTTTGCTTTCCGTAATCATCTGTCTATTTTATTAGATTTTTAAAAAAACCTGTATTTCCCTGTTGCCTACCTACCTGTTTTTTATAAGCTGCCGAAGGTCCGAGCTCTTGCTCAGTCTGTGCAGAGGAGATTTCTTCAGCAGGCCAAAAGAAACTACAAGACTTTATACAAAAAAGGGCAAGAAACCCCACATGCTGTGCTATTTTGGTAGCAGTAAATTATGCGTTCTACAAATTACCATTGGTTATGAACATAATGCGCCTGCCTCTGTAACAATGTCCTGCTTTCAGATCGCCACTAATACTTTTGAAGTTGTGATAATACCCATTGAAATCCAAAGTGTCTCCTCCGCTCTGAGATCCGATTTATTCCTACCAGCCAAAGTCACTTGCAAGGATAAGTTTCATGGCTGAATAATTCCCTGTTAGGTGTCTTATTAGGACGGGCTTGGACTTTTCAAAGAGCAACTTGTGTTTATTCCTCAGGTATCTAGAAAGTCTTTAATTCCCTGGATTTTCTTTCCTGCTTGCTCACTTGCTTGATTACTCACTTGCCTTTTCTTTGCTGTTTCTTTCTTTTCCCCTCCTTCTTCTCCAATTTCTTCTTTTATTTTCTTTGCTGTTTCTTTCTTCATTGTTTTTCTATTTTAAACTGTTTTTTCCTGTTTTTTTTTTCCCTGGTTTTCTGTCCATCCAATGAAGAGCCGGATAAACGGTGGATTTATTCATTTTTTTAGTCTTAGCCTCACGAGCGTGAGCTCAGAAACGCGGCTCTGAAACACGGCTGGGGAATGTGATACTGTAAATATGCCGAGCGATAGATTAGATTAGGCTGGATTAGATTAAATTAGGTTACATGTAAGAATTTCCTTGCCTGTAATATTTTGGGTCCTGGATGCTCCCGAGCTGCTGCCGTTGCCGCTGGGTTAATGCTCAGCGGGGCTGCCCAGGGCAGCAGCAACGTGTAGGAGGGAGAGGCCTCTTCTTAAATCAAGCCCCCGTTGCACCCACACGTGAAGGGTGACGCCTCTGACGGGTCTTTGTCCTTGTGTCAGCTCGGCCCCTTTCCCCTCCCTGCTGCCACGGAGGCGGCTCTGCTGGCTGACCCTGCAGGAGCCGTCTGAGGGTGCTGGAGCACGGGTACCCAGATCTGTGCCTGCGTGGGCCTGCACTTTGGGTACAGATTTAGGCACAGATTAGCTGCCCGCTGCTAATTTACCCCTTTCAGTCTCTTAATGAGAAGGATGCGACCCGTCTGTTATTCTGAGCCGTCGTGCCCAGAGCCAGGAAGACTCTCCAAGAGGCTCCCTTGGCCTTCCCTGTCACAGGCCCCGCCGCGCGCCCTGGCTCTGCTGGACGGAGGGCTCCCGCCCGACCTCCCAGTGGCAGCAGGAGAACGAGGTGGACTCGTGTTTTGGCCATCACAGCTAACGGGTCCTGGGAGAAGCTCTGGGGAGCGCGCAGGAGCTTTGCTTTGCCCCCAGCTCTTCAGCAGAGCAGGTCGGCCGCGTGCGCAGAGCCCGTGGTGCCGGGCAGAAAGCGGCTCCCAACCAGCGCCTCGTTACTGCGGGGAGGCTGCAGAGCCCGGGTTGGCTATAAATACCCGGAGAAACGAGCCATTCCCGCGGGAGCCGCTGCTTAAGGCTCACGCATGCATCCAGAGCCGGGAGGAAGGTGACTTCTTAAATGCGTTTTAAAAACAGACATAATTCTGGGTTTTAATTTGCACGCTGGGTGTGGAAGCAGAGGGCCAGTCGCTGTAGATCCGGCTGTGAGTCTGTCTAATCCTTGCAGCTTGATCCTTAGAGCAACCGGTATCAAAACCTTCAGAGTAGCATGTAAGAAGTCTAGCAACAGGCAGAGGAAGTTTTCTTTGCTGGTTGGGTATGTTTGAAGTCTACAGGCCTTGTATTTTTCATGTTTAGTGTAACCAGAGATGCTTTCATTCAACAGGTAATACCCTTCCCTTTGCTGCATGCTATTAAGCTCTTAGCTTCTGCATTTTGTGCCTTTGAATGATGCTTGTTAATTATGCAATGTTCCAGTGATATAATTAATTACTTACTGAAATTTTTAAGAGGAAAAAAACCCTTTACCTGATTTAAATGTTGCTAGTTGATTGTGCTACACGTTACCTTTATTCTTCAACCTGAGCAGCACGCCAAGAGGCGTTGAATTTATGAGTCGATGGAGAAATGCCCTTGCTGACATGATCCCAGGCAAATCCGTGGGCTGTCTGAAGGTGAAATAAGTCATGGAGGAAAGAAACATTTCTACAACCCATGCTGAAAATCGCCCTCTTTCTTCTGAGTGGCTCGGCTGATACCTGAGGCCAGAAGTGTGAAGGGGTTGAAGTTGCTGCCCTCCCACCGGGAGCAGCTTTCCCTTGGTCAGTGCTGTGTTTCATCTGCCCTCATTCTGCCCACACTTGCCTTGGCTCCTCGAGTCCTGCTGAAGCTCCTCGCAGCCTTGGAACCTCGTTAAACTCCCTCTGAGGCACCGGCTTTGCTTTAGGAGAGGGAAAGGCTAAGTTAGGAAAAGGCTGTTAATGACAAGACCTGTGGGTGTCGGGCGGCTTTTGGGAGATACTGCATGGGTACTCAGCGAGTCCTTGCTGAAATGTTGTCGTGGATGATGCCAAGACCAAGAGGGAGCCCAGCGCCCACTGGTTAAGCTGAGCTCACGACAGGGGTGGTACCGGCTTAAAAGGTTGCTCACTACCTTAAAAGGTTGAAAGTTGTGGGAAAATTATCATTAAAAAAAAAAAAAAATCTTGTTTTACCTGTGCAGTTATGGAAATAAAAGTTGCAAAGTAGCCCTCTGGCTTTCCAAGTTGTGAGGAAAGAACCCAATGTGTTTGCAAAAAGAAAAGGGTGCTACTTTTGTGATGTTTGGGGTGATGCCGCATTTTGGGGTGGGGTGGTGCTGCAGCCCCTTGGGCACCAGAGCCGGGGCTGGCAGTAAGTTGAGGAGCGAACCAGCCCTCCGGTGTCTCTTTGGGGGCCGGGAAGGTGGATTGTTTTCCAGCGATGAAATTTCCTATTGAAAAATTGAATGCTTCCTTGTCGTGCCTGTGAATGGGATGCCTGCGAAGCCGAGCACGCTGGTTCCAATTACGAGCTCAATAAGGCCAAGTGCTGCACTCGGGAAGGAATTTATACCTTTTCATAGGTACTTGAAAGGATAAAACCTTTTTTTTTTCTTTTTTTTTTTTTCATATATATATATATATATAATGAATTCAAAGCAGAAGCCTAGCCAGCCAAGCTCCCTTTGATTTGTGCTCATGTTAATATTGTATGCCTTAAAATGTGCCTATTCACTTGAGTTAGTCAAAGTTGCTACATCTAATGGGCCAAAATGCAATCCCAAGGAGCGCGTGCTCCTTCCTTGCTCCCCTCACATCTCCGTGGCATAGGGGTGTCTGTGGGCACATTCTCATTGCCAATGATGTTGCTGATCATTATTTGTTACTGTTTGTACTGAAGTTACCTTCACTTAGGGCATATCTCATTTTCCTCCTGGATTTTCCTGGAAGAACATAGGCACTCGGGAGCAATGCCTGCCCAAGGACAGGAGCGTAAGGGCACTCGGGAGATGGAGGGTTAAATCCACTGCTTTTCTGTGCGACTGCTGTATTCCTTTGGCAAGGGATTCTGTGGATCTCTTTGCTGCCTGATGCAAGGAAAAGCATCTCCCTGTGCTGGTTCTGAAGGTCCATGTGCAAACGGGGCCAGGCTCAGCCACAGCAGAGCCAAAGTCTGCCCTAAGGACATAGCAATCCCAGACAAGAGGCTGCTTTCACATATAACTAGCTGGAGGAGAATGAAAAAGAAGCAGCGATCCCGAATTGGCCACAGGAGAAGTAGAGGTCCCAACACACACGGAATAACTTACGGGATATGGAAATGTTGCGTATATGTCCTTGTGATTGCAAAAGACACTCGTTGTTCTGTTGTGCTGTTGGGAAATGGTACACGATCACTGGGGATGATCTAGAACGGGAACACCTGGAGGGACAGAGTTAAGGGTAATTATACAGCCCAGCCCTGGCATTGCCCAACTTTGGAGAGCTCCTCTGTGTAATTTCACCAGGGCTTTATATACAGTTAATTGGCAAGTAGTTTGATATGCAAATAAAAGCAACATGAATATCAGAGGAGGATTTAAAGCTGAGCTTTCCACTGTCACACTGCAATCCTCGCTTTTCTGGTCAGTCTGATCTACTAGATTACCCCTTTCATCATCTTTGTTTTGAAGGCTTGATATCTCTTTCAAAGAATGTCTGTCAGACACATATTAGCCAGCTAATTTCTCTACATGAAATGAAGAAAACAAGGGTGGGGAACACACAGGCTGAGGATCAGATGTGGTGCAGGCCCAAATCATTATTTTGGGGGAACACCATGATGTGTAGTTTGTGGCCTGCATTAGGACTCTAAAGACCAACAAGAAACAGGTTTCCTACTGGTGATACTCGGCTTATGCTAAACATGGAAGGGAAGTTCTCTTAATGTTGGTGATAAAGCCTCTGCCATAGGCACCGGTGAGAAATCACTTCCAGACCCTGAGCTTTCTAGATCAAGGATGCTATGGGCCATGGTGCTGAAGGATGATTTTAATTCAGAAGATTAAGTAGTAGCTTAATAACACTGGGAGAAAGTGTGGGTACAGTCCATATTTTTATGTTGAAGGGCAATTTGAAAGCACAGATTTGTTTGCTGGTAGCTTCAAAGAGATTGCATCTGCCTTGGGCAGGATGCCTGAACGGTGCTTGTCTAAATATTTTAGTCAAAGAACAAAGCTAATAGGGACTTCCGATGTTGTAGTTTTGTATGAATGTCTTTTACTACCACTGTGATTTTTGAATGGGCTGCATTTCATACAGTGTGGAAGAAACACATGCATGTATGTTTAGTGGGAGGGGACTAGGTGTGTTTTCCACAGCAGTTTTCTTTACATTCATCTGGAGAAGAGCTTGGTGTTTGGCGTGTTGTTGGGGCAATCCCAGGCCTGCCATCGAAGCAGGGCACTTTCTATTTAAGACTGGATTTTCCAAGCAATTCTGAATCCCAGAGAATGTCAGCAAATGTGGAGCATGTGTCCTGCAGGGAGCTTTGAAAACCTGCCAAGGTGGGTCCTGTTCATCAAATCCAGCTGCGAGGCCCCTAGTTCTCTCGGGATGAAGAGTCTCCAAGCTCTCTTGGCAGTCACCAGGCCACTTCCTTGGGGCCGGTTGCCACCTTCTGGTTAAGGTTTCCATACCTGGCTTATCTCCTATGACGACACTGTCACACTGACTCTTGAGTCTTATTCAGCACGTGACTAGAGTGGAGGAACGCTCCACGAACTCAAAATGAAGGAAAACAGTTGAGAAGGGAGACATTCCCTCTAAATGTGGTAAACATGGAGCGAACCCCAAAAGGGAGGCAGATGTTTTCTAATAGCTGAAATGAGGAGAGAAAAGAGAGGAAAAGCTTTCCAATCTCTCGTTACCCGTGCCCCAAGGAATCAGGAAGCCTCTCTGGCCATGCCCTGTCACTGAAGCTGTTGCTTCCCTGCATGGCAGCGTCCAGCATCCACAAGCACATCAGGACTGTTCTTGTCACTGTGTCACTACGTGTGTTATTCCCTGCTTAGGAGAAATGAAGAGGCAGCTCTTACATTGTTTTTTTTTTTTTTTTTTTTTTTTTTTTTTTTTTTTTTTTTTTTTTTTTTTTTTTTTTTTAATGCCTCTTCTGTTTCCAAAGGCAGGGAGAGTGGGAGGAGGCCTGGAAGCTGATAGCTGATGTGATTGCTCCAAGGAAACTTCTTTTTCTCCCGCAAGGCATGACCTGTTGCTTCTTGTAATTAGGCAGCGCTACCTCTGTTGGTAGCTCCCAAAGCTCCAAAAAAGACCCATCCATCCCTCTCCCCACCTCAAATCACAAATCTGCCTTGAAAAGAAAGGGAAAGGACACTTAGAATAAGCTGGCGGCTGCGGATCTGGTAAAACCCTGTATAGAATGAGATTTGCAGTTAAGTCAAGAGACTGGCAACACTAGCCTGAGAACTTTTGTTTTGGTTTGTGGTTCCTTCGGCTTGCTTAATCAAATAAAACCTGCAGGAGCCCCGGTGGCGAGCTCCCGTCTCCTCTCTGCTCTCATACTTCAAGCTGCTGCAGCTTGAATTATTCATGCTGGGTAAGCGATCTGCAAACAGCCCCTGTGATGTCCCTGTGATCCCTGCGCGCGTGTGTGGGGATGTGGGACTCACCTCTGCTTAGGCCAGGCATTTTCTTATTTCCTTTCCTGCAGCAGGGAGGCTGTGGGAATCTCTAGGTTGTTCTCTGGCTGTTTGTGATTAGCCAGGCTATTATTTATTATTTATGTGGTGAGGCCGAGGCACCTGGTATTATCACAGCTCCTCGGCTGGATAAGAGAGCAGGCTCTGTGTGCAAACATCTGGAGGTGTTGCTTCACAAATCCTGTTGTACAGATAACATTAAAAGGGCTACAGAAGTGCTTGTAGGGCAAATGCCCTCATAAGCAAAGGCAGAGTGGCCAGCAGTGCTTCTCACCCAGCACGGGCATGGAGAGGAGAAGAAACTATGTGCCAAGGCGTTGGCATGAGGTTGTCCCAAGAGCTGCTTGGTGAGCTTGGCTGGTGTTTGACGCCGTTGCACGGTAAGAGGGGTTGCGGCAGTGGTTCATGAACTCCTCGGTGCAGTTCACCTGGGTCACGAGGGAGCTTTGCTGGGCGGTTTGAGGCATTTGCTTGTTTTTCAGTGTGTTTCTGAGCTGTTATGTCTCTGAGCTGTGTTGGGTTCGCGCCTTGGAGGCTCCTGGTGGGGTTGCACCGGTTTGTGCTGTGCAAAGAGCAGGGTCTTGCTCCTCACACACTCATGACCGTCCTTCCTGTGAGACCTTCAGGAGACCCGTGTGACAGTGCAGGGCACCACCAGCAGATTGAGGCTTCATTATAATGTGTTTTGTCATGCAAAGAGATTTACAGAGCTATTGAGAAAGGCACCCAGCAGAAGGCAGGGGTGGCTGCTGAGCAAGCATCAAACACCTGATTTTTGCATTTGTCACCCCATTTTGGGGTGTTTACTTGCCAACTGAGGGTATAGTACACACACAGCCTTAACCAAGTCTCCATTTTGAGGGAAGAAAACCCTGTTTAGGGTACCTGATTTTACACTGGACCCCTGAGGAGGTCTTGTGCCTTGGCGAGGATATCCCTCACTGACAACATAATTGCAGTGCAGCAGTAAGTTTGTTAAAATGTCCTGCCTCGCTGCGTCCTGGAAAGAAGATTTTCTATTAAACCTTAGGGAAATTACCTTCCTTGTTAACTTGCGTAAAAGTAATGAACCACAGCAGGGTTACTTGGGAGATTCGGGCCGTGTCTTTGTGAGGCTGCATTGTTTCTTTAAATTAGAGAAATAATTTAAGCAAACAAACGAACAAAGAATTTGTGGAAATTAAAGTACAGTACGAGGGGGATGATTTGCTCATCCTTGGCTTAATGGGAGTGGTGCTGTGAACAATTGCACTGCCGACCTCAGAAATCTATCCATGGCAACTAGGCGCAGGAGAGGGAAATAGGGAGCGTGCCACCGGGCTGCCATTCAAGTGGTAGTTTCCATTTTTTTTCCGTGGTTGTGGGATGGTCGGGGACTTTCCATGAGCAGTTGGCAAGGCAGAAATCCCCTTTCTGCTTTTTTAGTGAGCAAGAAGAGGCCTTGTCCTGGTTTTAACCTGGTGGGATGTGAGCCTGGCAGGTGATGACCCTCCCAATGGGGAATGGCTTTTGGTGGGGCCGTGGTGCCCGCGGAGCTCTCAGGGCCCTGGTGGCCCCTGGTGACTCAGCTGCCACCCAATGCTGTGTCCTGGGTCCCTGCCACTGGGGACGACTCCTCTGAGAGCCTCAAGGAAGGACGGAAAGACCCTGTCAGGCTGGAATTCCTCCAGACATGGATAAATAGGAGTACTGGGCCTTTGAGCTCCGTCGTGTGCGCCTCAAAAGATGCTTTTGGACGGGATCGCTGTGCTTTTGTCTTTCTATTAGGGCAGTGAGGAGAGAACATTGTTCTGCTCCCTCGTCGTGCCCCTTATAGGGGAACAAGGAGGAGGACTTGGCCACCCCGGGCCGGGCGTCTCAGGGGACGTCCCAAAACAAAGAGCCATGGAGACAGCAGCGGCTCCATCCCGTCCCTGTCCCCATCCCTGTCCCTCCTGGCATGACCGCTCTGGGCTGATTTGCTCTGATTTTGGGGGGTGTTTCTGGCTTCCTCGCTGGTAACCCACTGAGCTTATCTATCTGCAGGTTTATCGGTGCTGTCAGTCTTGGCAAGGCAGGCCTGGGGTGATGGTTGTGTTAGGGAGGTGTGTTTGCTCGGGGCCTGTGTTTGCAGTGCGTGGATCCATGTGTGAGGGCACGTGGAGGCTCCTGAAGAGCATAACCTGGACGGATCTGGATGTGAGTGGAAGCTCTGTGGTTGCATCCATCACCATCATCTCTCCCGTGTACCCCTGGCACCCGTCCCTGATATACAGCGAATGCCTCTAGGCCAGGGAGCACTGACCATCACCAAGGTCTTGTTCTAGCTCTCCATGTAGGAGTACAAGGCTGATACATGGAGCTGACGTGTGATTTTGTCATTAGTGGCATGCAGGTTTGGCCTAACGTAGACTGAACTAATATCACTCTGTCTTATTTTGTCCAGGCTCAAAGGCTGATCCTGCTGAGAACCCTGGAGAGACCCAACTCTATGGGAACTGAGACCACTTGACTGCACTCAGCACCCTTCAGAATCCAGTCCTAGGTAATTATTGTGAGTCTCTGTACAGGTTATGGGTGAGATTTGATGTTCTGCATCAGGCAGGAAGTCTGTATTGATATTCTGAGGTGTCCAGTCCCCTCTCCAGTCTGTTAACTCGTTCTCTTTAGCTTCTGTAACCGTGTGTAGCCCCGTGACAAATGAATATCTCAGCCAACACCGAGGAATTCAGTTCATTCGGACTGATGGACCTGAGTACACCAGCATTTCATTTTTCTAGGCCTCAAAGATGACTGTGGTGTCACATGAGAATCGATAAATTCCAGTGGCTGGACAAAAGCACCAGGTTTTGTTCAAATCCTGTTGGATTTGTTCACCTACCACAATATATTCTCCTGCTGGTTAATTTGCCTGGAAGTTGATGGAGCAGAGGCTGTTACTGGGAGCCAGATGCATCAGAGCAACAGAATTTTCCTGGCTAAATGACTTTTCTTTTAATTTTTTTTCCTGAATGTTGTCACTCTGTAGATCAGTGGTTTGACCCTACCATAATAAGCCACGTTCCAAAGAAATCACGACCACAGCACTTCTCCCCAAAATGAAACATCTCCTTTACTTCCAGAGAAGGAATTTCTTGATCACCGTTCTGGCAGTGGGTAACAGCTGTTCTGTTTGGGAAGCAACCCTGACCTTAAGTTGGAGAAAGCTGTAAAACCACTAAAAAAAAAATCTCTCCATCAAAATCAGTCCATCAGAATCTTGTTCAGACCAGAGTTTTAAGAAATGTTCAAAACCTCTGAGTACAGGAGTCTGGTTTTTGAGTATAAAAATGGTAAAAATCTTACCTTTATTTACCTGTCTATACAGCAACTGCCTTCTCTTTTCTGAATCTGGCCTCTGTTATCCATTTGACCATCTTCCTCATAATTTTTTAATGTTTGCTCCAAACTGGATAGAGGGAAAGCAAAGAGCCTGTTTGGAAAACAAACCTGAACCCCGCTCTGCATCCCCATGGTGTGAGCCCAATGCTGGGCTTGCACTGGAGGCACAGGCAGGATCAGGTCCTGGGTTTGTTCTTCCAGCCCAGCAGCACCAGCAGAAATTCAGGGCCTGGGCTTGGAAAGCATGGGCTTGTGCTCCGTGGATGGAGCTTGTGGGTGAGATCTAGAGAACTGAATAAAAATGAAGCCAACACAGTGCTATGTATGAATGTTACTCTGAAGCACCAAGAATGAATGATTTTCTTGCCAGGTTGGGTTTCTGAGCAGTGTATATGCTTTATTAAATTCCATATGCTACTGAAAGTGTCAGCCAGTAGAAGACTGTGATTTTTAACCCCATCTGTTAGATTTTTCCATAAAGAAAAAAAGCAGCTTCCCACTGATTTCAGCAGAGGCCAAACCCCAGCTCTCGAGATCGGGAGGAAGGAAGAACAGCAGTTCAGGGCCATGATAGTAGATCTCATATTATTGACCTCCCCCTGCCAGGACACCCTCCATCCGTGCTGCAACAGAGCTCCGTTCTCATGCAGTCATAGCCCTGAACAGTGACATTTTTGGGACCTAGGCCTGAGGACTTTGACTGGATTATTTCCTGTTTTGACAGTCTGCATTTCAAATAGTCTATGCAGAGCATTGTACAGAAGATTAAAAAAGAAAAAAAAAAAGTAGAAACGCAACCCATGTCCTTCTCTGTGAAAACTGTCGCTGGGGGGGAGCTAAGCTTGAGTTTCCCGTGGAGAGGGAGATGACATGAAGGATGAAACTTTCAGAAAGGGAAAGAAAGGAAAATGAAGAATGGGAAAAGAGAAATGTGTTCACCATCAAGGCTGTGATATTTTTTCACATCCACATTGGATTCATGGGGACGGGGCGGTTTTTCAGTGCCTGTGCTCGCATGCTCTGTGTTTAAATTGCTGCTGTCAAAACTTGGAGAGTAGCTAAAACAAAAATGTCACAGGTCAGATGGATGTTTTCCAATTGCCTAGTTTATTAGGAGGGCAGAGTAAATGCAAACACCCAGCGTGCCTTCATCTGTGTCCCCACGGTGCCCGGTGACTGCAGGCCCCCCGGCAGCCCCGCAGCTCTGTGCACAGGCAGCCAAGGATGCTCTTGGATGCGTGTCCTGGATGCTGACCTGTCTCAGCATCCCGACACTCCCTGCAAGCGATGTCCTCCTCCCACCAAACCCTTGTGCAAATTTGAGAGCATCACATTTAAGATCAGGATTTGCCCCAAACTAGAATACGCCGACGCTTCTCTTTGGTGCAAGCAGCACCACGCGCAGCCCTGTGTTGTGGACCTTTAATCTAGGTACATATATAGGTCTGTGGTGCTGCATTCATCGGTCTGAATGTTGTGTGGCCCCCCTTTCCCTGGTAATTACACCTATGCCAAGCTGAACCTGTCCTGATTTATTTGTCAAAGCAAAAATGTGGCAATATCAAAGCGGGTGCATTTTCTATAGCCTTCCCCGGGGCGCGGGCTGCCCGCTGATTCATACACCTCGGGGACCTTTAATGAGGCTGGTGCAGGGAGAGGCAAGAAGCCGTTCAGAACTGCTGCATGAGTCAAAACCGAAGGGAAAATGTGGTTGCAGCCTCGTTGTTCCTGTCCCATCCTCGTGCCAGTGCCGGCACGTGCACCGGCCGAACGTGGCCGCGGCCCCCGGCCGCTTCCCGCAGCCCCTCGCCAAGTCTCTCCAAGATTTCAACACGGCCGGTGATGCCTCAATTTGTTGCAACCTGAAAATAAAGACAGATAAAGGCAAAATGTTCCGGGAACGATGCCAAGCCAAAGGCACTAAATTATTGAGCGATCCGGATCTGGATAACAGATTTATGCCCTTTAACAACTTTAAAGAAGAAGTGTAGGGTTTGTGGGATCATGTTGGTATTGTCTGAAAAATAAATTTTAAATTTGCATTGCTTTTATTATTATTATTTTAGTAATAATAATATTTCCCTAGTGAAGCCATAGATGAGGATATTATTTGTGTAGGAACTGGAAATTAACCCGAAATGATCAGCATATTTTTTAAAGGCACTATACAAGGCACTCTGTATTGGAAAAGGTACAATTATCCGTCAGAGCAAAGCTTGGGGATAAAATAATTAGAAATCACAGAACCATAGCAAAAGAAGATTAGCGCTAAAATTAGAAGCCATAAAGTTGTTTTTAGATTACACTGGAATCTGGGCAGACTGTTTTATTGTACTCTGTTACTTAAGGAAATGCACTGCACGAGATGTGGATTGTCTGCATTTGGTTGTGCTGCGAGTGCTGGTGCAAATATCTCGGGGGATGAACTATGCGATAATTCCCAGGGAAATCCTTAGGGAATGGCAGAGGCCCTGTGTGTGAGAATGAGAAATGACAGCCGCTGGAGAAGCTGGCTTCAGTGCTAGGCGCTTGCTCACGTTCCCCGGGGAAGAGGATGGTGGGTCTCTCAGGTGGGTTTGTTCCTCGTTTTGTTATTATTCTCTAGAGAGAAGCCTGCGGCAGGACGTGCCAATTAGGCCGGTTGTCCAGTCACATAGCCAGGTGGGAAGGAGCTTTCCAAGGTCTCCTGTTGTTCCGGTTCGTGTTGGAGCAGCTCTTAATCCTGGAGGGAAATAGATCTCTTAGAAGAGCTCCGTGCTATTTCCGCTCTGGGGAGCGGTGTGGCTATATTGTGGAGTGGGGTGGAGAGCGGGGCAGGGAGGCTGCCGAGCTCCCTGGCGCGGTGCCGCGTGCCGGGGAACCTCCGCCCGGCAGCTGCTGGGCCGCCGCGCCGCCCTGCTCTCCTAGAGCGGAGCTCCCCCGCCGCGGCTCTCGCGGCACCTCCGGGTGCTGCTTGGGCGCACGGGGCTGCTGGAGCTTGCGGAGGGCCCCGCGGCGGGTCCGGGTGCCGGCTCTCACCCGCTAGAGCCTGTCCTTGGGGCGGAGGGCGCACGCTGCTCGTCGACAGCCCGGTGAGCAGACGCACCACTCGTTTGGCAGGGCGACTGCCTCGCCGACAGTTAAGCGGGTGCTTAGGTGTTTTTGCTACGGCAGGACCTTCAACACCACAAGGTGGACACGCAGAAAATGGAAAACTGGGGGGCTCTTTTGGAAAGCACGCTATTTATTTTCTTCAGTGATGACCAGTTCCTCTTGGAGGTCAGTCCTCCCAGACTTGGGTTGCATCCTGGGTTGCGGGGATGGGGACCAAGCTGGGGCGCCTTGGTTAGCACCCAAGAGCTAGAGAAGCATCGTATGAAGCAATTGGGCTTAATTCCTTAAACAAAAAGAAGTTCTTTTTTTATAAAATATGTAATTAAGCTGTGGGACTTGTTGTCACAGGATGTTAAAGACGCCACAAATATAAATGGTTGCAATAAACAATTAGAGAAATTTGTAGACAAATGGTCCATCAAGGGCTATTAGGTGCTGGGCTGCAGGTACAACCGGTGGCTCCGTAAGTACCTGGGATGTGTGTTGCTGGTGGGCAGGAGCACGAGCTGGCAAGGCAGGCTGTGCTGCCAGGTCTGTACATCCATAGCCACTGTTGGAGATGGGATCTTGGGCCATGAGCCCTGGTGAAACTGTGCTGAAGGCCACATCCAACCTGGGCTCCAGGTGGGAGGCAGTGCCCACCAGTGGGATCTGCTCTAGCTTTCAGTTTGAAGGGGTGGGAAGGTCAGTGAGCCCCATGCAGTATCCAGCTACATGAGGGAGGCACAGCAAGAACACGAGGTCAGGATAAAGCCAGGAGTGGCCGAGCGAAGGGCCACATTGTCCCCAAAAAAGGGGCAGTTCTTCAGCTCTTGATGCCTTGCAACCACGAACGGGGCATTTCTGGAAGAAACCGAACCCCGGGGCATGTTCTGTATAACCAGAGAGTTGCCTGGATGAAGCCCTTGCACAGCCCTGTCCAAGGCATGGGCTGCCGGGCCGTGCGGTTCCCTTCTGGCCGCCGAGCAGCAGCCCCGGCACCGCGGGCCGCGCTTTGGCGCTCCGGGCATTTCCCAGCGCCTGCAGCGGGAGAGTCGAGTCGGAGCCGGCTGCCGGCGCCCCCCCGAAACGCTCTCGGCGGCCGCCTGGGCTCCGGGAAAGCAGGACAACTCGCACAGACTCTTTGTAGCCTTAGAACAGAGCCCGTAAAAAGTCCGGCAGCAGGACTGGACTAATTCAAACTAATGACTCCGAAATACTGAATTATGGGAACAATCGGATGCCATCAAAAGGCACCGGACAAAGGACGCATGACAAAACACGCCGTATTGTAATATCAAATGGAGCCGAATTTGGTCTGATAGAGCACCTTTCATATTCAGTGCATTTCAAAGCGCTTTGCAAAGTAATGAGCTGAATGCTGACTGTGTAGCCAAATGGAGCCGTCATTATGTGCTTGACAATAGCGCTCTCACAGCCCCACAGAGGAGAACCTGTTTCATTGCGTGAGAGAGGGGATGTTGGCCAGGACGCTGGGGTTATCCTCTACTGTTCTTTTTTAAACACCATCAGATTTCTAGCCTGCGTTTGGACGGGCACCAGAGGTGGTCACACAAGACCTGGCTGTAATTCCTCTGTGGTCCCGGTGCCTCCGCGTCCATAGCTGAATGTCTGCCTGCTGAGCGGCTGTCCGGCAGCGCTCCCGGCACTGTGAGCGTGCTGGGTTGGGAATGCTGAAGCCATGGAATACCAGGGGACTAGGAGAGGTGCCTGTGAACAGATGGGATAAATGGGAGGTGCTCTGGAAAGGATAGAGGGGCCTGAGGCCGCTCAGGATGGACCATGAGGTGGAGAGATGGGGTGATTCTTTCTCTCATGTAAGTCTGCAAAAGTTCCTGGGTTTAGTTATGGGTCTGCTCCTCTTAGAGGGCAGGGCAGTTGAGCCCAAAGGCCTGGGAAGGCCACTGCCCTCCAAAACAGGAGCAGTTGAAGCAGCCTCGCCCCCCAGAAGAGCAGCAGGATCAATATCTGGTCCTAGATCTCCTTGCTGGACGGGCTCAGGTTCCCTGCCCTTCCTGTGGTGACTCAATCCCTTGGCGTAGCTGGGAACAGCCCTCCAGCCTCTCAGTCACAGGCTGGTCCCGCTAATAGCGCGGTCCCTGGTGACAGTGTCCTGAAGGCCCTACCATGAGACTTGTAATTGTAGTTCAGCCAGAAGAAGCACTGGCATCCAGAGCGGATCTCAGTCTCAGTCCTGGAACTACTGCTGTGCCCGGGATGTTTCTTGCCCCGTGCAAGGGGAGGAAAAGGTTAATTGACTTTTTTAAAAATTATTATTCTTTTCTTTAGGGAAAGAGGAAATCAATGTTGCCACCCCACCCTGGAGGGAGCACAAATCTGTCAGGGCAGTGGGTGGGGTGGTGAGGGAAGGGCGAAGGGGAGGCGCGGGGGGCCGGGCTGGGGACGCGCTGGCTGCCGGCCCGCGCCGCTGCGGCCCGCGCGGGCACACGCCGTACGGGGCTATATTTGGAGTCCGGCCTGGAGCCGCGCACGCTTCGGATGAGTTATTCCCTCCCGAGGGCTGGAGGGAGAGCCCTGATTAAGATCTGCAGCAAAGCTGGATTCTTTGTTCCTCGTCGCAGCCTTTATGTGGGGTGTCTTCCACCCAGGAATGGTTGAGGGACGGCTGCTCTGGTAAAGGCCTGGAGGGCAAAGAGGGTCCCTTGAGCAGCTAGGATTCAGCTGGAAGTGAGCTCCAGGACTGGAAAAAACCTCCGATCTTTTCCCTTGGGATCTGACTCCTTCATTGTAGACCTCACTCTTCAGATATGAGTAACCTCCCGCTTTCGCTTGGGGGGACAACGCTGTAGGTTGGCGTTGGGCTCCCTGTGTCCCTGAAGGCCTTGGCCTTCCCAGAGGAGAGAGGGGGAGTGGGAACGCGACCAAGATGTGTCCAAAGGCTGGGTTTTCCTGCTCCCAGAGCTCTGCTTCCCGTCTTGCAGCTGGCTTGGGGCTGACGTCATGGCAGGGCTTCCTCTCTGAGCCGCGCTGTCATCCCGTGGCAGGGATGTGATGGTGTGCAGGCGGCTTCGCTGCTTCCCGTCCTGTCTGCCTTGAATTTAGGCTGGACAGGGCTGCTTTCCAAGCAGAAGTGTCTTAAACTGCCAATGGCAGTGGCAGCAGGAGCAAAGGCAGGTTCTCCACAAGCTTAAAACTTGTGTGGGTATTTCCATAGCACTTGTGAGTGTCACACTCAAGGGAAAACAGAGAGGGACAAACTTTTAAGTTTGTTCAGGAGCTCCTGTTAAACAAAAAGAAACTCGCATGTGGTGGAGCCATAAGGCTAAAGCACAGTAAAGCACAGTTTTGCCTCAAAACAACTCAAGGGGTTGAGGCTCACCTGCCTTGGTGAGCTTCATGCATCTAAATCCAAAGCTGTGTGTCAGAGAGGGCCCATCTGAACCTCTCCCCCTTTGCTTTTGCATCAGTATGAGCGGCTGGGAGCAGCATCTACTCATCCTTGTAGCACAGCAGGAGACAAGTCTGCTTGCAGCCTCGAGGCTGTTCTTGCAGGAGGACCATGGCTGAGGATGAAGGTGATACCGGGCCTGGCAGTGTTTGCTTGAGGTGCAGTTTTGTTCCTCTCACTCGCAGCCAGATGGATGCTCTGCTCTTGTCCCTTGTGAAGCAGTTTGATGCTGCATCCGTGGCCCCGGCCTCCCACCACAGCCCACAGGAGGAACTGGGCTTCCCACCACAAGGAATCCCCGCAGGTAACGAAAGCCTCAGTCAGTCCACGTGAAAGGGACCCACAACAACAGAGGTGCTGGGCCTGTGTCTTGTTTCCCAAGAGCTCTAGGACACTCAGGCATCTCAAGCAACATCAGATATTTAGGGAACTAAAATGCCCCCTGATTGTTCCTCTTTGCTAGGAGCATTTGTAAAGTGCTCCAGAAGCCCCAGTTTATCACTGAAAGCAACCAGCAAGAGCTCCACTCTGGGGCGCTTCGGGGCCACGCTCCGCAGAACGGTGCCATGGGCACGGCAGGGGAGAGGGGTTCAGGAAAGCGAGAAGTGGATTTATCGTCCCCCGCCAGCACAGCTCGCTCCACGAGGGCATCAGCGCAGTCCGGCAGATGTTTCCCAGCTGAGGCCACATCTGGGCCTCCCCGGGTTGCACTGGGGGGTCGGTGCCCCAAGGCAGGCGCTGCCCTGGGGAAACAATTGCCCTGTCCTCGATGTCCCGGCTCAGAGCGGGTTTGCAGGATGGGTTTCGTTGCCTCCTAACTGGGATTCTCCTCATGTCTCAGCTTTTAACAGCACTTCATTGCCTCTCCTTACGTCCCACCTCCCTATCCCAGATGTATTTGTTTAAGTGGCTTTAATTAACTTACATTTTCCTGTGCGTGACAGCTCCGTAAGGTTTTGGTAGCTGTTTTTTGTCCTTCCACAGTTGTCACTGACATGCAGCACTTTCCCTGCAGATCGGACTTGAGGCCTACTGAGTTTTTCCCTGCTCTCTGGAATTATTTTAGCATTCTGTAAGGAAATGGTTTCCATGTGAGCCTCAGTACACACACTCAGTTGATTATTAGGTGCGATTTTCCCTATCTCTGGCTGTATCTATCAGGATTTGGAGTGAGCAAGCTGGAAGAGGCTCAGAATGATGGTTTAGGCCAGATAGATTTATCTTCAGAGGTGGCAAGACAGATAACTGTGGAGGGGCATGGCTACAGGTGTTATCATTTGGGTGTCTCCTCAAGAGTGAAGGTTAATGCCTTGCCACTACTGATCCATCACGGTGGTGTCTGTAGGATTTATATGTTCGTCTCGTGCCTTTCCAGCAACGGTGGTTTCACTTTTCTGGAGCTGAGATCTATGTTCCTGCTCTCTGGTTACAGCAAGCACAGCGGTCACTGTCAGCAAGTTCCCTGCTCCCTTAGTTTTGTTGGAATTTAATGACAAATGCGAGGAAAATGTCCCCGTGTTTGCAGCCTTGTGCTCATACCAGCACCTCAACCCACTCCTCCTCCCTCCCCTCTGACTGTGGATAGGGGAAAAGCAGGGATTTCATTGATTTTTGATACTTGTGCTCAAAGAGGCATCGACAAACGCTCCTGGAGTTTCCTATCAAAAAGGATGGGCATCAACCAGAGCTCCATGGCTACGTGTGAGATCTTGGTTGGGGTTTTAGACCCTGTTGGAAGGAAAGCCCTTGGAAGGGGGTCTTCTCTGTTTTAGCAACGTCCAAAAAGGACTCCTTTCCAAGGTCTTTCATTTTAGACATTTTTGGACGTTGCTAAAACCCAGAAGACCACTTCCAAGGGCTTTCTTTGTCTTTTTGGACATTTTAGAAATGTCCCAAAAAATCACATCAGTGCTGCAGAGAGAGTAGTCCTAGATCCAAAATAGAGCTGCATCAGGGAGACGAAGGCAAGACAAGGCTTGACCCAGTCTTCCAGGAGACCCACTGCAGAAATGTGGTCAGAACAGCGAGGGGGAAGGAGATGTTTGATGTTTGAAGTGAAATCTCTTAAAAAAAAAGCAATAAATCCAACAAATTACAATAAAAAGGACCCTAACATGAGTGACAACTGTACGGTATCAGATAACTCCACATCCTGAATTCCAGTGGGGGAGGAAATATGAAGCAGAAATCACTCAGGTGCTTCTGGATAGCGATAAGGAAAGCAATTCCCATTTACTGGTAGAAATAAAATAAGGGGTCCTGATAAACCCTCCCTGACTAGACTGGATTAGGGCTCTAGCTGTGAAAAATCATTATGGGCATGCAAAAGAGTGCGTAGCTGAACTGGCTGCAAACAGCATTTATCTGGAAAAGAGACAATTCGCCCATAATAAATAGATTTCTTGCGAGCAGAAGCGGGGCGGGGGGAATCCTTCAGCAATCTGTATCTTTGCCTTGTCATTTCTCATGCAAACAGGTCTGGTGCTTTTCTAAGCCACGAAGGGTGAGTTCATTGGAAGGAGCGATCCTAGGCTGCAGGCTCAGGCTGGGGGCTTCTCCAGGCAGTATCAGCTGCTGCTTTCAGAAGGGCTCCTGGTGCTGCAGAAGCACCAGTGATCGTCAGCAAGTGTCATGCAGCTTGGCCTGAGCTTCCCAGCGTTCCCGTAAACAAATCCCATCCAGGGCTGCCTTTTGGGATCAGGAAGCTGCAGCTTCCTTACTGTGGCATCTCAGCTTTTCTTTTGTTTTGGTATTTTATTTTATTTTATTTTATTTTATTTTATTTTATTTTATTTATTTTGTTTTATTTTATTTTATTTATTTTGTTTTATTTTATTTTTATTTTACTTTATTTTACTTTATTTTACTTTATTTTACTTTATTTGCCTCCTTCTCTAATGCTATGACTCTGCATCCAGGTCGGATGTAGAAGGAGACTTTCCTGTCTCGGTCTCCAGCTCCAGCTCTTTGGGCCAGCCGTGGTTAAGGCCGCCTGGTCTCACTCTGCTCCTTGGGACTGTCTGAGTTTCAGTCCCAGGTTGACAGAGGTGCTGGTAGGAGGCTGCAGAAGCGCTTACAAAGGTGCATAGGGCTGCAGTGTGATCTGACACCTTTTGTCCCAGCAATTAAGTAAGTCGGGTTGCTAATTTTAGAAGAAGCAAGCTGGTAGGGCCCATGAATAGTGAATGAAACCTTGATGTTCCTTTGGGTGGAAAGAGCGTTGAGCCACTGTTAAAAAAATGAAAAAAAAAAAAAAAAAAAAAAAGGAAAAAAGAAAAAAAAAGAAACCTCAAACAGAAAAAGATCTCTAGAATGCTTTTCCTGACAAGGAGGTTTTAGTTTTCGGTCTTGTTTTGAAAAGGCCCCTTATGAAGCGCGGCCTCAATTCGGGACGTGAGAACAGAACTGCCCGAGTGCAAGCCGGGCCCCGCAAAGCCGCAGAGCTCCCTGTGCCAGGGAGGCTTCGGGGCGCCGCCGGGACAGCGGCTCTCCTCTCCAACGCAGCGGGGAGGGCAGGAGGATGCTGAGGGTGCAGAGGAGATGCTGTGCATGTCCATAGGCAGGACACGTGCAAGGCCCTTGGCTCTGGACTATGGGACAGGCCCAGGGCTAGATGCTTGAGTCCCGATTCTCAAGCACCTTTGCCCAAAGCCAACAGACCTGCCCTGCTCTCTAGCTGTGGTCGTCTTCGTGCCACCCTCACTCTGCCATTAGGAGTCCACATGAGTAGAGGAGCTTTGCTGGGGGCAGATGGACAACAGCGACCAGCCACGTCCACTGCAGACCAAGGCCAAGGAGACGCACATTCCTGTTGGCCATGGCAGGAGCCTCCCCTCCTTGTTCAGGGGCATTTAGTGCTTGTGTTTTGCCCTCTGCCTTCCCGCAGCGCGGGGCTGCCTGGGCTCTTGTACTCCTCCAGAGGGATTCGGCTAATGGGATCTGACCTGATGGCTTTTCATGTTTTAAGTAAATTAAACACAGCTGCTAGGAAAATACAGTAACCTTAACAGCACCATGGCTCCGTTGTCTGCATTGTAATTACAGCGGCAACTGCCTGGAAGTTCTACTTTCTGGTTTATTTTTAAATAACTTCTGAGCTACCCTTTGATCAACTGCTTCATCCCCGAGTCCTTCCTCCCTTCTGTTTTTTTAACCCTTGCACCTCAAGCGCCTTCCTCAAGCAGCCAGCAGCTTGATGAGGCACAAATGCAAGGGCTGGTTGCAAACATGACATAGAGCAGGTTTCCGTAGCTCCTCCCTAAAAGTATGCAGCAATTTTGGGCCGAAGGCAAATCGGTTGGGTAGAGTTTTAAGCCGGAACGGAGCAGGGTGCTTAAGCAGCGTCTTAAGGCTGCCAGGGAGGTGCCTCCCAAAATGTGCAGCTTCTTCCATTGCCGCAGCCAAAATCCTCTGTCCCCTTTCAGAGACGGGCTTAGTGTCAGTGACAATGCTTGAATCAGAAGCAAAACGAGCTGGGTTTGTGTAGGGAGTCCAACAAAAAACGTGGTGAATTTTCCCCTCGTCAGCCACCTGAGCGGAACCCCTGTCTGCAAGAAGAAATGATGGAGTCTCGTGGAGCTCACAGGGCTCCTCCACCATTCCCATTTGCCAGCCTGTTTTCCAAAGCGACGTTCTTCATGTTCCCGCCGCCGTGGCTGCAGTTGGCACAGGCGGATCTGGGCTCTAATGGCCTGGCCTGCTCGCCCACCTGCTGCACGTCGCCGCAGAGCCACGCAGGGCCTGCGCCTTCGAGACGAGAGAAGCGCGGTTGGGGCTGTAAAGTTTACGAGATTCTGTGTTTTATCGTAAATTTTAAATTGACTTTGCAATCAGGGTACATTAGAGTTTTTAAGGGAAAGTCAGTGTGATGTGTTGCAGAACACAAGGTGGTAATTTCCCCTGTTATATTGATGCTATCAACAGTAAAGAATGAAGCAGCTGCTGCACAGAGGATTGTTTTCTGAATGCATTCAATATATATAATTTATAGACTATTATTTATTACGTGGGGTTTTCCCTCCTTCAGCTTCTCCTGGTGGCTTTCCCTCACCCTCCATTACTGTAACAAAGCAATGAGATCTTATCTAGCACTTTTCTTCAGTGGATTCAAAGCACTTTCCAAAAGCAGTTGAGATCATTATTTCCATTTTTACACAGGGAGGGGAAAATTGCGGGCTCGAAATGGGAAAGGATGTGAGCCTAGAGACGCATCTGGGACACTCCTACTCCTCGGGATCTCTTGGATTCCCTCTCCTCTCCCTGGGTCGGGAGAGCTCGGCCAGTGCTGCCCTGTGTCCCTGTGGTTGCTGTGGGTCCTGCTCCCACCCACCCGCTCTGAGCCCACAAACCAAACTTGAAGGTCAGCCCAGAGACGGAGGAGAGAATCAAGGAAATGGGAAATGGGCCGAGTCCCCTGGAAAGAGCCCGAGGTCCCCAAGACAGGAGGGGAACTCTGACATGCACCCTGCTCCCCAGAGCTGAGCTTATTAGGTAAAGCTGCATTGCAGGAAAGTCATTCCACAATGTTGGCATTCCAGGTGATGTCAAGGAGATGAGGAAATTGATTGCAACAGTCCTGGGTGGTTTAAAGTAATATCTGATGGAGATTTAATGTATTACAACCTTTGGTGGCCTCTGCTTTCCAGATTAACAGAGGGCCTTTGCAAACAGCTCTTTGGAAACAACATGTAAGTTTATTTAAAAAATAGACAGCAAATTCCATTTGGTGATTGATTCATGACATAGGTTTGGGTATTGATTGTTCCTTCTTTATTTGTCAGATTTCTTCTTAATGGTGCTATCCAAGAGGCAGACAACACTGCAACCATCCTGCGAGGGTTTATGTGCCAGGGCTCTTCCACCCCACTATATCGTAGCACAGTCTTGAGAATGCAAAGCTGAAGGGCATTCGCTTTTAATACAAATTAATTTAATTTTGGAGCTATAGAAACTCAGACAAGGAGCCCAAGATGGGCTGCAGTAGAGGATTAAGGTGCTGTGAATTAGATGCCTCATCTGATGTTCTAGTCAGCAGAGTTGGGTCTGGCCTGGAGGGGCCTTACCCCTGAAGCAGATAGTGACATTTGGGGACCTGCGTGGCTCTGCCATGCCCCTGGCTGCGCTGATTGCTTAGCCAGCGGCTGGCAGCTCGTTATCCGGCTCGGGATGTGAGTGTCTCGCTTCCCTGAGGCTCCTGCTCGGGCTGTAGCCGTCACTCAAGCGGGCTGCAGATCCCGCATCGGAGCTGGCAGTCCCGTGAGGGGCCCGTGGTCGCCCGGGGCTCTAACGTGGCCACGGGGATGTAGGTTCAGGCAGCTGCGCCCAGCGCTTCCACACAGGCACCTGAATCTCGGTGCTGGGAGCTGGGTGCTCCAAGGGGAGCAACGGGAGTGGGTTCTCAAATTGTCTCCCTTGCAGGGTGAAGCCGCAGTCGAGTAGACCCACGGGTGAGCTGATGTGGCATCTTAGTGATGCCTCCAAGGAGGGTAATTAGAAACCTGAGGTCACATCCAGGAGGGCGTGTTGGACTCATCTAGAGACCAGCCCAAGAGGCTAAAAGGGACTTTGTGGCTGAGGGCAAAGCCACATGCAAGCCTGCTCGCTTTGCAGCTTTTCACCCCGTGTGTGTTTTGGGAATTCAAGAAGGAGGCCACGATGCGCCATCCTATTTGGAAACTGCTCCCAAGGCCTTTTCTCCAGCTCTGTCTTTGCTGGCACAGAGGACGTGTCATGAGCATGGCTGTTCTCAGGCTGTTCTTGGGGCACCTCTCCGTGGCCGTCGGTTAACTGCAATTCAGGGCCAGCCTCTGTCTGCCCCAGTGACTCCCATATGTGACCTCATCCCACAGGGATTCTCCTGAGCCTCAGACGGCCGTTTCGGGGGTCACGCACCTGTGTCCCCGAGTTCCCTTGGCCACGGTTAGGAGCCACCACGCAGACCTCGATCCCTCGAGGGAAGAGCCAACGTCCACAAGCAGAAGGTAGAGCTGAAACCCGAGGGGAGACTGAATCCTGCCCTGATGCCGGTTGTGCGCTGACCTCGGTGGCGCCCGGCCTCGCTGTGGAGCTCAGGGTGCTGCAGGTGTTTGCCGCTTCCTGGGAATTTTACCCAAAATCGTGACAGCCGCGCTCACCCCCCGGCCCGGTGACAGTGGCCTGCGCTCAGCTCCTCGGCCCCTGGCTCGTCACCCTTGGCTCCTGAGCAGCAAACGAGCCATTAGTCCTTGGCAGCAGCGCTTGCTCATCAGCTAATGATCTGAACCGGGGACGGGGCTGGCGGAGGAGGTCAGGCTTAAGAGCAGCAGGTCAGAGCAGCTGGATGAAGGCGCATGGGCTCATTAGCTGCAGCAAAGCCCCGTTCCGGGGCCTGTGACAGCCCCAGCGGCTGGGCAGCCCGCGCTGCCCTCCTCACCGGGCTCTCCTGCAAGGCAATACGTGCTATAAAAGCCACCTGTGCTCCTTGCCATACTCACTGCCTGAATGTCCTTGTATTGATGGTCGGAGCTGTAGGAGAAGGAAAAACACGATCTCAACAATTACTGCTGGTGGTTTTTTCTCCGCTCCGTGAGCACTGTGATTAGCTTAGCAGTTTAATGAAACAGTGGGGGGGGCAAGGGCCCCTTGGTTGCTCTGTTCTGGCACAATAATCCAGGTGCAGATCTGACATGAAAAATGGTGTTTGCACCTTCCTATGAGGGTACATCTCAAAAGGTTGACCCAAGATTGAGGTGGATACAGCCCGAGCCTAAAAGGAAGGAGCGGGAGGGAGAGGGTTCCCAGTTCCTTGCCCGTGTCACACGTGTGCTATCAGACATTCATGCTTACGGAGCCTTTCCCAGGAAAACCATGCCAAGGACTGCCTGGAAAAGGAGATGAGGAACCGCTTGGGTGATTGAGTCAGTCACAAAGTGCTTGGAGACCCTGGGAAGAGGAGCCTGCATCTCCAGCTCCAGCTGACCCGTGATAACACGTGTCTCCTAGCATTTGTTTCAGTCTTCTCATGTAAAATTTACCAAATGGGAATAAACTGCATTTGCTCTGCCCGTGTCAAACACAGCACATTCGGCGGCTGCACACAATAAATGGCTGTTTTCTCTCACGGAGTGGCTCCCAGTTGACTGCGGTCCATGAAGTCTTGGCAGAGAAATCCCTTTTCTTTTTGTGGGTTTTATTAATTGTTAGGAGCTCGTTGACCCCAGCAGAAATTCAGGTTCAAAACCAGGTTTAAGAGCAGGTGTGAGCAAAAAAAAGTGGCAGGCATGAGCTGATGGTGCCAGTTTGTGGACAATGTCCACGACAGTGAGCTCCTCGCTGCTTTTGTGTGCCTATAGCACTTGTCCATCTGACTGCTGAATTATAGAAGCAATTTCCCATTATGTCTGTGTTTACCATGTGTGACTGGCTGCTCCCAGGACAGCAGAAGCCAGTCCACATGTGCAACTGCCCCACCAGTTCTCTCATGCCTTATCCTGGAGATTTAGGGTTGCTGACAGGCAGTTGCACCTAAGGGGGTTCTTGGCTGGGGACTGTTACTGCTGTTGGCTCCAATCTCACCCCCCCGGCATGATGATTAAATGGAGTCAGGACCCCAAACCAGTCACTGTCCTGCTCATCCTTCATCTGCTTCACTTGTTTCTTTTTAGCTTTTCCAACAAAGGCCTAAGTTAAGAGGGATGGGGTCCTTGTATTGGCAGGGTTTGGGGTGGTGCGTCTCACGCACCTTGCCCTGCTGGGCCTGGTGTCTACAGGACATGGGCTTGTTGCCAACACCGCTGCAGATCTGAGCTGTGCGTTTTTGAAGGCACAGAAACTTGATAATCCCACAGGGCCAACGCAGTCCCCTTTAGCTGATGGGGTGGTGGGATGGGTGAGCCTCCCGGCGCTGCCTGGAGAGGGTCTGTTTCTGGACGGTTCATCTCCCAGCTGCTGCAGGACAGGACATGTTACAGCTGAGAGGTGGGTTGGGCTGGCACCTCTGCATCCGTGATGCCACATTGCTTAGGGATTTCATGGGATAGACCTAGTGGTTTAGGCGTGGGACATGGAGGAGCCTGGAGTCACCTGAGCTGCCTGTGGAGACCTGGTGTGAAATGGGCTGGAACCCTTCAGAGTAGGGATGTGACGCTGAGGTGAAGAGCAGGAGAGTTTTAGGACCTGGCTTTGGTTCAGGACTAACTCCTGAACCGTATGGTTAGAACTCTCTGACCGTGGCCTAGAGAGCTCTGGCCCCAGTGACAGGGTGGGTGCCCAGGCATGGTTTGAAGGTGGGCCTGTGCACCAGCCATGGTGGTCTTAGGGGAAGAAGAAACACAGGGCTACTGCGGTGGCTTCTTGTGGGACAATTAGCACAGAAGGCAGCAGAAGGCCTCTCCAGAGCTGGTGTTTGAAGCCGATGAAGAAACTTCATTCTGGACCTCATGAAACTTTTTCTCTCTGTTGTTTCTCAGGAAATGGTCCAAGGCGCCAAAGGAGAATCACCTGCGATTTAAAAGGACGACAGGGGTGACGGTGAGTGTGCGCTCCCACCTGTGGAGCTCGGCCTTGGCAGGGACACCTGGCTGCCCTCGGGAAGCAGGACGCGTGCCGAGGAGAGAGATGGTGCCTTCCGATGTCCAGTGTCCGAGATCTTCAGGGACTGGGGACTTCTGCAGGGGCAGATCTGGGATCTGCCTGCAGTGCAGGATCTGGGCAGCTTGCAGCGCTGCTCAGATTTAACAAAAATACAGTCCTCTTCTGTTATGAACGAGAGAACTGCTAATTGCTCATTTTGTAAACCTGTGGAGGATAGAAATCTGTGAGTCCTTTATGCTGCAATCCTGGAAAGGGATATTTCGGCAGCAGATATTTTAGCAGCTGCACGGGAGTATGATGAGCAACAATATTTGTTAATGCTTTGAGTGCCTTTGGCTTTTGTTGTGCTTGGCCCCGGTGCAGACCCAGTCACGGGGTGTGATCTGGGTGACATTTCAAGGTCCTCTCCAGGCCTGTTTTCTGCAGCTGTCACACAGGAGGCTGTGGCTTGGGTGTCTGCCTGGTGGTCTTGAATAGGAAGGGAGCCTCATTTTGTATCTGGCAAGCTGGTTCAGACACGCCGGAGTCACATCCGTGATGGTATCCAGCTATCCAGGTGGGAGGCTTTGGGCACCACCACCTTGCTCGCACGGGTCGCATCCTTAGCAGGTTGAGTACCTGCAGTTCCCCTCGTGGAGGGGCTTCTCGTGCCTTCCACACGGGCAGATGTTGCAGGTGCTGAGGGGCACGTGAGCCCTGCGCTATTGCTGAGGTGACAGGGCGCCCTGGGCCCTGTGCCTGGGCAGCGTGGCCATCGTGGGCACATGTGCACGGCGGGACTCGGGTGCTGCATGGAGCACAGGCGTGAGCTTGCAGGAGGAATCACAGAGTCCTGCCTGCAGCTCGGCCCTGCCTGTGACTCTTGTTCAGACTTTCAACAATATAAATGACTGACTGAGATGCAGAGGTGCATTATAGTGGGTGGAGGCAATTTTAGCTCCCGTTACGTCTGGTCTGGTTTAGACATCAAATCTGGGCTGAGGCAGGAGTTCAGTTCTCTCCTCTGGCTGTGCGGGAAGCGCGGAGGACACGGGGTTTCGTCTTCCCGGCTGCATCCGGGAGAGGACGGGGTCCCATCCCGGCGCAGGCGCGTGGGGCGGGCGGCTGCGTCCCCAGAGCGCCGTGGGGAGCGTCCCGGCGCTCCCGCGAGCAGAGCGGCCTGCGGCACGGCGCGACACGGGCCGCTCGCTGCAGCGCCCGCTGTGAGCAGGGCCAAAGCAGAGCCCGGGCCCCGCCACGGCCCCCGGCCCGCCCGCTGCGCTCGCACGAGCCCGAGCCCGCCCGTCAGCAGCGCTGCTGCTCCCAAACCGGGGCTCCCTGCAGCCCCAAGCACGGCCCCATCTCATCCCTGGCACCTCGGCCCCTCCACGCTGCCCAAGACACTCGCCAGCATCTCAGGGGACGGGGGACCAGCAACAACATGAGGCTCTGCCACAGAATGATGAGGGTTTTTATATTGCTGGCATGGGGGGGTGACTTTCCTCATTTACATCAGCTGTTTTTTTCCCTTTTGCTGAAAGAAGCAGAGCTCTTAAAATCCTGAAGTGATTCAGCTTGCTAAACATCCGTTTGCACTGCACTTAGCATTAAATAATTGGCTCCTCGGCATATTTGACTTGGATGATATCTGATAATTCTGCGAACTATCCACCAGGCTCTATTATCATCTCTGCACTCCTGCTCAGGCTTCCTCATTGTTGACTTTGCCTGGGGTTTACAAATAGATTTTGTTTCTCCTGCAATCTTGTTCTCTTTTCTTTCTCCCTCTCAAAGGAGCAGTTTCGCTCGCCTTGAATATCTGCACAAATTGTGAGCTGGCTACGACAGCATCTTTCTGCTGACTAGTGTGTGATCGCTCCCGTCCCTGTCCTGGATCTGCTTCTGCCACAACCCCCTCGAGAAGCAAAACCCCTAATTTGCCAGAAAGGAATAGAAACATTATCTCAATTGGAATAATTCCCTTTCCCAACGTACAAACTGATAAACCATCAAATTGTTGGAGTTTCCTTATCGGCTCATAGAATTTGTAGGACACAAAATAATGACCTGTCAACTTGCCTCGAGCAGGCCGGCTTGGTAGCACGGCACCAGTCACACGCAGGACAAAACCCCAGGCTGCCTTGATTGTATTTTAATAAGAACACTTAAGGTGGCTTCTGGAAAGCCTCCTAACCAGATGGATAATGTGTGAGCTGAGACTTTCTCATAACCCCTTGTTATTTTCTGTACCTTTAGGCTATGGTGTGTGCAGTCGAGGCTGAACCTGTGTGCAGTTGGAAGCAGCTGTGTGTCTCACAGGTTGAGGAGCTGCAGAGTCATCACCTGGACAGACTTTTTGTGGGATTTTTGGTTGTTTTTCCTCATTTGCTGCAGGTGAATGAAGCTCAGGTGTGGCCAACCTCAAGTGTGACCGTATGAAGGTCTTTTGTCAGGTTTTTGGGGCTTGTTTTGTCTTTTAGAGGAGACTGGTTTGGAGAGAGTTTTGTGCTGGCTACCAGCCATGCTGAGGTCCCACCACCATACTGGTGATGAGCAGAGGGTGAGAGATGCTCCTGCAAGGGGCAGGTTGGGCAGGAGACCATGTGAGACCAAAGGGGGCTCATGCAAGACCAGCTTCTGCCCTGTTGTGCAGACTGAGAGATGGTCTTGTTGAGGACACGTCGTGGTGGGGACTGTTACCACGAATCTCGTCTTTATTCTAGGCTGAATGGATGAGATTGCAGGTGGGGAGTATGAGGGATACATGGTGAGGGGAATCATAAAGAAGGACCCGCCTCTGTTGTGAGCATCTCCCTGTATGGTCCTTTCCTCAGTCTTCTCCTGAATCCCTCTTCCCTGGATCCTCTTTGAGACAACTTTTGCTTCCGGCACATAAGACATGCAAGGCAAATTCAAGCATCCAAGAACACACAAGATTTCAATCCCGTTTAGAAGCCCTTCAGGCCTTGCGTTGATTTCCTGTGTTTCAAGATTGCTCTTTAAACAGCTCTCCTAGTTCTAATGGGACACGATTATTTTTACATTGATAGAAGCAGGTTAATATTTGAAAGCATCAGCCTGGTACTTGTGTAGAAACATGGCAGCACAATTGTATAAAACGGGGGGAAAAGCTATTTAATTTTGTACTGAAAGGTATTTGCCCTTGTGTGGATGAGTTTCTCTTAGGATCCTCTTGCACTTTATTGAAAGAGGTAAGGTAAGCTCTAAACTAGTAAATTCCTAGTGTAAATAAAGAGAAATACTATAGAGCAAGAAATATTGCTTCGAGCTCGTGCATGGGGAAAACTGGTGCAGAGAGGAGTGGAGGGGCTCACCCAGGGCCACGGGCTGCAGCAGAGGCAGGACCCTGCTCGTCTGAGCCGCGCACAGTGTCGTGGCCACCAGAAGGTTTCCTTGGGCTCCCTGCGACACAGAGGAGGTGACACAGCGCCCAGGCAGCCATAAAATAATAATAAAAAAGGCTGATTTCTGCTCTCATGGGAGCACTTTGCCCGTTTTGCAGATCCATGTAATGACATTTGTGGTCACATGCGCAAAATTCCCCTTAAAAAGTAAACGGCTCTGGCTTCGTCCGGCTCTCGCCTTCTGTTGTTACCTCTGGGCAGCTCACCCGGGTGAGATGGGAAGGGGAGCAGGGTCGTTTCCCTCTGCTGAATCGGTCAGCCGTCTGCGGAGCTAATTCCTGCAGCTTGCAGTGGCGAGCCAGACCCCTGGGTAATATTTGCCTGAAAAGAGCCCTAAGTATTTAAGCTGTATTGCTGCGAACGGCTGTTTTATCCTATGCATCTGAGATTTCGGCCCATCAGACATGAAGCGGGTCAGGACTCTTATGCCATTGTGTGCATTATAGCGAGCAGAACAGAATATGCTTGATAAAAGGGAGGACTTAAAAGACAGGCTTCTTTCGGGCTGCAACTTTCAAGTAGCACAATGCATCAAAGACCCCTCGCCCCGACTTTGAAAGGGGCGAAAGGCATTACCTAATATTTGGAGGAAATGAATAATAAAGCATCCCAAGTGCCTGGAAACTAATTTAGGAGTGCACATAGCACTGTATTGCCTCGGCTGGATTCGCTCCCCAGAAGAGCTGCTGACAAAAGATGAAAAATAAAAAAAGCAAGCATTCGGAGACCAACTTTTCTGCCTTGAAGTGCCCCCTTTTTGTCATGTTTCCTGGTAAGAGTTACTTATGAAAAGATGAAATGCAGAGCGTGCTGCAAACACCAGGCCTCAAATGGAGCTCGGGAGCCCTCGCGGTGTCACCCGCTCCCCTCCCCGCCGCAGCCTCTGTTCTGCAGTGCTGGAAGCGGCGCCCGCGACGATGCTCCAGGAGAGGCTGCTCGCGGGATGCTGAGGTGTGTGTCGGCACTGCGTGATCCAGGGATTCGGGGGCATCTCGGGAACGGGAGAAATAAAACCCCGTGTGGCCCTGCCTTTTGTTCCCGCGGAATCGCCATTGTTTGCTGCAGACAGAGCCCGGCCACGCGGCCAGTGACCTGCTGCTCTTTGCAGCGGTTCCGTCGCCAGCGTTGCCGCTGATGCTGGAGACGCTGTTTGGAGCCTGGAACTCGTCCCATGCTTTGTTGGAGTGAGGGTCGCGCGCCGAAATGCAGGGCTTGCTCCTGCAGCGTCTCCATGAGCAGGGAGGCTGCAGAGAGCCTCGAGGCTGCAGAGAGGCTCGAGGCTGCAGAGGGGACAGGCCCAAATTTCGTCGCAGCTCAAGACACTTAAAGCCTGGTCTGAATCGAATGCTGGGAAGTCCTTCCTGTGGAGGCCGATGGGACTGGCCTGGGGAGCGCAGGCTGGGAGGTCTCCGGGACCTCGGCAGAGATCCTGTAGGAAATGCAGAGCTTTTGCTCAGCAACACAACCTGCTCCTGAGCTTTTCTCTGAAGAGTCAGATCTTGGGAAGTGCCGAATTTCTGCAAATCCCCTCAAGCTATGGGAGATGAGGGCAGCCAGGTGTCCCCTCCTGCAGGCTGGCCTGTCCCCCAGGGTGTTTGGTCCAGTGGCTGGGCCATGGTAGGGATTTGGGTCATCCCTTTGGGGAATGGATTGTGAAGGAGCCAAGGAAAGAGAAGCTGAGACACCAGCCAGGGCCGGAGGGGTGATGACTTCACCATCAGCCAAATAGGCCCTAGCAAACTTGGATGGCCAGAGCTGGCTGTGGGACGAGGAGGAACCAAACTGCACTCGACTGGTCCGTCTTTGGCACTGCTCAATGATGGCCATCAGAAACAAGGACCATTTCCTGTGGAAAAGGGACTTGGCAGGTTCAGGCCCTGCCTTAACGACCCTGCGGCATTTGGAGGCTCTTTAGCCTCCCGCTTGGGTTTTTTTATATTACTTCTCTTTCTTTTAATTTTTATTGCTCCGCTTTCATTTTTGGCGCGGTGCTGGAAGCACCTTGGTGGGCAGGGGCAGCTCTGGTCGCTTTGCGGCTTGACCTGCATTTCGGAGGAGAGCAGCCGGCCACGGGCTCTCCAGCCCATCCAGCCGCCTCTTTCCCGGACCTGGGGACAGGCCCAAACTCCAGCAGCATGAGCAGAGCTTCGTCCCT
Source organism: Nothoprocta pentlandii (assembly GCA_013398315.1). NCBI lineage: Eukaryota > Metazoa > Chordata > Aves > Tinamiformes > Tinamidae > Nothoprocta > Nothoprocta pentlandii. Next base: position 933,443 of record VZSG01000130.1, read on the forward strand.
GCTTTCACCCTGCACGGCCGAGAACGAAGACGTGACGCAACCCCCGTGCCGCCAGTTTACTGCTGGTGACAAGTGCTCCTTGCCCGGTGACCTGTGGCGCTGCCGAGCGCAGGGGCCGGCGCCGCTTCCCTCGCGGGCAGGCCGGCAGCGCGGCTCTCTCGCCTGCCATTAGGAGATATCCTCCCCGAAGGGCCCAGGGGAGCGCCGCGCTGGTTCACAAGGTTCCCAGGGACTGTCAGCTCCTGTTCGGGGCTGCCGCTGCCAAGGGAGATCCTGCCTAGAAGGTCACCGGCTGAAGCAGGAGAAAATTTGAAGCAATTGCGGTTTGAAATGAGCTGTGTCAACCCCGTTAGAGTTTAGCTCTAGCAAAAGCCGTTTTAATTGGGATCTGGGTGAGTAAAGCAGTAGGCACCAGGTCACACCGGTGATGTATGAGGTTACAGGTCTAGGTTCTGCATTGGCTTGTCTTGAGCATGGAAGGGGGATGCAAAGAGCAGCGCAGCCTGTTCCCCCTGTCTCAACAGGGTTGAAGATAAGTTTGATTAGTCCTTCAGTGACCAAGGAAATCACCCCACTGTGTCTATCTGCCCAGCTTCCTGGGATCCCACTGCCCAGCGTCCCTGGGGCAGGATGCTGGGCGAACCAGGAGCCCCGGGCATGTTGGCTTATGTGACACGGTGGTTGGGCGTCCCTGCAGGTGGGGTGGTGGCAGGAGACCCCAGCCCTTGGTCAGGAGGCAGCACTCTGGGTCATCTGCATCCAACAAGCATCTCATGGAGGTGCAAAAGAGCCCACGATGCTGGAGGATGCACCTGCATCCCGAGGAGCCACCTGCCACCCAAACCCAAGTCCTGTCTATCTCTATCTCACATGGTTTCCAATCAACACTTGGGGCACACGGTGGCCTTCCCCGTGCACATGGGTACTTCTCTCTCCAGATGAGAGGCTTGCTCAACAGACATGAGATTTGTTCATGGAAGTGGCAAAGCCTCCCTTGACTCCCAGAGCACAAAATCAAGCCCGCAGTGCTTGTCTCCTACCAGTGTTTTAGTTAAACCCTAAGCAGCTCATCAGTAGCGTTGCTTCAGGTTTCTTCATTGAAATGTAACAAAATGAAAACTGGAGTAACCTCATATGAAAGGAAAAGAGTCTGGCAAAAGAGAATGTTTCTAGAAGCAGAGAAAAAAAGACAAAGCAAAAAAAATCCAATTTATTCCTATATTTTGCAGCTCTGGTAAAGCAGAGGCAATGCAACAGCTTTTGTATAGTCATTCACAGATGTTGTTATTCACACCTGAAATCTTCTACTGAAAAATTTGCATCGTTTCTTCCACTTGGGTCAAAACGTGCACCCCACTGGCATTTAGGGCCATGTAGGGAGCTGCAGCCTTGCGGGTCGTGCGGGAGCTGCTGACCACACAACGGGCAGACGCAGCTGGCTCCGCACCAGAAATCGCCGTGGGCAGAACAGTTCCCCTCCTATTTATTTTATTTTGGCCTGCCATTAAAGGTGTGTGTGCAGCAGGGCGGGAGGCGGGAATGATCTGCGCTTTGTGCCTTTTCCCAGCCCATTTTGTGTTTGTCTTGGTGGCAGAGGAGCCGTAAAGAGCTTGGGGCTGGCGCCTGTTACGAGAAGGGAATTTCGGGAGAGGTTTTCTGCCTGACAGTCCATCTCAAAGTGTGGGGAAATGTCATTCTGAAGGCTGTTAAAATACAATTGCGCACTGATTTACTCAGTCAAGGAGTGCCTCTTTAGCAGGAGATGTATGCGGAATAAAAGCGGTTCAAGTGGTGCTTTTAATAAATAGATAATGGAATGGCATTTTATCTTCTGCTTTAATCTATTATGGCGGTGGAAGGGAGCATGTCTTTCTGAAGATAGATTTTAAGACAGCAGAAAATCAAACCTCTTTCTTTGTACCCCTCCAAAGGGCTGGTGAAAAGCACAAGGTTTGTGGCATTCTTTTGCAGTCAAAACCTGTGGTCATCAGGAAAGTTTTACGGAGAGGTTTGGAGAAGGAGAAGTGATGGAGCAGCTCCACAGGAGCAGAGGCAGATGAAGGTGGATGACCAGCAAGGACAACTTGAAGGCTCCATGGGCTCTCTTAGCAAACGTGTCCCCAGCGAAGGCCCACGTGCCAACAGACAGGTTGTTGTAGGAGGCCCCAGCCTGGGCCTGGCCTGGCCCGCGTGCAGAAGCATTATCTAATATATTTTAGCTGTCTCCTAATGTAGTTTCACAGCTGGGAATGAGGAGAGCTGGCACCACGTCAACAGCCGGCTCTCCAAGGACCATCTGTGAGCGAAGGGCAACGAGAACAATTACCAGCCAGAGAAGGAGAGCGCAGAGGAGGAGAGAGAGGGGCTGGAAAAAGCTGGGGGTGGCATGAAGCCAAGGAGAAGCAGAGAAAAGAGCACGATAACATCTCTAATCTAATGAGAGGCCAGAGAAGGAACCTTGAGCGCCCTGACCAGGGTCCTTCTAAGGAAAGAGCCAAGTTCATGGAGATGCTCTTCTACGCGGTTGGTCTGTGAAACCCACTGCTGCATGATGCCTTCAAAGCAGGCAGCCTGGTAAGAGCCAAATAAGGCTCAGATGTTTTGTATCACTAGCAAAGAGAGCCAGAGCTAATAAATAGCAGAAAGACAGCGATTCAGAAGGGGGATTCAACCTCCTTCTTCAGAATTTAAAACAATATTGAGCTAGGCGAGATTGGGAGAGCATCTTCATGGAGGCACGGCTGGTTTTGTGATGTGGGGCTGCTGAAGGCAACTGGTGGACCCAGTACCTGACCATCAGCTGTAATGCCAGGTTCCTCGTGCTCTTCACATTGCTTGCCTTGTCCAAGGAGCTTGGCTCCAGGGAATCCTGCCAGCAGGGAGGGCAGCTTTGAAGTCCTTTCCAGGGTGGGGAAGAAACTAAGAAAAGAGAGCAGATATTTCCTATAGCATGAGAGTAATCTGGCTGGGCCATTTGGTACTCCCAAAAAGGCTGGAGAGCTGGAGCAGCGCGGAGGAAGGCTGTAAATGAGGGAAGTGCCGTCATCAAAGGAGAAGGTGATTAGAGCCCAAGTGAAGTAGCAGCAGGGATGGTCTCGAGGGAGGGAGAAAGTCTGGCAGAGCTCCATGGAGGAGGATAAGCAAAGGGAGGTTAGAGACTAAACCAGTGCAGTAGTGAAGGTCAGGCATAACTCCAAGGCTTGGGGAGCTGGGAGTAAATCTAACTGAGCTGAAGTGACTGCTACTCCAGGGAAGAGAGATGGGAGGGAAATGCGGGTTGGCTAAATGCGTGGAAATAAATTGGAGCGTAAACCTGTGATGTTCTGTCCCCTAGTCTGAAGGTGAGGTCTGCTTTTGAGCCTGTTTAGGTTGATGTTAACACAGTTGGTTGAGTTTTTGTATTTTTTTAAGCCTGAGGGTAGGATTCCCTTTGCATAACACTGCTTTTAAACTTTTTCTTTTTTTTTTTTTTTTTTTTATGATGTCTCCCACTGAAGTGAAAGGTGGGCTTAAAATGGAGATACTGAAGTAGGTTCTGCTTTTGTGACTGCCCCATGGTCTCTTGGAGCCTCATTTCTTCCCTGATCCCGGTGCATTTGGGAGGCAGAGTGTGTCTGAAAGGATTCCATGGTAGAGCAGAGGCAGCTGACGGGCTCATCTTCTCCCAGCCCTCTCCAGTTCATAAATCACACCCTGTGCCTGGTGTGGATTACGCTGCGAGTCCTCCCAGGAGCCCATCCTCCTCCCTGGGCGCTCTGCAAGCTCTTCCTTTCCCGGCAGGGCTGGGGAATCCTCTCCCCCACCTGCATCCCACGTGCAGCTGCGGAGCATCCTCGGGGCTGGCAGGATGAGGCCGTTCCCGCTAGCGAGGCTCCTCGGGCTGCCGTGGGGGAGTGAGCACGTGGGGAGCGAACACGCTGGCTTCCAGCAACGGCACTTTGAGCAGCCCGTGTCGTCGGGATCCAGGATGAGCGTGGTGGCCTTGGGAAGCGTTGGGCTGCTTGTGACCGGGGCCCTGAATCCATGGGGAGTGGGCAGATCCGTAAGGTTCCCCGGGGAGGAGCTGGCACCTCCTCGTGCTTTGGAAGCGGTTGCCACCCGCGCTTGGCACAAGAGTGACAGTGGTGGCGCATGGAACCATCCGCCCCCGGGGTGGCTGTGGGCTTCGTTTGCCTTGCCAGGGCTTTGGGCCCTGAGGAATTGACTGAAGACATTGATGGCTCCAGCCTCAAAGTAGAAGAGCATCAGCAATGCCCCCCACTTGGCCTCAAAGCCTCAGCAATGCCACCCACTTGGCCTCAAAGCCTCAGCAGTGCCACCCTGCTGGCCACAGGGCCAATTTACATGCCTTCCCTAAAGCTTTCTTGCAGGATTTGGGGGCTACCACTCACCTATTTTCATTCCCCGTTCATCTTAACTACAAAGCCTCCCTCCATCTCCGAGAAGGTTTATGTGACTCCTGTGGCTCTCGACGCATGGAAGGACTAGTCCCCTGGAAAGCAGCGGGATTATCGGAGGACACTACTGCTAATGCAGCAGTTGCAAAGGCTGGGCTGTCCCATGGCAAGCTAAGCATGAAATCCTGGCCAAAGGTGGCCCTTATCAAGTCCAGGTGCTGAAAAGTCATTTCTAGATGTAAAATACGTCTCTCATGATTACACTCTCCAAAGCAGCTTCTTTTCATTTGCAGCAGCTTGACCTGAAGACCTGTCCCAGCAGGAAGAGATGGGATGGAAATCATGGTGCTCACCTGCTTCTGAAAAGCTCCCAATTGCCTTTTTGTTCCTTTGCTGACTTTCGCTCTTCCAATTATCTCATGATGGGGGAGGTTTCCAGCAAGTTGGTTTGGAACAACAAGGCCATGGTGATAAGAACCATCACCTGCACACAGAGATTCATTACCTGCTCCATCTAAGCCAGGAGTGGAGATAGCTTTTTTTTCTTTTTTTTTCTTAAACAAAAATGCAACATTGGGAATTTTAAAAATCAAATTAAAGCGTAGAATCATGTGAGAAAGTGCTGGGGCTACAAACTAGTGCTGGAGTAAAACGGCCTCATTAAAATACAAATTATTTAAGAGACCAAACGGCGGTGCCATTATGCAAAGTGTCACTGACTCATTTTCATTTCCCTGAGTGCAGGCTGCAGTTTGGCTGCACATGATAAATGAACTCTTTGTGCATCCCCTTCTCCTTCTTTTTCCTTAAATGTGGAGGGAGAAATAGGCAATTACCACGTTGGTGCTTTTCAGCCTGTGGAGCCCCCGATGCTCCGGCGCCGGGGAGCCCTGTCGGGTTAAGGGCTTTGGGACAAGCAGCTGCTGCTGTTATTTCTTTGCTCTCCAAAATGTTTCACCCTGGCCGGGCAGCCAAAACCTGGAGCTGGGGGATGTTCCAGCCCTTCCCGTGTTAATGGCAGAGAGTCACAGCCTGTGACCCAGCTGGGTGAGGAGGATGAGGGGGTCGCTGTGTGAGAATGTGTAGGAGAGGCCAAGAAAAACACGCCGGCCGAGCAGGGCACTCGTGCTGGGGCCGGATGGAAAAGATGGGAGTTGAGGCAATATCTTTTTTGGAGAGTGTTTGTGGTCGCATTGCATTCCAAAATCCATCCTATCCAAGCTCGGGCCCCGGGGGCTGCATCCCAAGCAAAGGTTGTTGTCGTGCTGCAGGCTGGGAATCACGAGGAGCGCTCAGTAAACTGGGTATTTAAATCCAAAAGGTTTGCTGGCTTGGAGAGCAAAGTGTGTCCCGGATCAGGGCGGTTGGCTTGTGCCCTAGAGGGTGAGTGGGACTCACCGCCCTTATTGACCCACAAGCTGGTGACCAGAGGCAATTCCTGCACTGGTGGCTAATGGATCAGGTTGGGGGCTGTCCAGGGCTGGCATCTGCAGAGCTGTCACCTTGGCTTAGAGGTGACACAAAAAGAACAGGGCACGAGAACAACATTTTCGAGAGATTTGGGTGCTGCTGGTTTTGGTGCAACTCTTTTGATAGGAGGAATCCAGGGAAGGATCAGCAGAGGCAGCCGCTCATGGCAGCTCTTTCTGGAATCGTGGCCTCCTGAGAGCTGCTCACAGCCAAGGGCAGCAGCAGCGCGAGGAGGCTGATCTGGGTGATTTGTAGCCACGGTGTCTTCCCGGCAGCGCCAGCAGTTGAGACCTTGAATTGTCCTTTTTTACCACCAAATTTTTGCTTAGACTTCTGTGAAAAAAGTTTCCACCATCCATATGAATTGATTGACCAAAATCAGGGGTGCTGAGATTCAGTAATTTTAAACCAAACTGGCTTTTTCTGTCCAAGTTGGAAACATTTTATAATGCCTAGCATTAGATAAGACTTTGATTTAATGCCTTATCTCTTGAATTCACCTTCATCAATAACAATGTATTCTAATCCTCTGCTCAGGTGTTGATGGATTGGGGCCTGTTTGGGTTAAACATCTGGGATTTGAATCATTGACCCCTTTTTTGTCCCTGAAGCAAGAACAGTCGGAGGAGCCCTTGAGAAACAGAGGAGTTCTCTGCTGCTGTTTAGTGGCAAAGTCAAATGTAAATGTGAGGCCAGGGAGAGTGCTATTAACCAGAGCTCATCTCCAGAGCATTAGGAAGTTGCAGAAAGCCTGGGCGAACTCGGAAGGTTTAGGTCACATGCAGTGGCGAAGAGTCCTTTGCAGATGCTGGCTGACGGAAAAATATGTGGAAGGCTGAATTCCTCCCTGAATCAGTTTCAGGGCAAAAAACGACACAAGAGAAAACGAATGGTTGCTTTTCTCTAAGCCTTTGTCTCAGGGCCCATCTCTTACCTGGAGTGGGTTGGTGCAGCTGGAGCTGAGGAGCCCTGCAGGGTTTGGCTTGGGGCAGGCTCGTGGGACCAGCCTCCCGGGTCACTGCGCAGGGAGCAGAGGGGGATCCTCCCTGGGAGATGCCACAAAACCAGTCCTGCATGAGAGCCCAGCGGCCTCCCCTGCTTCCCTTGCTGTCCCCACCTCCTTGCGCTCCCCTCCTGCGAATATGGCAGTGGGAATGGCCTTTGGAGACAGACAGATCCTTCACACACACAGATGTCCCCCCTGAGCAAGCTGCTTGAGAGAATAGTTGGGAGGCATCTCCATGAGAGGGCACAAGGTTCCCAAGGAAGCTTCTGGTGGCCCCTTGCTTTTGCATTGACATCAGGTTGTGGGTGGCTCTCAGGATAGAGATGTGTCCTTGGCTTTCGCTTAATTGGGCAGGTCTGGTTCATTCCAAGGCTACATAGAAGAAGGACAAGGAAGAGGGACAGACACCAAACTGGGACACAAATGAAGGCAGGGCAGGAAGGACCCTGCTCCTATGACACAACTCGGGGCATCTGCATTGCCAAGAGGTGGCACCCTCCAAAACCAGAGACATGGCCCTTTGACGTCCTTGTGTGCACCTGATGGAGGCCTGGCACCCACTGCCTTCTCTGCCAAAAATCAAAGGTAGATGGAGCTTTACTTGGCTTCTTCAAGAGCACAAGGGTCAGTGCCAGAATTAAGCCCTGCTAGGAGTGTAGGAATTGCTGGTAGATCACACACGTAGGCTTGTTTCCAGCCCTAGGCAGTGGAAAAAAAAAAAAAAAAGATTTGTGCAACAACTACAACTTTGTGCAACAAATGTATGGGATAATCCGTCATCCCGATGCCTCTCACCTCTGTCTCTGGCAGAGGATGATTTATCTCCTGACACACAGGCCTAATATCCACCCAAAGGATTTTTCCTGGTGATGAAAATCTGGGCGCTGGGGTGCATATCAGGTCAGCTCCTGCAGGCCGAGGAGCCCGGTGGTGGCGGTGACGTGTCCCCTCCACGGCCCGCTGTGGGTGTCACCTCCTCTGCACTGTCCTGGCCATCGTCCTGCTGGCTCTCACTGTCTCTGCGCTCTGAGATGGAAAACAGACCCTTGCATTTACCTTCCTATGCCCTGCGTTGTTCATGTCCTTGCCTCATGGGCTCCTCTGATTTATCTCTTCTCCCAGGCCAACAGCTCCATTCTTCTTTCTCTTCCAGCATGTTTTGAAGCCTCTGTAATCAGGCCCTTGGCTTTTCTGTGATTTCCTCCAGGCTGGAGTCATCTGATCTCGCTGGGGCACTGGCCGTGAGTGCCAGGAGGTGGGATTAGGTGGGCTGGTCACATCTACTCCAGTGCAATGGTCCCAGTAACGTGTCTGACCCCAGACTCATTTTCCAGGAAGGACTGACCTTTCCTTTGAAGACCCAAGCAGTTGGGTAATCATCCTCCTCTTTATGAATATCTTGAACTGAAATTTGGGCACCGTATCACTCACCTGGAAGTTCCTGGCTTCATCCTTTCATCACTCATAAAGGCCCATTGGTGCCTCCAAGGATGGCGAAGCCCAGAAGAGGTGGCTCCAGATGGGCACTCCTGCCTGGATTCAGATTGCCTTGGTCTCATCGTTATCCACTTGGCCCTTGCTGTTTGTGCAGCACGTGGCTGGTTTGTTAGTGGTGATGCTCTGTTTGAGATGAGAAATGGTGAATATCGGGGCTGATGCTGCTCCTTGTGAAACCCCCTGGAAAGGATCTGATTTGGGTGCAATGGCTGTTGGCTAAAACCCAGCAGTTCTGCGTGCCGGGCACCTGCCCCTTCCTGCAGTGCTCCCTGTTTCCTCAGCGTGCCACGTCGCAGTAAATCAAATGCCTTACAAACCCCTATGTGTATTATCTCTCAGCAATTATCTTTATTAACCCAACTGGTCATGTCCCTAAAGAATAAAATCAGCTTTGTTTGACACGATGTATTTTCTGCAGAACATCTCTGACGAGCGTGAACCGTATTCCTAGCCCTTAATACCTCTTCTGATTGACTCCTTCCAGAGTGTTCGCATTACTTTAGTCCAGGATTGATGGCCCACAACCGGCCTCTTAGCCAGGCCACCCTGCCTGCCCGTTCTGGAGATCAGTGCAACGTTTGCATTCTTCCAGCTGTCTGGATCTTCCCCAGTCTTCCAAGATTTATTAAAAATTAACATCAGCAGGCCAGAGAGCTTCTCAGCCAGCTGTTGGAGGGCTCTTGGGAGCAAGTTATCCCGGCCTGCTGATTTAGAATTGTTTATCGCTAGTAGATGCTGTTTAACAACCTCCTTGGTTACTAATGGACTGGAAAGTACTTCATCCTCCTCATGTGGTACAAGCATATCATCCTGCTCCTTTCACAGCGCAGAGCAGAAATATTGATTGAACACTTCTGCCTTTTCTGCATCATTACTCTGCTCCCCATCTGAGGCTGCGCTCCTGATTTATACAAAGGCACTATAGCATTTCCAGGATTATTCGCCATCCCTTTCCATATGTATCTGAATATCTTGTTAGCTTTGCAGCTGCACTGTGCCCAGAGCAGAGGTCTTCGTTGTGCTGTCTCCACCACTTTGAGGTCCCTTCCTTACTTTGACATAGTCCATTTAGGAGCCTGTAAGGTACCCGAGGAGCAGAGATTTCTATCTCTGTCTTGCATCGCTTTGCATTTATTAACAAGCTGTTTTCCTTTGCTGTGCTGTTGCTCAGGCTTTCGGCTTGCTGAGCTGTTTGGAGCTCCAGGAGCTCCAAAGCTATCAGACCTCCTTCCCTCAGGCAAAGGATGAGATTTGCCCACACAGTTCTTTCTTAAGCCATTAAATTCTGTGTCTCAACATATCATCTAACTACCCTCTGCCCGTGACAGCATGTTAATTTAAAAGGTGGGTGCCTGAGTTTTCTGCCTGTTTCCTCAGCCACCCTGCCCCAGGAGAGCAGGGAATACGTTAAACACGATGCCGGCCACCAACAAGCTGGATCCCCACCACGATCTTTTACACTCAACCAGTCCCACTGGGATCCGTCGCAGATTTGGGGCAGTTCTTTGCCGCTCACCCGCTGCCTTCTTAATTTCTTACTCCTAAAGCAAGTGCTGGTAGGTGATTCCCCTCCATTTGCTCCTTTCCTCCGAGAGATTAGGATGACACACTTTTCCCGAGCACTGATTCTGCTGGCTGAGTCCTTGCTGACTGCAGTCACTGCAGTATTTAATTACGGATTCAACCTGCCTGCCAGGCATGGCTGCGAGGTTCCAGGTCTGTAATTCCCCGCATCACCGGAGGAATCTTGTTTTAAATATGGGTGCACAAACTCTGCTTTTCAGTCTCCCTGGCTGATTATAACTGGAGGTTACCCGTCCTTGTTAGCAGCTCAGCAGCCTCGGACTTGAACTCCAGGGGGACTTTTGCCCTTTTAAATATCAATTTGTTGGAGTGTCAGTTCTTCTGTCAGCTCGGGCTCTCATCACGGGTGCCGAGCAAGGATAACTCTAGCTTAAGACCTGCCTCACGTTCTCAGTGCTGGAGACTGAGGCGAAGAAATCACTGTTTTTTTTCCCCCAGCGCTGTTCTTATCCCCTTAATTGCTGCTGACTCAGCAAGGTGGGAGGCGACCAGGGGGTATAACCTGCAATTACTCTCATGCCAGACAGTGTACGTGCTCCAGGGGCAGAGCTGGAGAAGGCTGGTCTGATGGGACAGCCCCTCAACGGAGCAACAGAGCTTGTCTTGGGTCTCTGCATATTTGAGGCTGGTAGGAATTTCCTCTTGCCCTGTTGGTGTTCGTGCCACTCCCCCAAATTCTAGCTTGACACATTTATGAAGACACATAATGAAGAAATTGTCATATAAATATCTTTTCTCCTGCTATCAGTCAAACTTGTCATGCTCTTGAAAGGGGGATCTGCTTACCCGTCCCACATGTGAGTGTATGGATAGGGCAGCCTTGTTCTACTTGCTTTTTCTCCAAATTTGGAGGATTGTGCTTTTTCCTTGGCTCAGTATAGAAGGACCTGGCCTGGCAGAGCAGCAGCAGGTCCGTGTGGAGCATGGCCGTGTTTTGTTCCTCCACACCATTCTCCTGGTGGGCTTCAGCCCATCGCTAGCCGGGTGGGCATGAAGAGATGGGCTCCTTGCACAGCCCCCTGGGTTCCCACTTGTCCTCTGGGCCGCAGGGATCCCCACTCCCCTTCTGCTCCTCGCCCCGCTCAGCAGCAAGGCCCGAGGGCAAGACAGGGCCGTGCCAGCTTCCTCCTTGGCACCGCTCACCTCCCGCACGTCGCCTGGCTGCTCCCTCCCCTAGACCTTTGCTCGAGCAGGGAGAGGGGAGGCTTGGGACGGGGGACCCATGCGGAGAGAGAAGGGTGTAGCTTCTATTTCTGTGCAAGCCTTGACCTGCCCTGCCCGTGCCCTTCTCCTAAGCAACCTGTCTCTCCTTGTCGAGCCAGGCAGGGAGGAAGAAGAGTCACCCAGACGCTCTCCATAACATGTCACAGTGCTGGGCAGGTCCAAAGAGTGGGTCCCAGGTGGGGAGGATGCAACATCTCTATTCAAGTTATCGAACTGGAGGTTGGGAGATGCCTTCCAACCACCGAGCCCCATGTTGGGAAGAGACTTCTGAAAGTAGAAGTGGGATTTGTTTTAGACTAGTGGGAAAAAAAAAGGAAGGTGAGATCAGATGGTCACAAAGTGAAGCTAGACATGTTCAGACAAAGAAAAAAATGCAAATCTTTTATACGGAGTGTAATAAACTGCTGGGAGCACTTGCCTACAGTCACAGTAAAGCCTCATCCCATTTGAAATCCTTCAGTCAACATTGCCTTTGCTTCTGAACTAGGTGCTGGAGGGTAGGCAGGGAGCAAGGGCCTTGGTGAAGAAATTACTGGGTGAAATATTTTGTTTTCTGAGAAGCTAGAGGGCATCCGTTGTGATTTTTGCTTGGAAATAGCTGTATAAAATAAACCTTTGCTTTGTGGCATGGATTTCCTGTGAGTTGTGCCTTAGATTCCCGCATAGAGCTAGTGTGCATGTTAAAATCTTCAGTACCAGGGAGTGATACTAAGTGCAACAGACAAATAAGAAGCAACATGCTCATATAAAATTGGAAAAAGCAAGGAATGGGCTGCTTCAGGAACAAAGATGCAAGTTTTGAAGGAGAAGGTACTTGTTAAAGAGAGATTGATCAGTCATGCTCAATACTGTGTATAGTCCTGGTCTTCCTTCCATCCAAAGAGTGGTGTGAAAGGAGAGGAAATAAAAGCCTGGATTTATTTTTTTCTGAGAAGAATGACCCCCAGTGTCAATTTTCTGCGGAAAGAATGGATGGATTTGGTGTTTTCCTTTCTCGCTCCATGCCGCGGCAGCAGTTTGCTGCGCGGCCAGGCAGGCCCGCAGCAGATAATGAATCTGCCCAAATGTGGTTATTGATATAGCTGAGATCATTATCCCGAAGATTCTTGTGAGCTTTTCCATAGAAAGGGGCATTTTTCAGAGGGCTGCGGTCGTGACATAAACAGTTTCATTTCATAGGAGATTGCGCTGGTGAAGTCCTCAGCCTGGGAGCACTTTTTAAATACGTTATCAGGGAGGTAAATCAGGTCAGGCACATTTCTTTTTCAGCCAGGAGAAGTAAAATGGTTCATTTGCCTCTCACTCTTCGTGCAATATCCTGCAAGGATTTCTGGCCTGATCCACAGCTTTCGAAAAGAAATGGGATTGTTTGCGTCTACACCAGGGAGCTCGTGCTAAGGGTCTCACTCCAGGATACAAAGGAATTTGGGCATTTCCAAAGGGAGAGCTGGTGTCCTGGAGGAAGGATGGGACCCCAGGAGAGCCACGCGGTGATTTGAGCCCCGAGCCTGGCATTTCTTGATGCCTGATTGTCCTCGCACGGACGGGATGGGAATAGGACCCAGCAAGGACTCGTGGCTGATTTGGGGCACGAACAAGGGAAAAAATGACAGTTTTCTGCTGGGGGAGAAATTGTGATGCAGGAAACACATATTAAAATGTTGCCATTACAGAATCACAGAATCACAGAATCACAGAATATTTAAGGTTGGAAGGGACCTCTAGAGATCATCTCGTCCAACCTTCCTGCTCAAGCAGGCACACCTAGAGCATGTGGCACAGGGCGGCATCCAGGCGGGTTTTGAAGACCTCCAGAGAAGGAGACTCCACAACCCCCCTGGGTAGCCTGTTACATTTCACTGTGCAAACAAGGAAGATTCTGGAGGCTACGCACAACACCCACTTGTGTTTAGGACTCATCCGATGATCATTTATTTTTAGTAGCCTCCACCCCGGTCCCTGCACTGCACAGACCCAGATTCCAGCGGACTTGAGGACCTTCCCCCCTAAAGAGGAAGCGAGGCGTGCAGTGTTATCAGCAGCAAAGTGACCTGGCTGCTGCCTTCAAGGCGTGCATCGTCCCACCAAGGAATCGAGCAGGGCACCGAGGGTTCATGCAGTTGGCTCACGCGCTTGATTTACGGGAGGTCCCTCGGGGAGCGGTGGCTGATCCTGCTCCCTCCTCGCGCACCAGGGAGGGTCCAGATGCTGCTGTGGCTGCAGCGGTCCGTGATCTGTTACCTCAGCGTGTGGGTATGTGCTCATTCCTGAGGAAGATTCAATATGTTTAACCTTCCACCGCGTCTCTGAAGGAGAGCAGTTGGCTGCACGTTGAAGGGAGGGAGAAGGCGGGTGAAGGACGTGGCTTCTGATGCCACCAAGCCATCTGCATCCCCATCTATCATCTATAGAGTTGTTCTTGCTCCTCTGCCAAGCAAGAGGTTGCTCAGACGGTGGCTGTGTCCTATTTCGTCTTCTTCTGGTAGATAAGAATGAGAGCCAGTGGGGAAAGATGAGCATTTTTCAGGCAAAATCCAGGTTTAACAGAAAATTTGTGCAGAGGTTTGGCTACTGTTTGGCATCATGATGCAGCAGGCGACAAAGACAGACTGGAGATTTGGGGCCATCTTAGTATGGGCAGGTACCAGCACAGATTAGGGGTTGAGCTGCTGAAAAGTGACTCTGTGGAGAGGGACCTGAGGGTCCTGATTGACACCAAGTTGCCCATGAGGCAGCAGGGCCCCCGTGGCCAAGGAGGCC